>OX375877.1:100876616-101476616 GCA_947359465.1 Metellina segmentata
TTACGAGAGTCTTGGGAATAAGTGTACATTGCTCTGACAAGAATTTCAAATGACACAACAGAAAAAGCAACGACTAGATGTGAATCCCGAGATAGTTTTGAGACTGCGTTTATGGTGTTTCTAGAGCACCGTACTTCACAGAATCCATAAAGTTAGCAAAGACATGCAAAGTGGAACTGTGGATGTTTCGTTGGTCAGATTTGTATGGCTTTCTTGAAGAATATTTTACGGAACAGAGAAACAACTTTGATTACTTTGAGGAATTCGAATACTTGAAGGAAGTTCGAAACCCATTTCCTTTTTTAACGAATCTTAAAAGAAGTAAGTAAAAAAACCTAAGTAGATAACTAATTTGATTACATAATTTATTATGTAAACCAATTAAAATTGTAGTTTTATTTAAACTAAATGAACTTTGTGTTTAAAAAATATGAAAACTCCAATGAACTCTATCCTTTTGTTGTATAAAACAAATGTATTAAGCAAATATGAACTATAGAGGGGGCGGCATACTCTTAAATCCGGCCCTGCTCACAACACACATAATGACCACTTACTCAAGGTCAAAACTGGTTCGAATTCATGCAGGGAAGTTGCAGAATGGAAGTATGAGTGAGAATCCATCAGAGGGTTAAAAGTGTATCCCGTCCTGTGGACCAATCAGATGATAAATGTTCGTTTCCCCCTGGAAGTAGTCTCCGGGCCACATTTCTACAAGTTTTGGTCACATGATTCCGAGAACATTAAATGGTCCATTGCTTACTCTGTTTTTATATTTCTTCTAGGGAGACAGACCTCTAAATCTGTAATAAAACTGTATTTTATCTTATTTCTTATGCCCGATCGCTGACCTCATCTATCATCAATGTACACCTACATATTTCATAATACTCAAGCTTTATTTTCTTTTTCCATGCAATCTGCATAAAACTACTTCCCAGCTGTATAATCTTTTTCTTTCTCAAGCATAAAACAAATTGATGATGTAGGAGATTTCTCGAATAGATTATAAAAGAATGACCGATGGACATGACTTACCAAACCACAAAACCTTTAAATCTAAATAAGAACAGAGCAAAATAGAGTGAATTGAATTGTTTTTGTTCCTGATAATTCCAAAATTAATGAAATGTTCAGGAAGATGGAACGATATGTCACTAATAATAGGTTAAAGGCCGTTGGTGGGTGAGAGAGCATTTTTCTATATCCACGACGCTACACTTGTTATCGCATTGCAAGATCTATCCGTGAATTTATTTTCCCGAAAACAACACATTAAAGACGTCAAGCAATCTACCAGCAGGTTACATGCACCATCTTAAAACAGGATATGCAGACAAACATCAAAAGGGAAAGAGGATGGTTGAAAAAGAAGTTCTGAGGTAATCAGTCTTCCTGATGTAATTGGACGTGAAAAATAGTCTTTCTCGGCTCAGACAGAGACGGGGTTTTCAATGGAAGAATAATCCTGAAACTTTTGAAAGAAGTTTTAATAAGCTTCAACAACATTTACTTGTACGTCTCTTAATTTCGTTTTAAGGAAGTCTGGAGTTCAAGTATGGGGAGAAGAAGGGGACGGAATACAAATTTACTGATACATTTTTAAACTCTTTATCAGAGGTTGGAGACATACAAAACTCTTTCCTGTTACTAGGGGGCCCTCCCCCTGCTCGTTAACGCTCGCCGACCCCAGGAGGATTGCTTTGCAATCCTCATTGGTTCGCTGCGCGAACCTTGCTCGCTTCGCACGCATCAATGAAGATATTGTTTACAAAATTATATTCCAAAAAATATTTTTCAAATATAAATTTGTTGTACTACAAAAAAATTATACAGTAACTCTGGAATGAGAACTCGAACAATTTGGAATTCAAATGAAAACTTAGAGCAAATTTTGACCTCAAGTGTGAACGCTGCTTTGGAAATCGAATACCGAGCATGTCGTTCATAAGCTGCAACAGCTCGACTAATATACATTTTTTTCAATAAAATTTTATCCGATAACGCTATAAATTCAATTCAGGCGCGAGGCTTCGTGGTAAACAAACAATAGTACAGTGTTGCCACAATGCGATAACAAATAACGCCTTTTTTGCGTGCCACGTAAGAGAATTACATATATAGATGATTTATATTTTGTTTGTTTATTAGTACACGTGCAAGCTACTTTTAGTATTTCTGCTAAATGCGTAAATCGTTTTGTACATATTCCTGTGTGATCTATCTTGAACATTCTAAACCTTCCAAATGGAACATCCCATTTAAAATGAAAACATTATTGTTAAATAAGCTTCGATTACAAAACCTGTTGCTAAGTAACTGCGGATGTTTTTTTCACCTTTTCAATCAAATTTATTTGCCCTTTCCACAAGAACATTCAAAGTACCAGGCTTTAGGGAGCAACAGAAAAACACGATAATCAAAACTAGAATTCTATTACGTTAAATTCCAAAACTAAAGTTGAAATTAAAAAGTTAAACAATCAGAACAAAAACAAGAAAATGCAAACTGCAAAAGATTACGAATATGGCTACATAGCAAGTTCTCAAAGAAAAACAAGCCATAACAAAACAATTCTAAAGAAATTTTTTTCGGAATGCACAAGCCCTCTTCAGTGCACGATAATTTCCGTTTCTTCCATGGCCTACACATTCACCAGATATGGCACCCATTGAGCACGTCTAGGATTAGATCTTAGGTAATGGCAATGGTAACTTTAATTAACGTCGTACTAGAACAACACAACGGGCTATTGACGACGGTTCGGAATCAATCCCTGATTACATCGTCGGCGACTCGCTCGTACTGCTCTTCGGGCAGAGAGTATGGCTCAACTTCAGATAGAGGCTATAAGGAATGCCATTCCTCAGTATGACATTCAGAATCTGCATGATTCGACGCCACGACGTGTATAGGCTATCATCACTGGCTGCACAAGATATTGATTTTCGGCATTATTTTTATTTTACTGCTCTGCAAGTTTGATCGTTAATTTAAACCGTAATAATCTATACGTGGAATAAATTATATTTATTTCTGATGATTCTTTCGCAGTGTTGCAATTTTCACAAATAGTAGTGTACTTTTGGAATCATTTTATTTCGTTTAGAGTATGAAATCTATTTCCGTGAATGTGGATTCTATACTCAAAATAATTTAATTGAAATAACATATAAAATGGTTATAACTACACATTGCCATCATCAGATACAAGCAATTAACCCTTTTTGACAAGATATCTCGTCGTCAAAATACTGTCGATTTTTTGTGATGACGAGATCAAGATCTGGTCAGCTTTTTTGTGACGAGATATCTCTTCTAATTTGTTCTGGTCAGTTTTATTCTAATGAGGAAATATATAGTCGAGACACCAACAGGAGGGTTAATAAAGAGCGTAAGGGGGGCAGATGCTAGGGGTGGATTTGCAATTGTTCCTAATGGATCTAGTCGATGAAGGGGAACACTGCACAAAGGGATGTAGGTAGGTAATTTAATTAAATTCGCACTGGAGCAACACAACGGGCAATTGGAGACGATCTTGGATCAATTCCATATTGATCAATCCGAGGACAACACCACGTAATTTCGAACCACGGTCAGGTGACGAGGCAACGCCTAATCTGGCACCCCACTCTTGAAACTTCCACACCACGCCAAAATGAAGACATTTGAAGCCACTGCAGATTTAACGTGCACCAACCCTACTTTGTACACGACGTCCTTTGGCTGGATTCGAACTCGCAACTCTCCGGTTGGTAATCCGTACTCTTCCAACTGAGCTACTGCGGGCCCTACTAATTTTGAGATGATCGTGAATGTTAAATTTCTCTGGAATCTTAAGAAATCATAAAAGATATTATGATATCATAAAAGGCTTAATGATTCGTGTAAATTGGACCTGTTGTAAAATCAGTACACATCTGCACTACATAATAGTCAGCTCCTTACATGTCACTAGCTCCATGACACCTGTATACCACTTTAAAATTGCATGACTCAGGAACATTGCTTGTAACACTGGTTCGAGAGTCAAAATGATGAATTGCCAAGATGAGATTCATTCAGAATCATCAGGACTTGATAATACCAATACTAACTTTTTTTTATTATACTAGGGAGCTCCGCCCCCTGCTCGCTATCGCTCGTCAACCCCCGATGATTGCTACGCAATCATACTTAGTTCGCTTTGCTAACTATACTTTTCAACAATGAGGGGGAGGGGATTGCTTCACAATCCATCCCCATATGGATTGCTACTAGATTGATCCCGGACCTCTAGTAACTGTAGGTTCCCTTCCTTTACCATTGCGCCGACCAACCAGTATAGTGGTTAAGGTGTTAGCCTCTAGATCGGAAGGTTCCTGGTTCGAATCCGGGTCCGGGCATGGATGTTTGTAAACGTATGGTGTAGAGGCGGCTGGTGCACCTTAAATCTGTCGTGGCCGAAAGTCCTCACGTTGGGTTGGCGTGGAAGTTTGGAGAGTGGGGTGCCAGCTCAGGTGTTGCTTCGTCATCTGACCGTGGTTCAAAATTACGAGGTGTTGTCTTCGAATCTTTCCCTTAAGGGACTGATTCCGGACCGTCGTCAATAGCCCGTTGTGTTGCTCTAGTACGACGTTAACTAAAAATTACCATTACCATTACCTTTACCATTGCGATATTTATCGCACGCGCCCGAGCCACGGAAAATTGCCTACTTTTTTTTTGCGAGATTAGCGGATCCGTATATAAGCCGACCGCCGTACTTTAGCTTTAGAAAATGCTCCAAACAATCTCGGCTCATACACCGAAATATAGTGTAAATAAAAGCAAAATGTTTTAAAAAATGTCAAGAACAAAACATCTCATTTCCACATAAAAAAAGGAAATATTTTAGCAGAACATATTGTTAAAATTCAGAGGAAATCTCATCGTAATTTTAAATGTTTTAGCTGATCCGTGTTGTTTGTTGAAAAAATACTTCTCAATATTTTCATGTTCGACTGTTGCTATGGAAACGGCGACCGAATTTGGCGTTTTTTCTGAAAACATTGCAAATTTTCTAGCGCGTGCTCTCAAATTTTATTTTGTGAATGTGAACAAATTAAAAAATATTACTGTGCTTATCGTCTGCGCGTGCTCCAGATCCATTAGCCTGTGGAACCACAAGACTCGTAAACACGTGACTCGCTGCTACCAATCGCAAAGCGAATAAGCCGGAAAAAGATTGAAATTTCTTTTTTATAATAGAAAGTAAGAAAAGATACCGTTGGCTTTCTTTTTGGACTGCGGGGAGAGAAAGTGGGTAATTTGGTAATTTTTTAGTTAACGTCGTACTAGAGCAACACAGCGGGCTATTGACGACGGTCCGGAATCAGTCCCCTAAGGGAAAGATTCGAGAACAATACCTCGTAATTTTGAACCAGAGGTAAGGTAAGGTAATTTTAATTATTGTCGTACCATTATGGGTATGGGCCGACCAACCAGTATAGTTGTTAAGGTGTTAGCCTCTAGATGGAAGGTTCCTTGTTCGGGTCCGGGCATGGATGTTTGTAAGGGTATGGTGTAGAGGCGGATGATGCACCTTAAATCTGTCGTGGTCGAAAGTCTTTACGTTGGGTTGGTGTGGAAGTTCGGAGAGTGGGGTGCCAGCTCAGGTGTTGCCTCGTCATCTCTGACCGTGTTTCAAAATTACGAGATGTCCTCAGATCTTTCCCTTAGGGATTGATTCCGGACCGTCGTCAATAGCCCGTTGTGTTGCTCTAGTACGACGATAATTAAAAATTTCCAATTTCCCTTATGGTTAGGTAATGGTAATGGTAATTTTAGTTAACGTCGTACTAGAGCAACACAACGGGCTATTGACGACGGTCCGGGATCAGTCCCTTAAGGGAAAGATCCGAGGACAACACCTCGTAATTTTGAACCACGGTCAGATGACGAAGCAACACCTGAGCTGGCACCCCACTCTCCAAACTTCCACGCCAACCCAACGTGAGGACTTTCGGCCACGACAGATTTAAGGTGCACCAGCCGCCTCTACACCATACGTTTACAAACATCCATGCCCGAACCCGGATTCGAACCAGGAACCTTCCGATCTAGAGGCTAACACCTTAACCACTATACCGGTTGGTCGGCCCCTTATGGTTAGGGGATTGATACCGGATCGTCGTCAATAGACCGTTGTGTTCTCTAATATGACGTTAATTAAACTTACCTTACCTTACCTCCAACTTGGTAATTGGTAATTTTTTTAATTAACGTCGTACTAGAGCAACACAACGGGCTATTGGTGATGATACGGATCATTCCCCTGAAGATAATGGTAATGGTAATTTTAATTAACGTCGTACTAGAGCAACACAAGGGGCTATTGACGACGGTCCGGGATCAATCCCTTAAGAGAATGATCTGAGGACATCTCGTAATTTTGAACCAGGGAACATTTTGAACTTCGTCATTTCACCGTGGTTCAAAATTACGATGTGTATTTCTCGGATCGTTCCCTTAAGGGACTGATCCCGGACCGTCGTCAATAGCCCGTTGTGTTGCTCTAGTACGACGTTAACTAAAATCACCATTACCAAAATTAACATTACCCGGACCGTCGTCAATAGCCTGTTGTGTTGCTCTAGTACGACGTTAACTAAAAATTACCATTACCCAAAATATTTATGCACCGTTCTTGTTGAATGAAATCGTCTAAGTTGGAGTAGGAAATTTCGGCATAGAGCCTAAAATGGCAAATAACTTTACTAAAAAACGACCTGTGTATCTTACACAAAAAGAAATGCAGGATATTGTTGATAATTGGTCGGAAATAGAGTACTGGGACAGTGAAATTTCGGATAATGTTATTGAAAGCGAACACGAAACGGATTCGGAAATTTAGGCAGATGAAGATGAAGACATTTCAAATGCGTCTTCACAAGTATGATATTTCTTCAGAAAAAATAACTTCAAATTGGATGCCTGGGGGGTAGGTAGAGGAGGAACCTAATCGTGCCGTTAGAACACCAAAACACAACATAGTTTTACCGATTCCAGAGTTGAAACGTCCTGCAAAATTAAGTCCGAAAGCTGAGCCTGAAGAGACGTGGAATCTACTTAACTTAAATAATGTATTTCATGTTGAGAGTTGAATTATCTAAATTTAAAATGTATAAATAATAATTATCTTAAGAATCTTTCATTAATATATTATATTAATCAACTTTATACGCACTTTAGTGAGAGAGGTCTGAGAGACCCCTCCACTCTAGTTACGAGACGGTTTGTCACACAGCAGTTAAGGGTTAATTAATGTTGTACTGTCTTGCCACAGGCGCCTCAATCCCATGATAGTACTTTACGCAAGTCCAACTTGATTGGCTAATCGGATCACATGACCTAGCTACGTATGTCATCAGAATTTTTCTGTTGGCAATTTATCTCTTCCTTTGGCGTACTTCGAAATTTATGTGAGGATAAATTTCTTTGCTGCTGTTTAGTTATATATTTTAGTTGACTCGGTAACTTTAAATTAAGATCTGCTGTATAATCAAGAGGCTATAGAAAAAAGGAAATAAGGTGTGTAACATGATTTTCATTGATCTAACAACATCATCGAAAATTGTATCCTTTTATTATATAAGTTAGTGTTTTATGTATGCTTTTTGTTACATCAGAATGGTCCTAAGCCAGCGGGTGGATACGACACCATCATCCTAAAGCAAAGGGGACGGCAGAGGGGCGGTAAAATATCAGCTGGTAGTGAGTTCAGGAGTGGTTCTTAGATTATTTATGTAAAATCAACGGAAGCTTGGAAAAATATAAAAAGGGTATTAAAAATTAGGAAAAGTAATTTAGAATCATAAGGAATTAAATTGGAATTTTTTTTAAATAATTTGGAGGATCTAAAAACTTTTTCGCCAGATGGGTTCGAACTCGGGAAGTCATCCTCCGCTGCAAAAGTTGTAGGTGACTTTAGTCATTAGGCCATCATTGCTCTTCGGAAAAAAGCTCTTTAAAGGTATAAGTACCCTTCAGATAAGTTGGCGAGATCAAAATCAAAATGGTTACTGCAACAATCAGATTGGCGAGATATACAAGTGAAGCCAAGCCCGTGAAACTAGCCAATCAAGTTGGACTTGCGTAAAGTACTATCATGGGATTGAGCCGCTTCTGTCTTGCCTCCTCCCATTGCGCCTTAAAACCCCAAACAGCTAAAGAAAATGAAAACATAGCTAGAACAAATATCTAGTCACTGAAATGTAGTCTTTGACTCGTGAATACAGTGTTTCAATGGAGATAAGTATAGAATTCTTTTTTGCAAGTCCTTAAAAATCGATTGATGTTTTTAAATGGACAGGACTTTACATTTTTATATTTCTTTGGGGATTACTGAAACGCATCAGTAACCCGCGCCGTTGCCTCATACTGGAAAAAAGAACGTAAATAAAACCAAATCGAAAGCATTTCCATCCACTGGTGGTCGCCTAAACACATTTCATAGTCCTTCAGACACAGCAGGAGACGGTGGCCAATATCCACTCCTAAATTACAACGAACTGCTCGAATCAATAGAATCGCCAAGCGAAGCGAAGCAGACTTGAATTTCAATCACAAGCGTGGCGCCACAAGTCCAACACAAAATCAAAATTGCATAAAATAAATCTTTTAAGCTTCTTTGCTAGCAGAGTTCGTGAGGTCACGTTTTAACGAGTAGTGCCAGAATTCCAGTAGGACGGGTCTGCGCAATTTGAGGGTGGGCGTTAGCTTCGTAAAAGAAGACAGATGCTCTGACGCTACTGTATCGGCCTGTCTCGATCAGAGGTCGCAGGTGAACGTGATGTTCCTGCCAATAGCGAACAAAACGGTACTACTGTTTTTCGGGGGAAATACGCGATTTGTCCGGGATTTTTTTTTATTCGCGTGTGTGTTTTCGGATTTTCTGAGGGCCGCGGTTGCTTGGTTGGAGGTCCTCGTCGTTTGACCGTGATTCACAATTACGTGGTGTTGTCCTCGGATCTTTCCCTTAGGGCAGGGGTTCCCAACCTTTTAGTAACTACGTAGCACTTGAAATATTTAGACATTTTTGACGTACCACCAGTCCTATATCTTTTTAGAAACATATATCTAATGTCAGAAAAGTGCCCGATGACTTGGTTTTTTTAAATTAAAATACTAAGAAAGCTTCATTTTATGATTAATGCACGTGTATTTCGTATTAATGATGTTTTAATAAAGGAAAAAAATAAAACTATTATTGAAAACTAGGGGGCCTGCCCCCTGCTCGCTAACGCTCGCCAACCCCCGGAGGATTTCTTCGCAATCCTCATTGGTTCGCTGCTCGAACCTATGCTCGCTTCGCTCGCCTCAATGAATACATGTGTCCTAGCAGAAGGGATTGTTTACAAAATATGTTACCAAAAAAATGTTTTTCAAATCTAAATTTGCTGTATTACAGAAAAAATATATACGGTATATCTAAGTTCAGAATTCAAATGAAAACTTTGTGCAAATTTTGACTCGAAATGTGAGCGTTGCTTTGGAAATTGAATACCCAGCATGCTGTTTGTGTATACATTTTCCCAGCACTCAAACGACCCACACTT
The DNA here is from genome assembly GCA_947359465.1 of Metellina segmentata. Classification (NCBI taxonomy): domain Eukaryota; kingdom Metazoa; phylum Arthropoda; class Arachnida; order Araneae; family Tetragnathidae; genus Metellina; species Metellina segmentata. Next base: position 100,886,195 of record OX375877.1, read on the forward strand.
TTTCATTGAGTTTGTTGCCGAAAGTTGTAGTGCAAGCGTCTTGTTGAACTATAATTGTTGGCCCTAAAATGACCGTTTTTTAAATGGCCCTGAAAAGATCATCCGCTTTCTTTGATTTCTAATTATAAACACCAACAGCTCGACTAAAATTCTTTTTTTTTTTCAATAAAATTTCATCCGATAACGCTATAAATTCAATCGATGCGCGAGACTTCGCGATTAACAAACAATCGTACAGTATTGCCAAAACGCGATTACAAATAACGTCTTTTTTGCGTGCCACGTAAGAGAATTATATATATAGATTGTAGTTTTATTTTTTACTCACAGGTCTAAAAACAAATAATTATCTCGTGTTAATTATTTCGAATTATCTCGTGCGTACTTCTCATACATAAAGGTAAAGGAATTCTTCGTAAAACGATTTGACAGAGAGAGATATGAACTTAATTTTGCCGAGATAGCCATTGATAAAACTAGATAATCAGAAACAAAGTTTCTCTTTAAATGACGTGCTGATGTTAGCTTCATTTATTACAATGTAATAAAAACGTTAATCACAAAATTGATTTCATATCATCCCTTTTTTCCTATAACGTGGTTGTACATACTAAAAAATCGAACAAACTTCTTAGAATATTTGGGTAGCTGGTATCATCCTTGAGTACCACCTGAAACGTTGCCTCATACCACCAGTGGTATGCGTACCACCGGTTGGGAATCCCTGCCTTAGGGGATTGAGCCGACCAACCGGTCTGGTGGTTAAGGTGGTAGCATCTAGATCGGAAGGTTCCAGGTTCTAATTCGGTCAGGGCATGGATGTTTGTAAGCGTATGGTGTAGAGGCCGCTAGTGCACCTTAAATCTGTCGTGGCCGAAAGTCCTGACGTTGGGTTGGTGTGGAAGTTTGGAGAGTGAGGTTTCAGTTTAGGTGTTGCCTTGTCATCTGACCGTGGTTCAAAATTGTCCTCGAATTGGTGTGTCCTCGAATCTTTCCCTTAGGGCAGGGGTGGCCATCCTCTGGCGCATGCGTTAAACGTGGCGCATTGGATGATTACATGTGTCGCATTGCATCCTTTCGCCTACTTATTCTTTTGAAGTAGGTGCCATAACTGAATCCATCTTCATATTTTTAACACCAGAGTGATCTCAGTTCAATTCATACAGCCTTTTCTTACTTATCAGTTCGACGTAATTTACAACAAATAAAAAACATTGAGAAATTTATCAAATTCATTATTGACAGTAAAATTTGATGAGCTTTTTTCAGATATAAATGCTTTTCACCTGATTGATTTCGAGTGTTCATTTCGCTGTGAACATTTCCCAGAACTAAGAAAATTTGTAAAACATTATGTATGTCGTTTCGTAACAACATACAGATATGAACAAACATTTTCATCCACGAAATTTATTCAAAGCAAAACGATTTTGCGAATGACCGATTCAAATTGGAAGAACTTTCTGATGCTTTCGGTAACATATTTAACACCACACATTGTAACACTAGCGGAATCGAAACAGGCTGAAGAGTCTTATTAATGGTGCATAACTGATTGAATTTTAAGATCAATTAGAGTAACCACGCAGTGAATTAAAATAAACTATCACCTATTAGGCTGATATGAACTTAAGTTACTAAAAGTACACATGACGAAGTCTTTAAAAATCCAAACTAGAATTTATTCAAAAGATAAGAAATTAATTTAAGTTAAGATTAAAAGATTACATTCGACACATAAATACATTAAAAGGTAAATCTAATAACTTGATCGAAGAGATCAAGTAAGCGGGTACGTGATCAAACAAGTGAGAATGGGAATTAAAGCGGGAATACTGGTGCAACAGATTGCAACCGCTTTTATATAATAGTATGGAAGATCACGTGACAAGATTTGCATAATCGTGATAAGATTTGCATAAAGTACGAATCAAATATGTTGACTTAGTAAAATTGAGAAAAGGAAGGTTTTTCCTAACAATAACGGCCGACCAACCGGTATAGTGGTTAAGGTGTTAGCCTCTAGATCGGAAGGTTCCTGGTTCGAATCCGGGTGCGGGCATGGATGTTTGTAAGCGTATGGTGTAGAGGCGGCTGGTGCACCTTAAATCTGTCGTGGCCGAAAGTCCTCACGTTGGGTTTGCGTGGAAGTTTGGAGAGTGGGGTGCCAGCTCAGGTGTTGCTTCGTCATCTGAGCGTGGTTCAAAATTACGAAGTGTTGTCCTCGGATCTTTCCCTCAAGGGACTGATCCCGGACCGTCGTCAATAGCCCGTTGTGTTGCTCTAGTACGACGTTAACTAAAATTACCATTACCATTACCTAACAATAACGTTATACAATAATTAAATCATTTAAAAAGTTGATTATGCCTTTTAACATACTTATATTAAATAGTTATTAAGGATATACCAGGATTCCTTCTAGCGAGTAGCGAGAACAGACGACTCCAAGTTCCAACCTGATCTTGTTCTTGAAACTCCATCTCGCTCAGAGCTCTCTCTTTCATCCGACAACTGCGGTCCAGAGTTATTTTCACCTAACGAGACGGCAGCTGTAGCACCATTAGCTGGAATCCCCGGCTGCGATCCCCCTCTAGTCCAAGAGATCATCTCTCACTATTGTATGCTGGTGCTCCAATAAACGTGTCTTTTGAATTGGCGTACATTAATTTAGTTTGCCCTAGGTGAAGCAGATCCTGCCCTTTCTCTATTTTCCAACCCCGATCATGGACGTAAGAAGGTAGAATAGGTGCTTGAGTTTTATGACGCATCTGAACTCGTATGTGAAAAAAAAATGGCGAATGGTATGCAAAAGCTTGGCCAACTCTGCCTTAGGGAATTTATCCCGGACCTTCGTCAATAGCCCGTTGTGTTGCTCTAGTACGACGTTAATTAAAGTTACCATTACCTTCAGGGGATAGATCCCGTACCATCACCAATAGCCCGTTGTGTTGCTCTAGTACGACGTTAATTAAAAAAAAATTACCAATTACCCGGTTGGAGGTAAGGTAAGGTAAGTGCAATTAACGTCATACCAGATAAACAAAACGGGCTATTGACGACGGTCCGGGATCAATCCCCTAAGACAGAGTTGGCAAAGCTTTTGCATACCATTCCCCATTTTTTTTTCACATACGAGTCAGCTGAACTGAGGTAAGGTAAAGTAATTTTAACTATCGTCGTATTAGAGCAAAACAACGAGCTATTGACGACGGTCTGGGATCAATCCCTTAAGGGAAAGATTCGAGGAAAAAACATCGTAATTTTGAGACACAGTCAGATGACGAAGAAACACCTGAGCTGGCACCCCACTCTCCAAACTTCCACACTAACCAAACGTGAGGACTTTCGGCAACGACAGATTTAAGGTGCACCAGCCGCCTCTACGCCATACGCTTACAAACATCGATGCCCGGACCCGGATTCGAACCAGGAACTTTCCTATCAAGAGGTTAACACCTTAACCATTATACCGGTTGGTCCTAACCATAAGGGCCGTCGATAGCCCGTTGTGTTGCTCTAGTACGACGTTAACTAAAATTACCATTACCATAAGGGAAGTTGCCCGGTTGAAAGAGCAGCAGATTGGCGTCCGGAGGATTGTGAGTTCGAATCCAACCAAAGATCGTTGTGTACAAAAGGGGGTGATACACTTTAAATCTGAGGTGGCCGAAAGTCCTGAAACCGGTATAGTGGTTAAGGTGTTAGCCTCTAGAGCGGAAGGTTCCTGGTTCGAATCCGGGTCCGGGCATGGATGTTTGTAAACGTATGGTGTAGAGGCGGCTGGTGCACCTTAAATCTATCGTGGCCGAAAGTCCTCACGTTGGGTTGGCGTGGAAGTTTGGAGAGTGGGGTGCCAGCTCAGGTGTTGCTTCGTCATCTAACCGTGGTTCAAAATTACGAGGTTTTGTCCTCGGATCTTTCCCTTAAAGGGACTGATCCCGGACCGTCGTCATTAGCCCGTTGTGTTGCTCTAGTACGACGGTAACTAAAATTACCATTACCAGAGAAACACAACGGGTTATTGACGATGGTCCGGGATCAATCCCCTAAGGCAGAGTTGGCCAAGCTTTTGCATACCATTCGCCATTTTTTTTCACATACGAGTCAGATGCCCGGTTGGTAGAGCAGCGGATTGGCAACCGGAGGATTGCGAGTTCGAATCCAACCAAAGACCGTCATAACATCGGCTTTATTCAGAATGATGGTTAAATGGCGCATCTGTCGTGAAGGAAACTAGTTTGGATAAGTTCGAACGCAAGACGAAATTATACAATTTTGTATTTGTAAAAAAAAAAATCAAGTACTTTCAAGGACTTTTTACCAAGTTCCGTATTTTTCAAAGACTTTCAAGGTGCTGTAGTTCGGAAAATTAAATTCAAGGATTTTCAAGGACCGTGGGAACTCTGGAGTTCCGATTGTCAGCTGCGATCGAGCACATTCAACTGTAATTATTCGATGTTTTCTTTGTTAGCGTTTATTTGCCCGTGATGGGTGTTTGTGCCTATTTGTATATTTAAAATTGTCTTATTAAACTCTTGTATTCATGGAAAGAATACTATGGTAATGATACGTATCTTGAGAGCTGATCACAGAAAATAAAAAAAATTTCAATCAATAAATATTTTGCACAGTTCAAACACTTTTGATGGAACTATTCAGATATACTTTTTTTAAATTACTTTGAGGAATGGGTCGTATTGACCATTTCGCTTCGTGCAACCCAATATAAACTAATCTTTAAAATATAGTCAAGAGGTAGAACATTAAAATTTGAGTTGGACAAAGTAGCACAAACTGTCAAGTGGCTAAAATTCATAGTCTCTCCAGTGGAACACAGAGGGCAGTCAGGAATGTCTTTCACACCAATCCTGTGAAGATGTCCTTGGAGATAGTCATGTCCGTTTAGAATTCTGAAGTTGGCCGCAAAGATCCGTCTGAGGAGATCCATTGGTTACATAATTACCGGATTACATAATACATAGTAGGCTTTCCCAGATTTACCCTTAGAGTACCAGATCTCTTGAGTTTTGCGTATGTACCTCCCCCCTGATCTAAATGGTATGTTGTTGTTGTTTCTTATGCCTACACTGGCATACCAGAGGAGTGCCAGGCCCGTCGAAGACGGCAAGAGGCGAGGGGGGTGCGCCTTCCATGTTATTGAGCCCCATTGGGAGGAAGTCCGACTTTGCTCGACATACGTGACACATCCGTTTTACAGGAAGGTCCCTTTCATACATCCATTCACTCACACATGTCGTAATTTAGATCCCAATCAGAGGCCGATAACCCCCTGATCAGGTACCCCCAGAGGTATTGATTTGGTATGGGAACATGGGGTACATTGTGACCACGACCTATTTAACGTGCCCCAGTCACCATTAGTGAACACGACGGTCTTTAGCCAGATCGAAGCGCCGATCTCGTAATCATCAGAATTGTAGGCTCCGCCGAGGACAGAACCCACAACCCTTCTGATGCGAGCCCGACGCTCTACTGACTGAGCTACCGCGGCTCTTAAACCTTGTGGAATTCTGTAGGGTATTGTGGAAAATGGTATTCTGTAGGGTAGTACAATAAGAGGCTGTGGATGGTTGCAACCTTGGTTAGCCAGCGAGTCTGCCTTCTCATTACCAGGAATGTAGCAATGGTTGGGTATCTATTGGAAGAGATCTGTCTAACCAGCACAGTTGAGCTCGTAAATTTTTTGTTTTGCCTCTTCTACAAGTGCCGAATCGCTATTGTGGAAGGAGCAGAGAGCGAGAAACGCTGACTGTGAATCAACAAGAAAAACAGCGTTTCTGTAAGAAGTAGTTAAATCAAATAAATAAGATGTCACTTGTCCAATGGCTTCAATTTCAGCCTCAAAGTTCGCAGCATTCAAGCCCGTATACTGTTTTTCGTATATTCAAATATACTGCGAAAATCTATAGAATTCATTGAAAGCAAAATTGTACCTTGAAGACTACATATATAAATTAGAAGTACAACAAAGTTTAGTTTTCGGAATTATTAGACTCGACAATAATGGTTCTCACAGAGCTTTATTCACCGAAAGCTGTGGAATAGGATTTTGAATCTTTTTGTTACTATGTCTTTATTAGATCTTATTAGAATCGAGATTCGAATGAGAGGTAAAACTAAACATAAATTAGAAGTACAACAAATTTTATTTTTCGGAATTATTAGACTCGATAATAATGGTTCTCACAGAGCTTTATTCACCGAAAGCTGTGGAATAGGATTTTGCATCTTTTTGTTACTATGTCTTTATTAGATCTTATTAGAATCGAGATTCGAATGAGAGGTAAAACTAAACATAAATTAGAAGTACAACAAATTTTATTTTTCGGAATTATTAGACTCGATAATAATGGTTCTCACAGAGCTTTATTCACCGAAAGCTGTGGAATAGGATTTTGCATCTTTTTGTTACTATGTCTTTATTAGATCTTATTAGAATCGAGATTCGAATGAGAGGTAAAACTAAACATAAATTAGAAGTACAACAAATTTTATTTTTCGGAATTATTAGACTCGATAATAATGGTTCTCACAGAGCTTTATTCACCGAAAGCTGTGGAATAGGATTTTGCATCTTTTTGTTACTATGTCTTTATTAGATCTTATTAGAATCGAGATTCGAATGAGAGGTAAAACTAAACATAAATTAGAAGTACAACAAATTTTATTTTTCGGAATTATTAGACTCGATAATAATGGTTCTCACAGAGCTTTATTCACCGAAAGCTGTGGAATAGGATTTTGCATCTTTTTGTTACTATGTCTTTATTAGATCTTATTAGAATCGAGATTCGAATGAGAGGTAAAACTAAACATAAATTAGAAGTACAACAAATTTTATTTTTCGGAATTATTAGACTCGATAATAATGGTTCTCACAGAGCTTTATTCACCGAAAGCTGTGGAATAGGATTTTGCATCTTTTTGTTACTATGTCTTTATTAGATCTTATTAGAATCGAGATTCGAATGAGAGGTAAAACTAAACATAAATTAGAAGTACAACAAATTTTATTTTTCGGAATTATTAGACTCGATAATAATGGTTCTCACAGAGCTTTATTCACCGAAAGCTGTGGAATAGGATTTTGCATCTTTTTGTTACTATGTCTTTATTAGATCTTATTAGAATCGAGATTCGAATGAGAGGTAAAACTAAACATAAATTAGAAGTACAACAAATTTTATTTTTCGGAATTATTAGACTCGATAATAATGGTTCTCACAGAGCTTTATTCACCGAAAGCTGTGGAATAGGATTTTGCATCTTTTTGTTACTATGTCTTTATTAGATCTTATTAGAATCGAGATTCGAATGAGAGGTAAAACTAAACATAAATTAGAAGTACAACAAATTTTATTTTTCGGAATTATTAGACTCGATAATAATGGTTCTCACAGAGCTTTATTCACCGAAAGCTGTGGAATAGGATTTTGCATCTTTTTGTTACTATGTCTTTATTAGATCTTATTAGAATCGAGATTCGAATGAGAGGTAAAACTAAACATAAATTAGAAGTACAACAAATTTTATTTTTCGGAATTATTAGACTCGATAATAATGGTTCTCATACAGCTTTATTCACCGAAAGCTATGGAATAGGATTTTGCATCTTTTTGTAACCATGTCTTTATTTGATCTTACTAGAATCGAGATTAGAATGAGAGGTAAAGCTAAACATCTTTTATCAATTCATGTGTATCTAAAATATTAACAAATCTGTTTGGAGAGTGTGTCCATTAGAATACAAAAGAAGTAAATTAGCAGTTTGAGCTCACTATGAATATCATATAATTATTGAAACAGAACATATGAGCTGGTCTTATCAGTGATTATACTCAGTTAAATATATTAGGATCGAAAGTGGTAATCTTTAAACTGTACAAATTTTCACAGCTCATTTTCATGAAAGATTTTTTAGGTCAAGCTAAATGTAGGTGGTGGTATTGCTTCTACAGCGGAATGTGTTTCCTGTAAGTATTCCGGAAGTGAGATCACTTGACTGATTTTTATACTCTGTTTCACCTTAACTTGTCAGTAGAGTAAAGGCTACGTTGACCGCATCACAGCCGTTGTCGTAGAAACTAGGGTTACAATGTCAGAAGAAGTCAGCTATAAGCGAGGAAATTCGCCCTTTTTGGCAAGGAGAGATAAAATGCACGTGGAAATTCTATACGTTTCACAGATCTTTAATTTCTAATGGCTCTTGCATTACATTTGTTAATTAAACAAAAAGCTACTCTATGTTAATATAAATGCGTTTTGATTTTTCTAAATGAGTATTATTTTTAGTTATTTAAAAATATATATATTTAAAATTTTTTTACAATAAATGTTGTTTAAAAAAACAGTCTATTTAAAGATGTGATGAACCATAAAATTCATTTTTTGAATTTACTTACCTGAAAGCTAAACACCTTGATTAATACTTCTTTTTTCAATTTTAATAATTTTATTAAAGGAAATTAATCCAATTTAATTACTCCTTTGGTCTTACATTTGGTTGGACAAGGTAGGGGAGAGTGCGTCGTCTGCTAAAATATGTGTTTTTCTTAACAGCAAAATATAGTCTCCAAATTAAATCAAATTTATTCTGATATTAAAGAAAGTAAATAACAAATAAAAATACATATAACATAGAGGATATAAAATACATTCACAATAAATAAATAGAATATAAAAAATACAAATATAGTGAATACACATACAATAATAAAAAAAATGAAACCATTTTAAAAATTAGAGTTAAAAAAAATAAACCTTATATGTGTGAAACATATTCTGAAACTCGCGGAACGGTGTCGGGTTGATTAGTAGTAAATTATTAATTTTATGAATAATTTAAAATAGTTTACAAGAAAGTGTACAGAAGAAACCAATCTCTTTCATGAATAGTAGTTACAATGAGAAAACTATATTTACGTTTTACTTATTCATCACATGCATTTATACATCATCAATATATGTAAAACATAGCAAACATCATAACAAATCTATTTACATTATAATATACTTATTCATCACATGAATTTACACATCATCATCACTTAACATTTCCGAATCGCTATCAGACTCACTATTAAAAGAAATTACCAAGTTCTTACTTTCCCAAATATCATCCACAAGTCCATCTACTTCCCACATGTATTTCTCTTTTTCAGTAACATGGTTTATGCAGTTTTTCCAATTTTGTACAGAGACCTTTTCAATCCCTTGGATGACTAAATCCTTCACATCGTTCAGTTTAAAAGTCTTGTTTTCCCTGGCAACGTGTCCTTTTACTTGACTCCATATCATTTCAATGGGATTAAGCTCACAGTGATACGGGGGAAGTCTCAAAACCTTACGTCCAAATTTTTCGGCAATTTCTTCAACTCTGTATTTATCAAACATATGTTTGATTTCGCTAACTTTTTTCAACAGTTCAATCTTGATCATGTCCTGGTTCCACGTAATGTTTTTCAACGATAGCCATTCTTGAATTGCACTTTTTTTCCAAGATGTCGTCGGAATTTTTTCTTTCTTCACCGAGTGATAGGGGGCATTGTCCATCACTACAAAGCTGTTTCGTTTCAATTTAGGCATGATATCTTCAAACCACTTCTCAAAATGGTTACCATCCATTTCTTCGTGGTAGTCACCGGATTTTTTTCCTACAAAAATGTCAGCCGCATCAGGTACAAATCCTTCATCACTTCCGATATGGGTAATGATGAGTCTTCTTCCTTTTCCTTTTGGTGCAGCCAAGCCTGTTGTCAAACTTGAAGAGGAAGCTTCATTGGTGCTTTTGATGTTTTTGTCTTGCCATACTCGACTTTGTGAGTGTCCTTCATTCACCCATGTTTCATCTAAATAATAGATTGAAGCATTTTCATTCTTCAGTTCTCTAATTTTTCGTAAATAATTTCTTCGCCATAAAATTATGTCGTGTCTTTCTAAAAGCATAGCCTGCCTTTTTCGCTTTTCAAAGGAAAATCCCAAATCTTTCAGTATCCTGTACAGTGTACTTCGGCTAATGTTTGTCGAAAAAATATCCTTATCATTGTTAATTTCATTTAGAACTTTGTCCAATGTAGGAATTTCATTTCGACGAAAACAATCATGAATTTTTCGTCGGATGCACGATAAAGTAAAGTTGTCATATTTCATCATTCTTGTTCTTTTTCCAACGGCATAAGGTCGTTTTTTTCCTGGAGTACTCAAAGGACTTGTCGTCTTCTTTTCTTTTTTCAAACGAAAAACAGTTCTTTTGGAAACACCAGTTAGTTGAGACACCTTTCCGACGATTTGGTTAATGGAATCACTATGGTTTTCTTCTCGAAGTCTAGAATAAACATTCAATATGTTCCTGCGAGCTCCACTACCAATTGATTTTCCTTGCTTTGATGGCGTATACAGCTTGGATGGTGACGTTCCTTTTTCAGCCATGTTCAGAGTATCAAACACACTCCAATAAAATAGCACAAGAGAGATATGAACGTAAATACACACGCTAGCAAAGACGCAGAGCGAAATGGCGCAGACTTGGCCGGAAAGCGTATTTAGCTCGCCAGAAATGTTACCATGGAAACCGGTTTAGAATTCCGTTTCGGATATATTCATTCGCTTCGGTCAAAAAAAAATGCTTTTTACAAATAAATAACCGATTATAAAGGTTCAAAAATCACTCCTTCATTGTAGGACAATTTTTACACGTTTATATGCATTTTCTTTATTTTAAATTCCAAATCAAGTTGGAATTATTTTTCATGCGGATGAACATCATTTCTGCCTTTCCCAATACTGACAAGTTAAGGTGAAACAGAGTATAGTATACGATTTCAGCAGTCTCTAATAAAATTCCAATGAATGGATACTGATATAGTCACTCTAAGTGCAAGAGGTCTGTGTCAAAAAATCCATTTTTTAATTTTATTATTGCTATATGTGGCATTTTCTGATTTTCACCTGGTAGCAAAATCTCTTATGTCAACAGCTGATCCAATAGAAGTTACAACCAAATAAATAAATATCATATAATAATAAAAATAATAGAATCAAATCAAAAGAAAATTAGTAGTTTTTTGCTCTCCTGAATCATTTAGCTTTTAAACATGATTTTTTGCACTTTTGAGTGACGATATGGACGAGAGATAGTTGATTGGTTAACCTCAATAAGATTGAACGCCAAACAAAATGTTGATTACTAAAACGACGACAAACTACATTTTAAGGTAATTCCGATATGGTTCATACGGTCGATTTCACAGAAAGGTCAACCAGATGACCAATTTATCAAAATTAGCATTTTTTTTTAACAAACAGGGTATTATTTTAAAGCTAAAGCACTGCAGAATTATAATTTTATAATGGAATAAGGATACATTTATTTTAAAAAAAAAGCTATTTAGTAAGGGTAATGATGATTGTGTATTTCAAAGTAATTTCAAACACTAAGAATTAAGCCTAGATTTTCATTTAAAAAAATATTATTTCTTAAATTCTATAAATATTTAATTATACAATACATAAACATACGACTAGCACAAAACTTTATACTGACATACTATATTTTCTGAAGTAGAAAAGAATTTCCAAAAGGCACTTTAGCCATTTACGTCCGATTCCCCAAAACATAAAAGTTTAATTTGAATCAGCTAGGCTTAACCATTTGAAATGAAATTTTGTATTTAAAGAAAGTTTATATGCCTTTCATATCATCTATTCAGATTAATTTTTTAAGAAATAATTTATCTAAAAAAATTGAATGGTGTCGGACGTAAATATTTTTTTACGTGCGACATCATTTCCACTTAGCAGAAGACATAGAAAGATTATTATAATAGCATTTTCATTTATTATAGATATTAATATCTGTATAAAATAAATTTAAATCTAGATTTTTTGTAAATCAACAGGATATAAGAGTATGTAAATTTACATTGCAGAACAATTTGAAAAAATTTATGGTTTAAAAAAAAATTCACATTTAAAAAATATCATTATTTAAATATGCAGAGCAGTAGTTTATTATGACTAACCATTGTAATGCTAAAGAACATCTACGGCCTCAGTATATCAAGTATTTTTTATAACATTCCCCATCTTGTTTGTGTTTGTTCTTACCATGAGAACATGCGTCTTTTATCATTGCCCCTAAAACCTACTACAAATCATAGTATGGTAATTTAAACCAAATGCTGATATTGAGAATGATCCTATAAGATACAGAAATTAAACAAAAATATGGAAACGCCTAAAAAACCCTGTAACCTTGCCTAATATGATGTAGGAAAATCACTGGCATTCAAAACAGCTTGCAGTCATCTCGGAATGGATAAATACAGTTCCTGTATGCTTACCAAGAGAATCTTGTACCATTTTTCCTGCAAAACGGTGGCAAGTTCAACTAACGATGATGGAGGTGGATAGCGATCACGTACGTTCATCTCCAATGTAGACCACAAAGATTCAATAATATTGAGATCTGGTGACTGTGGTGGCCAGGGGGATGTGGCAAATCATACTCGTGCTCAGAAAACCAGTGAGAGCTGTGTGAACAGGGGCTTTGTCGTCTTGGAAGAAAGACACTATCATCATTGGGGAACAAAGTTTGCACCATGGGATGGACTTAATGTGCCCTTGGCCTTAATGTGCCCTTGCAGAGTAATCATAGGGCCCAACAGAAAACCACGATATGGCTGCCCAAACCATCAAAGAACCCCCGCCATGTTTCACTCTTGGCAATAAGCAGTCTGTATTGTAGGCTTGGGATGGCACTCGCCAGACATAAACTCGTCTAGAAGTGGGAAACAAGACTCATCCGACCAAATTACTTCTTCCATTGCTCCGTTGTCTAGGATTTATAACTTAAACACCACTTTTTCCTGTTACATGCATTAACATCACTGATGAATGGTTTTTGAATTGCAGCTCGGCCAGAAGTACCCTGGTTATGGAGCTCCCTTCTTATTGTTTTGGTACTCAAAGGATTTGTGAGCACGACATTCATTTCAGCAGTAACTTTTTCAGCTGTGGTCTTCTTACTTTTAGTCACAATCCAACTTAATGATCGTCTGTCACAATCACTCAACACACACTTTCGTCCGCGCTGTGATTTAGCAGATGATGTTTTTCCTCTTTTCAAGTATGCGGAATAAATCTTAGATACAGTACCTCTTGAAACACTAAACACTTCGGCTACCTTGCTTACGGAAGCACCCATCAAACGAGCTCCAACAATTTGCCTACGTTCGAAGTCTGTTTTCTCTGACATGATGCAATTACAACTTCACAGAACAGTGCCCCGACAACGACTGACATGCGCAGCGTATTTACGACATTGGCGTCAGTAGGCGAAAACACCAGCGCCACCTACACATTTCACTAGCATAAGCATTTTGTTCAACCCCTCTATATGAAGCGGCAGAAAACAGAAAAGTTAGACAAGGTTGATCCATTGTGTACAGTAAATTAAGCATTTGAAGAATTAGTCAAACTAAAAAATTTCTGATCTGCATTTGTATTTCCTGGTACACTTGTAAAAAGGAACCAGTCAAAGACATTTGACAGTTTAAAAGCAAGAGTGAATGAATAAAACATAGTTGCTCAGCTAGATTTTCCTGAGAATGCTACTCTTTTGCATCAAGAAGAAATTCAATCTGGTTGTTGGACCTATTCCCAGGTCTTTGCTGCATATGCATGGATTGATAAAGTTATTTCATTGAGCATAGTTATTGTTTCAGGTAACTTGGATCATTTCAAAGTGTCAGTGCATGCTATGTATTTTAGTATATGGATTATGGTTTTTCCTTATTGAAGGTAAAATACTCTGAAATAATGTAATCAATTAATATAATCAATTTATGTATTTTCTGATGGACCAAGTTCCCAGTTCAAACTGAGGCATTTGTTTTCAATTTTGTTCCTATTTGAAGAGACACATGGTATGAAGCTAACATGGAACTTTTTCGAAACATCTCACGGAAAAAGCATTGTTGACGGTGTAAAAGGAATTATGTGAAGAGAACGTTTTGGCGTCATGCCAAAGCAGATAAATAGTTTGTTTCAACACAACAGTTTGTCATGGTTGCTACATCCTTGAACCCTAAGGTGCATGTGCAATATATACTGTCAGATGATATTGCAGAAAATTCATATTTTTTGCATGGTCATTGGGAGAAAGTTCTACTAATACCCAACATACATTCTGGGCACTGCGTTAAACCCTTATGGAGAAACTACGTGCTCACTTCCGACCTATCAAATGCACGAACTTTTAAGAATATTAATATGTATTCTGTATTTAAAAAAGAAAATGATAATGACATCCCTGAAGAAAATAGTCCAACGGAACAACATATTTCAACAACTTTAAATGTTAATGACTGGATTGTTAAATATAATGGTAAACACTTCTCTGGATGTATAACTGAGGTACATGATAATGAAATAGAGGTTAGCGTGATGCACCTATCTTTAATTGAATCCTATTTTAAATAGCCATGGCATGAAGACAAATCTCTACTATTATAAAAGGAAATTTTTTTTTGTGCGTGTGTGTGGCCGCAAAATTCTTACGATTCTATGGCACTTACAGCATTGAGATTTGGAAAAGGTAGTATGAATTTTTTGCAATTTTTGGGTAGCGGCGAATTTAAAAATTCAATCTAGAAGATTTTTAGATGAATTTAATAGTTTTATTCTTTACCCGCTTCTTCTAACGCGTTTCGTCCGGACGAAAGAAGAAACTAAAAATACGATTTTCTGAATTAAAAAAAAATGAATTATATCTTCAACTGATTTGAAATCTGCGGGAAATTTTATACTCCAGATTAATACCTTACATCACAGCGTTGACCGTTGTGTTGGTTTGCGAAGCAAACCAGCACCACGGGCACGGGCAACGACGGGCTAGCCACGCAGTGGCTAGTTTATTATAATATAGAAAATGTGCCCATTCCTTCAGGGAATAGAGGACAATTTTCATTCAGAGAATCTATTTAAAATTTTGCATTTTCTTTACAAACATAATTTTTTTCGATAAAATGAATTTATACTTGGATTTTGTCATTTTTAAGATCAACTTATTTACGTCCGATACCAATATTTTCATACAGTTTACTACCGACACCGGAATAAAAATTTGTAAGATGTACTTTAATATTAAATTAAATACATAGAAAAAGGTCAAACATATAGCATTCGTATGTGTACTTTTGATTATAGTTGGTTTAAAAATGATAAAATTAACTAATTACAGACTTTTGAGAATTAATTTGATATGTCATAGTTTCTTGTTTTGTGATTTGTTTCACTTGCCAGTTTGTGTGATTACGTCCGACACAGGTTATTTAAACATTTTTTCCTAGCATTTGAAATATTAATAAATGTTTTTTACATTTTTTCTGACGAAGTGTGATATGGTAAGTACCTTGTATAGAAATTTGATAATTTAGTAAAAATATATATCCCCAAAACCAGATTTTCGAAAGAAATTTATGTCTGATTTTTACCTCCGACACCATGGAATTTCCCATACAAGAGCATTTGGGTAGCATAAGTAAAATTCCCGATTCCTGTCTGGTTTGCTTACTTACACTTATAAATCACTATATAATGTGGCCCCAAGGAAAAGACAATCGACGTTAGGTCAATCGAGTTTTGAAAAGATGTGAAATATTGTTAGAAGATTGCTACTCGGCAGAAGCAAGAATGGCGATCTCTTAGGCTTTTTTATAACTCCCACAGTTCTCCCACTTGTTAATACTGCTGTTCCTCCTCAATCCTTAAACTTAAAAGAGCCCTATGGAACGCATCTCCTTTTTTAGATGTGTACGGTCTTCGAGGACCCGAGGTACTCAAGTGATCTTTTCTTGTCACATGGGGTTTGCTGTCTTTAGTAAACACACGGGTCGCGTTCCCGAAATACCTAAGCAATCTATTTTTGCTTTCATACCACTACTCCGTTCCCCAATCATTTCACCCTTTTTTTACTACCTACCTATTTTAACTAAGATTCGTTCAGCACTTGATGACTACCAACTCCAGCTAATTTGGTAATTTTTAATTAACGTCGTACTAGAGCAACACAACGGGCTATTGACGACGGTCCGGGATCAATCCCCCAAGGGAAAGATCCGAAGACAACACCGTAGTTTTGAACCACGGTCAGATGACTACTCAACACCTAAACTGGCACCCCACTATCCAAAACTTCCACACCAATCTAACGTGAGGACTTTCAGTCACGACATATTTAAGGTGCACCAGCCGCCTCTACACCATACGCCACTACTCTGTTCCCCAATCCCTTTCCACCTTTCACTACTACCTACCTATTTTAACTAATCGATTCGTTCAACCCTTGACGACTGCCAACTCCGGGTAATTTGATAATTTTTATTAATGTTAACTAGTGCAACACAACGGGCTATTGACGACGGTCCGGGATCAATCCCCCAGGGGAAATTTCCGAGGACAACACCGTAATTTTGAACCACGGTCAGATGACGAGACAACACCAGATCTGGCACCCCGCTCTCCAAACTTCCACACCAACCCAACATAAGGACTTTCGGCCACGACAGATTTAAGGTGCACCAGTCGTCTCTACACCACACGCTTACAAATATCCATGCACTGATCCAGATTCGAACCAGGAACCTTCCGATCTAGCGGCTAACACCTTAACCACCAAACCGGTTGATCGGCCCAACTCCGAGAGCCGGACAATATCACTCCTAGCGGTGTCACCTATGTTGTCCGCACCCTCTATCTCACTGACTGACTCAATTTGAAAGTGACTCAATTTGTGATCACTTTCAGCAAAAAAGCGATTTCTTCCCATGTAAATCGGCCCTTCACTTTCGTTATCATCAGCAGTGACACCCAATAGCCACTCAGCATTGTTTTCCCAGTTGGAAGACACGCATTACTCTTTCAGGACGAATTGCTTTCCGCAAAGACAATCCGGAGGATGAAGTTCCGGCTAAAAGCGGCAGTGATTCATTGAACGTGTCACTGGCAGAGTCCGGGTGGTGGCGGCTGATTCTCCCACATGTTATACTCACTTGACATCATCTGGCGATGGCTGCGAAGAGACTTCGGCCATCATTTCGAGAGGCAATTGGCTTTTTTTTTATCAGCTGGGAGTGGAGATCAAAGTTCTGCCGGCGCTTGTCAAGTTGTGATGATAGTCTTTGTTGTGGATGTGTTCGTAGATTTTTGAAGCAACTCTAAGGCCCGGTGCACACATCCGGTTTTTCAACGAACGGCGCCGCTACCGAAACGCAAGTGCGGTGTGAGATACATTAAAGGCTGCTACACACTAGGTCATTAATTTAGTCGAATAGCGAGTAATTTAGTAACTAATCGTGTTGGGACAAATCTTTTTAGTCGAGTAGTTTAGTAAAACGATTTAGTGGACTCGATCCAGTCAAATGGATAGTAGGCGGTCGAGTAGTTCCTCCCACCTCACTCCACTAACCACTAGCGTGCCACTAGACAGGTCTGAACACCTCGGTTTAGTAGAGTTCATTACTTATTCGTTTCCATTACACGAGGTCTCTTGTGTGTGTTTTTTGTTAAAATATGCCTATTAGATACGAGTTTTAAATTTTGGCAGCAGTTTGTTGATCGTCTGTCTCGCGGATCGTTTTTATCGCTGTAATTTAAATCATTCTTTTCTTTAGTTTAATTGCTTAACGTTTTTTATTCTCTAAAAATAACATATTTATCGGCAACATGATTCGTTGGAGTGATGATACTACGGTCAAATTTGTTACTGCTTATGTGGAACACGATATGCTTATGTGGAATAGGCTTATGGTATGTGAAGTCTTGCCTGTACCAAAATAAAGCATCCAAGACAGTTGCAATCGAAGAGTTAGAAAAAACGATGGGAATACCGGAGTTTCGCGAGAAGGAAATCAAACAAAAAATTAAAAACATTAGGAAAGTATTTTTTATTTATTTTTAAGCTAGCAGAATTAATTACCCGGAGCTGCTCGGGTTGGATTAATTAAATATTGATTGAAAAGTGATGACTAATCACTTCTTTTTCGTAAAAGAATGCTAGCTTCATTTAAGTGTACGGAAAATAATTTAGGTACAGCTACAGTCTACGTTTATGAGCGGTGGCAGACGCCTTGGCGATTGTTTTTGGCGCACTTCTAAAGTCGCCAAGGAAAGAATTATTTCCTAACTCTTTTACTGTCAAAACTTTTTTTCTTTTTACAACACACTTTTTAAACATTTTCAGAACGTTTTGAAAAGAATATTTTAAAAAACTTTCACAAAAAGTAGTAAACTTAAGCACGTATCAAAACACATTTGTGAACCAGCAGAGAAACTAAGCTACGAATGTTGGGTAAAGAATACCATGAAACTTATCAATTACACTAAATACAGTAGGCAAGTTGAAAAAGAAAAAGATTTTTAAAAGAAAAATAAGCAAGAAATAATACAACCTGATACATCAGAACGGTCCCGAGAAAAAAAATTACGAAACAAGAATATTCCACAAATGCGAAAAACAATACGTCAAGAACTCTGCCGT
Organism: Metellina segmentata; assembly: GCA_947359465.1. Lineage (NCBI taxonomy): Eukaryota > Metazoa > Arthropoda > Arachnida > Araneae > Tetragnathidae > Metellina > Metellina segmentata. The sequence continues at coordinate 100,904,757 of OX375877.1, forward strand.
GAAAAAAAATTATTATGAAATAAAAATTCCACAACTGTAGAAATACAAATAAATAAACCAATGGTATCAAAGAAAAAAAAATTTAAACGACCAATGCAATCAAAGGATATTTTAAAATCAAAATAACCAATGGGAGGAAAGAATAAATTTTAAACGAATCAATGAAATCAAACGACTTGAACGGATTTTGGAAGAACTTTCTAGAATATATTCAAAATGAAAATTGAAAGTTTCCGTTTGTCGAGGTTGCCATGAAAACCATAACAACCGAAACGAAAGACGGGTTGCCTTAATTTATCGTAACTCGCTACTAGAAGTGCGCCAAAAAAATTGCCAAGCCGTTGCCATCACTCATAAACGTAGAGTGTAGCTGTACCATAATATAATTTAAAATATCGTTTTAACTTTTTCATCGCCTCTATTTACTTCGAACGCAAATATGTATTCACGATACATCCTTCTATGTGTTCTATTTCATAAAATTTTTTTCATCGCGATTCAGCTTCGCTCTCCGCATCATCTTAATCAGTCGACACTGGACTACCAACTAAACCGTGTGTGAACAACCACACCCCCATTTGCCGTTTTCTAGTTCAGTAGAGCTACTAAATCAATCGCTACTCGACTAAATTACTGGCTAATTACTAAATTACTAAATCCGGCGCCGCAGCTCGCCGCACACACTTCTCCGGTCAAAAGTACCTTGTTTTCATAAATAAATGGAAAATAAATAATAATTAGTTGTACACAGTAACGTCAATTTTGTTTCAAAATATACATTTTTGTACACCAAGTAAGCGAAATAAACACGTTTTCTTCGATAGAATATGTATCGCAAATGGCGCGAAATGAGTTCGTGCGTCATTTCACGGTTATGTGTGCATAGTTGTGCTTCGGTGCCGCAGCGGCTCCGCACGTTGAAAAATCGGATGTGCGCACCGGCCTATGTGGGAGCCTGTAACGGTCCTTTCGCTTATTGAACCAACAATCGTTGTTTGGATTTCGGCAATGTCCTCGCTTTTAAAGGTAACGAAATAAACCAGTGTTTAAATAATGCGAATTATGCATAAAGAAATCGAAAATTGAAAGTAGCTAAACTATTAAGTTTTGTCAATATATTTACTCTTGAAATATCGATGGAAACCAATATTTAAATTATCCGATTATACATTGAGAATTTCATGTCAGGTGCTTCCATTGTTTGTCTGCACGACGCTATATTTAACTTCTGGGTGTTTCTTCTAGTTCTGTAAATCATTTGACAAAACAATTGTAACAGTTTTTTCTAACGCTGGTCTCTTCATGCATATACCCAGTACGGTTCCGATTCATGTCAATATCATATTCCATATTTGCCAATTTTTACGGATTATCCGTAATTTTTACGGATTTCCACTTAATTTTACTGATTTACGGATGGTTCTACCTTTTCTACGGATTTTTAATATTTCGATTGAGCAATCGAAATATCACATCCTCCGCAGCCACCACTAAATTTATAACTACCCAAACCTTGTTTAGAGCAGATTATTATTAATATTCCAAAATGCTACTACATCTTCATTAAATTTTTCTGCAACCCCCTCTTCTGGATGAAACAACTTTGTAAATAGAACATTGATTTTCTTTTCTTTTTCATCTACTTGTAAATAAGCTTTATGAACACCAATTATGTGTAATCCTGAAACAAGTTTAAATCGTATGTAACTTACATTTCTGGATACAATGTGTAGGTACTCATAAAGTGAATGTCTCTTTACAGTGGATGTGTTCAGTTTGGTATCAAAACACTAATGCTTTGCAAGGTCTCCGCAGTTGATAAAAATGTGAACTTTTTCTTATGCATTTTTAAATACAAATAATACTATTTATTGTGACGTACGGATATTTCTAATACACATCAATCCGTGTATTTGTGTTGTGTTTTATGATAAGGGGCATTAGGGGCGCAAACGTTTTACTGATGCACAGTTTTCAAAGTTGGCAACTATGATATTCAAGAACAGCGGGTTAACAATATCCTTGTCAATTCGTAGGCAGTCTGCCAAAAATGCTCTGGATTTTATAAAAACTAGAGCTTCAAATGTGAATGTTGATTTATAGGTTTGTATGAAGGGCCATACCACAATTAGGCTCATCAAATGAAAAAAGAAATGGCTAAGCGGGGTAGAATGAGAAACGTTTTCCACGTCACGGAGAAAATGATTTAATTCCTTGTAAGTATTGAAACTGACATCTCTGCGATTAATTTGGATTCAAATGGGAAAGGAAGTCTGTTGATAAGTACCCAAACACAAAACTAAATGCTTCTAAGCATTATCACCCGGAAGTATTTGATAAATTATTGCGCATGTAAACATCGAAGCAAGGAAGGAACAGTTTTGGGTATGCTTTTGACTTTTCTTTTCGAATAGATAACATCTTCGATGAAGCAGGGTCGGTTCTGAGGGATTGGTTGATTACGTTCTGACCTTATAGAAAGACTCAGTCCATTCTCAAAAACATGATTCACGAAATTAATTATTATTTGAGGGCATTTTGATCATTTGAGGAAGAAGCTCACTTTTAGGGTTCTGATCAATAAACAGGTCGTTACCTCGAAAAACATAAAGCATTTTTTTAGAAAAGAAAGCAAATTATGTTTCCAGAGGTGATAGATTAGGCTGTATTAAATTTTCTTAAAAATAGAGCAGACAGTATCGAAGTACGACAGCAAGGTTTTATATGAATACGTCTCATTAGCGCATAGCATTCATGTCAATTCAATGTTCATCGAAAGCTTACGAGTTACTCTTCCGCGTAGACTACGTTCAATGTAATTTTACTAGACTTTTCGACAAGTGTCTGCTTGTTTGCTTGCAACTTAACATTGTAAAATTTAAAAAAAAAAAAGATCAAATGTGAGCCAAAGTTTTTTTTCATAACCAATATTTTAAATCGACAGATCTCGACGTCAACTTTCGTTTTGAATCAATTTCGACGTCGTAGCACTTCGCAGTCCAGAGCAATGAATGATTTGAAGTTTGCTCATAGCAGCGACGTCTACTAGCGACTAGCGAGTCTGTTGAACTGGCTCCGAGTGGGAGCCAGTTGTGCGGACGATTCTATTTAGGACCGTAGGTAGTGTCGGTAGACATTAAACTCGTGAAAAGTGAATCAAGTCTTCAATTCGATTAGTTTCGTAACTTGTTAGGCGACATGAATGTGAGTACGATGGGCTTCGTGAGTGGTAGTGCTTAGAGTGCCTATATAATAAGAGTGGCGACAAGGGACCAAATTTGGCCCAATGAGCATTCGCGGCAGCCATTTTTCTACCAGAATCGTCTCAAAGAAGGATACTGGTCGAATTAATATATCATTTCAGGGAGAACAAAAAGCATATGATTGTTATAATATGGATACATTCGGTATAAATGAATCATATAAACGCTCAATTACTTGTGTAATTGATGCGATGGATTGCACAACCCGCTAACTTAGATTCTGAAAAACACCGTGTTGTTAAAAAAAAAAAGCTATTTATTTAAAAAGTCTTCAAATTTATACTGACAAAACACTAAAATAATAATAAATAAACATTCTAGAACACGAAATGGAACATGAATAAGCTATATTTTCTTTTTAATTTAATGTAAACACGTTTTTCTAGAACACACAAAAAGTTCCCATGTTAAGTCTACGGGAGCTAGGAAAAGACCGCCTCGGGCGGTAGAAAAGGTCTCTAAGCCAATCAGAAAGTGTTTCAAGTATGTCGCCACTCTTATTATATAGGCACTCTAGTAGTGCTTCAAAAATTCGTACATCCTTTTTCGTATTTCTTTTTCTTGTTTTTTGAGTGAGTATAACTTTAAAGGTCGTTTTCATAATTGCTACGAACAAAATGCTAAACTAAAACGCAACCAGTCATCTCAGTTTACCGTCGTTACCATCGTGATGGAAATTGAACATTTCAAATTCATTCATTCAATAAATCTGCTTCAAAATCATTCCTAATCAATTCAAAATCATAGGATAATAGACTACCAGACAAGTAAATAAATAATAATAGTTGACTCTGAGACTCTTTCTTCTCTCTGTGTATGCAGAAACAAGTTACGAAAGAATCGAACTTAAGAATTGATTTACTTTTCATGAGTTTAATATCTACCGACCCTACCTACGGTCCTAAATAGAATCGCCCACGCAACTAGCTCCGACTCGGAGCCTGCCGACCAACCGGTATAGTGTTAAGGTGTAAGCCTCTAGATCGGAAGGTTCCTGGTTCGAATCCGGGTCCGGGCATGGATGTTTGTGAGCGTATGATGTAGAGGCGGCTGGTGCGCCTTAAATCTGTCGTGGCCGAAAGTCCTCACGTTGGGTTGGTGTGGAAGTTTGGAGAGTGGGGTGCCAGCTCAGGTGTTGCTTCGTCATCTGACCGTGGTTAAAAATTACGAGGTGTTGTCCTAGGATCTTTCCCTTAAGGGAAATTCCGGACCGTCGTCAACAGACCGTTGTGTTGCTCTAGTACGACGTTAACTAAAATTATCATTATCATCACCGACTCGGAGCCAGTTTAGAAGAGACACGCTAGTGCGTCGTCCCCCAAACGCCACCTCCTTCCCTATCTCCCCACTTATCGCGGGGCGCGAACTGAAGTTCACTAACAAGTCTTTGTTCACTCAGCTTTCGAATGACACTAGGTTGGTTTGGTTCACATTGGTAATATATAAATTATTAGAACGAACTCGATACCCATTTTTTGATCATACTCAACTACCCACCGAGTACCGGATAAATTTTAAAGAAATATTCACGTCATAAAAGGGAACTACTTCCTCAACACACAATATCCACTCTCAACCATGGACGTCTTTTGTTCTTGTATGCGGCTGCATGTTGGCTGGAAAGGTCGAGAGTTTAATTTTGGTTGAAGAAATCATTAAAAAACAATATTCAACTCTATCGAAGAACAGTTCTAAAGAAAGTGCTCAAAATTTGGATTTAGTCAAATTTTTGTGTCTATTGATAGCGTCTCCACAGAGAGATAAAAGGTACAGAGCAAACGTTTTTGTACCACCTTATGCCCGGTGCACACATCCGATTTTTCAACGTGCGGCGCCACTGCGGCACCGAAACCCAACTATGCACACATAACCGTGAAATGACGTACGAACTCATTTCGCGCCATTTGCGATAGATATTCTATCGAAGGAAACGTGTTTATTTCGCTTACTTGGTGTAAAAATAGTATATTTTGAAACAAACTAGACGTTACTGGAAACAACCATTTATTAATTATTATTTATATTTCATTTGTTTATGAAAACAATGTACTTCAGAACGGAGACTCTTGTGAGGCGCCGTGGAGAACTGCGGTACAAATTGCACGCAAGTTGGACGTGCGTCGCCCCAGCGGCGATGGAGGCATGTGTGCACTGCTCCATTGGATCTAATGTATCTCAGACAGCACTTGAGTTGCGGCAGCGGCGCCGCACGTTGAAAATCCGGATGTGTGCACCGGGCCTTAAATAGCCACTATACATTCCAATTATCAAGACCTCAATGGACTCTAAAATTTGTGGCCGACCAACCGGTATAGTGGTTAAGGTGTTAGCCTCTAGATCGGAAGGTTCCTGGTTCGAATCCGGGTCCGGGCATGGATGTTTGTAAAAAAACGTATGGTGTAGAGGCGGCTGGTGCACCTTAAATCTGTCGTGGCCGAAAGTCCTCACGTTGGGTTGGCGTGGAAGTTTGGAGAGTGGGGTGCCAGCTCAGGTGTTGCTTCGTCATCTGATCGTGGTTCAAAATTACGAAGTGTTGTCCTCGGATCTTTCCCTTAAGGGACTGATCCCGGACCGTCGTCAATAGCCCGTTGTGTTGCTCTAGTACGACGTTAACTAAAATTACCAAATTTATTTCTAAAATGTGTGTAGTCCTAGAATGAAAAACGGTTTAAAAATAACGATTTTAAGAACACAAAGCAAGAATTGTTCTATAAGAGAAATGGGGAAAATGTTCAGAATAACACAATTTATTGTTTCTTTTAAGTGATTTCCACGAGGTATCTAGTTCTTTAAGGTCTGACCAATTTTTCTAATGACACGATATCTCGTCATCAAGTATTGAACATTTTTCAATGGTGACGAGATTAAGATGTGGCCAGTTTTCTTTTGATGACGAGATATCCCGTCCATTAACCTTTTGATTACGGCTATGGTAATGGTAATGTTAATTTTAGTTAACGTCGTACTAGAGCAACACAACGGGCTATTGACGACGGTCCGGGATCAGTCCCTTAAGGGAAAGGTAATTGGTAATTTTAGTTAACGTCGTACTAGAGCAACACAACGGACTATTGACGACGGTCCGGAATCAGTCCCTTAAGGGAAAGATTCGAGGACAACGCCTCGTAATTTTGAACCACGGTCAGATGACGAAGCAACACCTGAGCTGGCACCCCACTCTCCAAACTTCCACGCCAACCCAACGTGAGGACTTTCGGCCACGACAGATTTAAGGTGCACCAGCCGCCTCTACACCATACGTTTACAAACATCCATGCCCGGACCCGGATTCGAACCAGGAACCTTCCGATCTAGAAGCTAACACCTTAACCACTATACCGGTTGGTCGGCCCCTTAAGGGAAAGAATCGAGGACAACACCTCGTAATTTTGAAAGGTTAAGATTTGGTCAGTTTTAATAGTGACGAGACTACAGCTAGGTAATGGTAATGGTAATTTTAGTTAACGTCGTACTAGAGCAACACAACGGGCTATTGACGACGGTCCGGAATCAATCCCTTAAGGGAAAGATTCGAGGACAACACTTCGTAATTTTGAACCACGGTCAGATGACGAAGCAACACCTGAGCTGGCACCCCACTCTCCAAACTTCCACGCCAACCCAACGTGAGGACTTTCGGCCACGACAGATTTAAGGTGCACCAGCCGCCTCTACACCATACGTTTACAAACATCCATGCCCGAACCCGGATTCGAACCAGGAACCTTCCGATCTAGAGGCTAACACCTTAACCACTATACCGGTTGGTCGGCCCCTTAAGGGAAAGAATCGAGGACAACACCTCGTAATTTTGAAAGGTTAAGATTTGGTCAGTTTTAATAGTGACGAGACTACAGCTAGGAGGGTTAATTCAATTCAGAACCCTTCCGTTTAGAAGTTTTCATGCTAAATTAAATGCAACAAAAATTTATTTAACAGTTTTATTGTACTTCTGGGCGAAGTAGACTAGGTGTGTACTCAATTTGGTGAGTGCAATCTTGTAAGTTTGACATTTAAAATCTATCTTTAAAATTTTGCGAATAAGGGATAATATTTTGATGAAGAATATGACCTAAAATGTTTTTGAATATGTATACTTTAACATTCTTATTGAAATTAAGTTTAGATTATTATTTACTAGTTTTTTGGGCTTTTTATAAAAGAGATATCTTCAAGACGCATACTCAAATTTTGGAGAAAATGTAGACATTTTTTATTAAAAGTGCAAATAGAATAACCTTATTGTAGACCAATGAATATACAATTTACGATCACGTTTTGTTTATATGGTAACCAAATTTTGAACCGATCCTTTTTGTTGCTTGATGTTTCCATCCTTCTTTGTAGTATAAAATATATTTGGATTAAAAATTTAAAAAAAAAAAAACGACCTAAAACTCGCACTTTCAAAACGTTTTGTCTTGTAAATTGTTAAACATAATTTCGTCTTAAAATAATTCATGAATATTCATAAATTCAATTACATTTCCAACAAAAACAGCCGTTTCGTGGTTATAAGCATCTTACAGTTTTCCTTATTTGGATTTTAGAATATCGAAGAATTTTCGGGACAAGAAATTATATCGATATAAACAAAGAAAAAATCCTTCTTTATTCGTCATATCGTTGGCTTATAAGTGAAACATTAAGTCAAAAAGAGTTCTCTCTCTGAGACAAGTGAGAACTAAAAAAAGAAATCTCACCTTTTTAAAAAGAAAACATTATCTTCAAAAAATTACCTAAAGTTTACCTTCTTTCTTGATTCAGACCTAAAGAACTCATATTTCGAGTGTTTCACACTTGTAAGGTGATATTAAGTTCAGCCAAACGAATCAACGCACGCAAAGCAGCATGTCGGACGATAAAAAAAGATTCTGGCAGCAACTTGGCGATTTTTCAAATGGTAACCCTGTGTTCCACAGACGGAGAAACACCAGTTCATTCGGTTACGGATTCTCATCCTTTCTTAAATTATGAGTGCATCTCAGGAAATGTTTTGGGTATAACTTTTAGAAAACCATTTAATGGGATAGTAAATATTTTTTGCTTTTCTTGTGTGACTTTTGGATTTCTCTTGAGGTAAGCTGGATTATTCTTTTCAATCTTTAATGCAATTGTCTTTGATGTTGAAGAACAGAAATTTAAATTAAATGCGGAAAATTAAATGGACCACGGAAAATTAAATGCAAACGATTCAAAATTATATTTGATGAGAGCTCTGTGGATAAGTTAAGTTTAATTATTGTTCACGAAATAGCAATTTAGAATGTTGTGGAATCTTGATTCCGAATACTTTTTTATTACATTTTGTCAAAAAAAAAACTTGATTTACTTGTGCAGACAATTCGAAATATTTTATTGAAAACGATTGTGAATGTTATTACAAAAATAATAATTCGATAAGTGTTATGGAATTATCCTTCTTTGTTTGAACGATACAGAAGGAGAATATATTCCAATTTTGTGAGATCAAATTAAACTGAAGACGACAGAAGATGCAGACAGTTTATTTCACACTCTCTCATGACGAAGAAACGCAATAATTCTTTTTAATGTTCTTTTAATCATTTAAAATTTTTGTTATCTGATCCTAAATGTCTTTTAAACATAATTCCGAGGTGAACATTATTTTGATATTCGTTCTAACTTTTTTATGAACAAAACTATTTACGAGTTAAACCAGAATTTTTTTACCTAATTGTGATTATACCGGTCTGGTAGCTGCCTGGTTACCGCTCTGGCCCTCTGTTCAACAGGTTTTTAGTTCAAATCCCTGTTGAGTAAAGGATGTTCGTAATGATTCAACCGTAGATTCTGGCTAAATTGCAAAGGTTGTAACGACCGCTTAGACACAACTAACTTTCAACAGGACTCGAGCTCTCAACTCATCATTGGATAGCGACCTTACAAAGGGTTTGCGATAAAAAAAATATCTCAAAACGCATATGTAACTAGAGGTGTGAATGACTTTTTTAATTCAACGAAACAATTTTGACTTATTGAATGCACACACGCAGGGGTTTGTTTAAAAAAAAGTTTACTTTGAAGGTTTTAGAAGCAAGAGCCTAAATTTAAATAAAAGCCATTATTCTATGTAAAAATAATTTAGGCGCGAAAAAACTTTTTGAACTTAAAAAATGATTGCATTTTAACCAGTTGTTTCAGTTTAAACTCCCTGGTGGTCGCAAATTGTACGATATGTATGATTCTACGTTTGAGTGCAGGGTGAAAGGCGAGCTGTCAGACCAGTGGGGCTGGTTCACTTTACACCAAACATACTGACAAGTAAAGATTATCGGATTACATTGATTTCTCAAGATATTGTGCACAATTCTTGCAAAATTTAGATTTCCATCAAAATACAATTTCAAATTAATTACCTTTGCATTTTTCTTTCCAAACCCAAATTAAAATGTATGCATTCTATTGATATCACAATTTGGAATCAATTCTGTCAGCGAAGTACGTGCTTGATCAGTATGAATACAGATTCGGGCGTCGTAATACATGTAAACAATATCACGTGATCGTGAGGAGAGGGTAGTAGCCAATGACAGCGATCGCATTCTTTTAATCTGTGAATCACTTAACTTGCCGTTTGAGACTACGGTTCTTGATAATCCTTGATTTTATTCTGACCCGTGGATCAACTGATCCTCTGGTTAGCTCAAAACTTGTGAATATGGTATTGTTTCACAAACTCTTGGCCCAACATCCCCTTTCCTAGGATAATCTTTTTCGCCGACCCCTATAGTCCTCTGAAAAACTATCTTAAGTAGCAATAAATGTAAATGTACCTATAAGTTTTGAATTTCCCCAAAATATTTCGTCACCTGACCGTGGTTCAAAATTACGAGGTGTTGTCCTCGGCTCTTTTCCTTAAGGGACTGATCCCGGACCGTCGTCAATAGCCCGTTGTGTTGCTCTAGTACGACGTCAACTAAAATCACCATTACCAAAATTAACATTACCCGGACCGTCGTCAATAGCCTGTTGTGTTGCTCTAGTACGACGTTAACTAAAAATTACCATTACCCAAAATATTTATGCAGATGAATATGTAATTTTAGGATTCCAGAAAGCTATTTTGAATGGTAGGTAAGTATTTAATTAACGTCGTACTATAGCAACACAACGGGCTATTGACGACGGTCCGGGATCAGTCCCTTAAGGGAAAGATCCGAGGACAACACCTCGTAATTTTGAACCACGGTCAGATGACGAAGCAACACCTGAGCTGGCACCCCACTCTCCTAACTTCCACACCAATCCAACTTGAGGACTTTCAGCCACGACAGATTTAAGGTGCACCAGTCGCCTCTACACAATACGCTTACAAACATCCATGCCTGGACATGGATTCGAACCAGGAACCTTCCGATCTAAAGGCTAACACCTTAACCACTATACCGGTTGGTCGGCATTTGACGTTTCAGAAAACATATTTCCTAATAGAGAATACATAAGATTTTACAACCATGAGAAACATTTGCAATTTTAGAGAAAATGTTTTCTGAAATATTTTGTTTCAAAATAAAATATATTTTGAATTTATTCAGACGCAAAAACCTTAAAATTTCTCGAAACGTATGACATTTGATTTAGACCACTTACATTTCATCAATAGTGCCGGTGATTATGAATGACGTGTGTATTGCAAGTTCAAACTTTATGGACACTAATGACTGGTCATTCTCAAAAAAAATCCAAGATCCATAAAACCGTTCTCTATTGTTCGACCGCACTGCAACGATCAAACCTTAGTGGTTCTGACTCTCCTCTAAGTCTTAAATAAATATAAATATACTATATAAATATTTTTATTCTATAGTCTTTCTTATGGAAAGAATATGGAATAAATGTGTGAGGTATTTTTATTTTAAAACTTAGGAATCTTCTAGTGTACATTCTACTGAATTGCGAAATCCTTTTAGTTCAATTGAAGCTGCTTAGAGGAAGGACATTGCCTCATTGAAATTTTTTACAACCTTTTGAATAACAAAATTTACCTGTCCTTTTGAGTTTTTTTTATTGGTTTAAACATTACCTAGTATATCCCTTGAAATTGAATTATTTTTTGCTAAACCTTTGAAAAAGATTGCATGCAAATAATTTGACTACAAATAGATTTATAAGCCGTATAATTCTTTCCGAGGGTTGATACATTTTTACATATAATGAACATATATGGCATAATAACAAGAAGTAATCTGCTTCAATTAAGTGTTTTGTTTCATCTCACATGCATAGCTGTATTAGTCTTTCTTTTTTGAGTAATTGGATAGTATTTTGCACAGGAACAACGATTAAGTAAATTAATTATACAGCAATCCAAAACCTCACCAGTGCTCCTGAATTACTCCTCGCTCCCATTTGTAAGTGAGTGCGTTAAAACAGCCCATGGGAATTTAATTATAGGTCATATGTCAGAATACCCTGGTGAAGAATAGCGGGGAAGGAAGGAGTCTTGTCCCTCACAAAAACTTCCCACAGTGCCTCAGAGCAGTGTTGTTTGTGACAGCTACAATTCAGTGTCTTCAAGAATTCAAAACATAGCAGGAGGTTTTCAAGCGTTGCGTCTTCCAGCAGACTTCAAAGGATTGTGTTCACGTAAATTAGGTACTTCAAGGAAAAAGAAATGCTGTCAGGTAATACTGTACTAAGAGCGTAACTCGAAGTACTAGCAATGTACTAGTAAATGCAAAGAGATATCGCAACGGACAAGCATAGAACACAATAAAGAACTGCGTAAACGTCTGAGACAACTGTTTTAACAGCATATTTCGAAATGGTTGTCACAGACAAGTGTACCGTAACGCCGTAACGTATGTTGTTAACTAGTAATATATAACTTTTCTTTCACTAAAATTTTCAGCTATACAGTCCTACATATACAGTCTTATACAGTTCTAGCCACTGCGTGGCCAGCTCGGCGTTGCCCGTGACAGTTCTTTTCGTGGGGTCAGGTGTGACCTCTGTTCGCTGACGCTCGCCAATCCCTGGTTATTGCTACGTAACCCCATTTGGTTTGCTTCGCAAACGAACTACAGGTAACGTCGTGATCGCCTCGAAGTGGCTATTATCAACAACGTATATCAAAACACGCTAGAATCGGAAAACTTACCATGGTTCCAAAGACATTAGGACGAAAAACGTTTGAGACGTCAGCGGTCGAAAATCGCAAAATCCGCTCCTTCTTCATTCGAGATAGCTATGACGCCACATTCCGGAATGAAGGACGAAGAAAATTAATTAAAAAATGCTCTAGATTAAATTTTAAAATTCGAGCACTACGCAAAAATCCCAAAAAAAAAAACAGTACCATCTGTGTGCTAAATTTCATTATTGTAAGTGTCAGATTCGTCAGGACACTGATCGCAAAGAAACAGACAGAAACACTTATCTTTATAATACTAGTAGATATACTCTATATAGCTATACAGTCCTATACGGTATACTCTATATAGCTATACAGTTCTATACGGTATACTCTATATAGCTATACAGTCCTATACGGTATACTCTATATAGCTATACAGTCCTATACGGTATACTCTATATATCTATACAGTCCTATACGGTATACTATGTATAACAATACAGTACATAAATCCCCCCTTAATTAGCCGATTGAACCGGTGAATGATTGAGTGTGTTCTCTTTGTTTCGACGAGGTATCTCATCATTAGCAAAGCTGACCAAATCTTGATAGTGTTTTCATGACAAAATGTATCGTCATTAGCACAATGGGTCAAATCTTGATGGACTAGATATCTCGTCGAAGCAATTCCGAGGGTGAAACGATTAATTTGGTTGTGATCCTTAAATATTGTCTTGGTTCAGAAGACTCAGTATAAGCCGAGGCGTATAGCGGCTGAGGCGACATCTTAAGAAGATAAAGACTACCTCTCAAATGATGGTACATTTCGATTTCGTGATAAATGTTACAAATGAAAAAAAATTCTATTCTTTTCGAGGTGAAAAAAATAGTCAGATTTCTGAGTTTCATATTTTCCGAAGTCTGGACTAAATGTCGCTGGTTAAACTATCAGGTCATTTATACGCGTTTCTAAGGAAGAAATATTACGGTTTAGAATAATTTTTTCGGTTTATCTTTTTCTAAACAGATGTTAGCTATCATTGTTACGATTTTTTAAAATTTGAATTGACACAATTAATTAAAGTGCAATTATTTTAAATATTCAGTTTAATTTAAATATAGTTCTAAAAACAATGGGGTGAGTGATTGGATTAACTTGGCACAAACAGAATAGGCTATTGGCGACGATACAAGATCATTCCTGAAAGAAGATCCAAGTACAACATTTTATCATTTTGAACAACCGTTAGATAACGAGGTCTACACATGAGAAGTAATCTATAGGACAATGCTGGCCTCCAGTGCAAATAGTGGGGTTGTTGAGGATCTCAAAAGTGGGCAATAAGGTGCTAAAAATATTTTAAGCAAACATTTATCCAATTTTCTTAAAGTTTTTGTTGAATATTTTGTTTTTTCATGATAAAAAAAATGACTTGATTTTCCATTACTACACGGAACGATTCCAAGGCAATATTTTCTGAATACAGGAATAAATCCCATTAAACTAAAAATTATAAAAAACATTTTAAGCAGTTAAACCTTCTGTGGTTTCAACCCATAGCAGAACTAAAGAAATGAAGACAGTGCAATATAGAATATTTGAAGTATAATGCTATTCAGCTTTTCTTAAACAAAACATTACCAATGTCTAGATTTGCAATTTCAGTTTCACAAATTGTTTTATTTCCAAATTAGCATTTTGAACCTATACTTTTCTTAACAGGACTTAAAAGTCGACGGATATCAGGTGCACATACTTCGTCTGTACACGGAGGCTAACAGTACGAGGAGTTCACGAGTGCTCTAACGAAACTTTAGGAATTTTTAGTAGGAATCAAATTATATGGATGTAGATCTACGGAATGTTTGCCTACGCTAAGATTAATAAAACCGGTGCCTACAATTTAAAGTGGATTCCCAAACTGCTACAATTACCCATGCTCAGTCCTAGATTTGAACCGAGGGCTGGATATGTTGGTTAATTTTTGGGTTTTTATAGTGCAAGGATCATATTTGGTTAAATTGAGAGAACAACTTCAAAAAGAGCTGCATAGGCACGGACGCTTTTCCTGGTGGTACTTAGAAATCTAAAACATGATGGATGGATTTATTTTTACGAATCTAAATCTCAAGAAAGGGTTTTACTTAAGTAGCAAAAAGAGCAATCGCATCTTTTTACTAGATTAGAGATTACTAGAACGGAATTCAGATTTTGTTTAATAGTATTGCTGAAAAACAACCTTTTCCTCAATACTGTTTTACCAGTATTGCTGGAAAAACAAATTTCTCCGAAAAATTATATTTTTAAAGAATTTAAATTACATTTTCTAATACTTATGTTTGAACTTATTTTTCACTTCTTTTCAGAACATCAATAATTTAGAAGTATTTGACTAATGATATGAAATGATTAAAAACAGATAATTTTGCACAATTTAATTTATGTAAGGATACTAGTCTGATGCAAAAAAAAAAGAAAAACCCACTGACATTTTAAGTGTTATTTTGCTACTTGGTATCTAGCAACGTTACGGATTCATTTCTTGTCGGTATGTGCGTATCTCGACCAATTTTCCACAAGTCATTGGTTTAATTCATAATAATTTGTAGTATTTCGTTTCATAAAATAAATCGGATCACTTACAGTCAACGTTTAGCCAATTCAACCAGAGCAACGCTGGGTAATTCTGATCGTAATAATAAAATAGTCCCAGCTGAAAATTTCCCAAAAAGTCTTTCAAACTTTCCTAATAAGATTGTTAAAGATTAAATTTTAATAGAAGAATGGAAACTTAGCACGCACTTTCTTGCACGAATGTGATGAGTAATTTTTGTGGTTTGCGGTTTGTAGCGCGCGTGATTATTATTCAAATTTGATTCACAGAATTTAATAAAGTAACCATTATTTCAAAACGTGCGGTTACAACAATGACAATCGTGATATGATGATTCACACAATGGATAAGACGGAAGTTGTGGATGAAAAGTGAATTATGTGATGATGAAGGATGTTTCAAAATTCCGTGAACTTATTGAATATCGATATTATCAATGATTCTTTAGTTAAGTTGTTCAAGTATTAAAAAGAGTTCCAATGTTAGTAAAAAACAAATGAATTACTGCTTTGCCTGTGTTCCTAATGTAAGCCCGAGAAGTACTATATATATTTTTCAGAATATTTTTTTGCATTCATTTATCGACCAAAGGAATTTGTTTTCCCTTTAAAAGGAAATTCTCGATTATTCTCGTGGAGAACCTTCAAATAGTATTACCGAGAAATCCCCATCCTCCATGATTAGCCTACAGTTGACAAAAGGGTAAACTCTCTAAGGGTAACTCGTAGAAGTCGTTCAACCTTAAGATAACAAAACGATAACATTAAAAACCCCACTGACTTAATCAGAGAAACCAGATGAGGCTTCAGGACTAATCTCGAAATCTGAAACTCTCACTACAAAAGTCCTCATCTCGATGTCCCGACGAAGATATCTGACCAACAAAATTCCAAGCAAGGGCTGTTGTGCCGAAAAAAGATCCCGATTTCTCGGTAGGTAACCCCACCCTTCTTTTCCATTATCTTCCTCTCCCATCACGCTTAATAACTTCGCGAGGCCAGTTCATCACGGTATCCTTAATTCGAGCAACGTCTTCTCACTGCTCTAATTACAGGCACGGAGGTCGCGACCCCTGGCCACAGAGTTGCAAAGCTCGGTCCGGACTGTACGAAAAAACTGTCCCGTCTCAACATGAACCGGCAATTTGATGGCGGGGAAATGGATTCTTTTGAACCTCTGAACCCTGTTATTATTAGTTTATGTCGCCTGTTTGGGTTGTTTTCGCTTGCGGTCACGATGGTGGCCGTGGGCGACACGCTTCTCATTGCCTATGGATGCTCGATTTCGGATGAATAACAATCGGGATCCGTGTAGATCGGCCTGGAATAAATGGACGGGAGGGATGTAATTTATTGGGAGGAGGCGCCCATTCTGTGAATAACTCATAGACCCTGCGTGATTATCCTTAGGCGCTGTGAGATGTGGTGTTTTATCATAACCTCGAGTAAAATTATCGATTTTTATTTATCTTAGTTGTCTCTCAAATCCTGTCTGCGAGTTATAGGTGGCGCTGGGTTTGATTCCTCCCTGGATGTCAGTAAAACTTTCTTTGGGTGTGTACGACCGTAATTTGACATTTTACGTCTTGTGTATGTTGCAGCATGGCCAAATAGGGCTCTTGCGTAGTAAAAACCCATCCAACCAATCCTCGAAACTCCAAGTGTGGATATTGCGTATATCCAGTTTGAGAATTAGTTAAGGCATTACGATTTTTTTTTTGGCCATCGGAAACATTGTCGACTTCCAAGTGAAACATTCATAGGTCAACATTTTTTCAATATGCTTTTGTCGTCCAGTATGTGCCCAACATTCCTTTCGCAGAGTGAACCTCCTGAACAGCGAAACTATCTTAATAATTCGTATAATCCTTATTTGACTTTCCGGCCCATGACGTCACAGCAAGGGCTTCGGCCTTTGCTCGCTTACACTTACCGATCCCCGGGGATTGCTACTCAATCCCGTTTGGTTTGCTTCGTAAACCAATACTTCTTTCGCAAGTGATTTCACTTGTTTTTACTTTAACACTTAATGCACTTTAAACTAATAGCCGCATCAGTAAAAAACCTTCTGCATCTTGTTTCCTGTACAATTTTAAGTATACCGTGTTAATCTCCTAACTTTACGATCGGTACTTCGTACTTTCTCGGTAAAACGTCTGAGAACAGAGTGAAAAAAGCGAGCCTTTTTACTCGCCAAATAAAAAGAAATCGTTTTTATGGCAATTGTTGCGACGATAAATTTGATATCTGGCAAACCCGATAGTCCCTCATCTGCGTGAGAACCCTGCTCCGCAAAATAAAAAATACAAAATTTGTGTGACCAACTTTTGATTCATGGAATTTATTTATGAACCAATTTTAAAAATAATTGTACCGTAAGGAAGAGTATATTCTGAGGTATACTGCGATATTTTCAAAATTAAAAACTAACTGTAATAAGATACAGATATGACAGTTTAAAAAAATAACGAAAATGTCCCGATTTTTCCCGAATTTCAAAAAAATATTATCAAGAACCAAATTGAAATTTCTAAAAATACTCGACGAGATGCAAAAAATTACGTTGAGAGGTACTCTTTAAAAAAAAACTCACGGCTGAAGACTGAAAATTTGTATGTGTTTTGCTCATTCGCGGAAGAAATTTCGCTTTTTAATCTTTGACACTTAATGAACCCCAAACTAATAACCGCATAGGAAAAACAAACCATGTTAATTTCATATTTTTCTGATCCGTACTTTCTCGAGAAACCGTCTAAGAATCGAGCTAAACAACACAGTTTTCAATCCTGCGACAGCGGCGGCAACTACTAATAAAGCGATAAATTCGAAACTACATACCTTTACAACTAGTTTCTAACCTTTGTTCCACTCCAACATCTAACTTATAATGCCAATTGAAGCGAAGAATAAATGTTGAGGTGCAGCTCTTCCCGCGCGAACGCGTGACTGGCTACTGAGACATCACTCCACACCACGTGCTGGCCTTTTAGCGTTGACACGATCACGCGCAGCGAAAGTGTTTAAGCAAAACCTCTTAAACTAACAAAAAAACATTTTTACTGACCTACAGTGTATGACGAAAATAAGCATTTTACCATCCTGGTTGCTGTCTCGATGAGGTATCTCGTGATTCGTTAGATTGGGTCAAAACTGACCAGATTTTGATGGATGATATATCTCGTCTTAAACACAAAAACGGATTAGATCTTAATATTTTCATCATCAAAAGTCGCCAACATCTTGATGAAGATATATCTCGTCATTAGCATAATTGGTCAGATTTTGAAGAACAAGATATCTCGTCGAAAACACTAGGAGGGTTATTGTCTTTGAAATAGAGTCAATAAGTTACTTTAAGCCGACGATGTGACTTAGGGGTTTAATTAAAGTAAACGGGTCTACCACACACACCACGCCAACACACGATGAACATTGAGCGTTAAATCTCAAATTTATACGAACGATCGTTTTACAATTCCTTATATACGACGTAACTCAAAATAAGTAGTTAAGCGTTTAAACACTTTTTTTCAGCAGTTTCCAAGATCATAAGTCATTTGTTATAATTTTTTTGCGTCTCTACTATCGTGGACGTTCGAACAATTGAAATTGATTTAAATAGCGAGCTGGATCATTTGCAGCTAACGGATCTGTATATCAAGACTAAAAATTAGGTGGACGTTGTTGCAAATCACCTCATTTGTATGTCTTCGAACACATTTTCATTTTTAGACCAACAATGTAAAGTAGAGGAACTTTCTATCTTTATCAACACCCTAACTAAACTGCATTGATGTCGATAGATCGTATCTATCATTCTATCTAAAAATTTGTACTCATGTTTGCAGTCCCTCTAGTTTTCAAGGTGTCTATTCCCAATATGAGAGGGGATCATGAAGAGAAATAAGAATATGTTGTATTTCCCATATTTAAATCCTTGGTCCACTTATAATGAAATGTTTACCTGTAATTAATTTAACCATGTAAAATGAGTAGTATTTTCTGTGGTCTTTGTTTTAAATAGACTGAAATCTGATTTTAAAGAGGAAAATAAGAAATATATTCAAAATCAGGAATAACAATTTGATGCAAATATCATCTCAGAATACTTCATGCACAATAGGGATGTTAATTTACTGATCATTCCAAATAGAATGATACATAATTGATTTCATACGCAATACCTGGTTTCAATGTTTTAATTTTACCCGTGATACAATCCACGACCTTGGTTCGTGGTGTTTGCAGACGTTTCATTGTGATTTCTAAAGGTAGCCTTGAAACCTAACTATAATTGACTTGCAACAAAACTAGTGAACAAAACTAAGATCAGGCTTCGAGAATCTAGAAATACTTGTAACCCATGAATGAATTACTGAAATAACCATTAATCTTAAAAAACATACGAATATCTTCAGGTTATCTATTGTTTTGAGATACTTGTGACACATTAATGAAATGTTATAGTATATAATTTTTCTTGACAAATGTAACACAAAAATATATAGGTACGAAAAGCTGATTTTTATTATAACCCCGCCTATGGTGGACGTGTTGACCGTTGAAATGACCATTGACTATTTTTGTTAATACAATCTATAAAAAAAAATCGACGTACGAAGAAGAAGTTGTGCCGGGCTCGATCCACTTGAAACGGCGCTGACTGGGGACGTATAGTCTTTAGTGACGAGTCCCATTTCCAACTTTGTCCTGAAGATAACCGCAGACTATTCTGGAGACGTCTAGGGCAGCGTGGGGGTCCTTCTCTTACTATAGCACATCACACATGCCCACTACATAGAGGGCGTTATGGTCTGGGGTGCCATCTCCTTTGATAGCCGGACCCCTTTGGAAGTCATTTATGGCACACTTACAGCACCAGCGGTACGTAGACGACATTCTACGACCGGTTGTTATCGTTGTTTTTGCGACGATCCGGACTTACTTTTCAACAAGATAATACCCGGCCTAACACGGCACTATGAATTGTCTTCAAGCATTCTCAACACTTCCTTGGTCGGCTAGGTCTGATCTCTCTCCCATAGAGCACATTTGGAGTGTTATGGGAAGGCGATTGCAACTCGGAATGTTGACCATTTAGTCCGACAGTTGGAGACAATTTGGCAAGAAATTCTGCAGGACACTATTCGGGAACTTTTTCAGTCTATGCCACGCCGGGTGAGAGCTTGCATCCAGAACAAAAGTGTGAACCAACGCCTTATTGACTTCCTCCCTTTGTAACGGTAAAACTCTGAAATAAATCATCCAATTGTTCTGAAATTTTAATCGTTTGTTTTTCTATGTATGTTCTTCACATCCACCCATTTTTATCGCAATCGGACAATTCGTTTTTGGAGCTTCGATTTGTTTTTAGAATTTATTTATTCGTTTTATGAAGCTGTTTTACTATAATTTTGTCTAATATTTTGAACAATTTTGACAATAACTATTGAACCCATTTAAAAAATATATAAAAGAGATAACTAAGGAATTCACTAACCCTACAACATACTCCATCTTTTTCGTCATAGGTCTCTGTATGGCAGCCCAATGTAGTGGGTGATCAAATTATAGGACCCAACAGTACAGAAAAGGGTATTTTCTGAGATTGGGATAAAAATGGATTTCAGCAACTGCGACAGGTTGAAGTCAATAGTGTTGCCAACTATTTATTTAAAAATGGTTTACATAAGCATGTCATAAAAATTCAAAGAATTCAATGTAACCATATTTTGACGTAGAATACGTCTTACCTTTCGAAACCGGGTTGCCGTGCTTAATTTTTGAATGTCACGGAAAGTACAAAAAATTTAATAGCTTGGAAGTATACACTGATGAGCCAAAACATTATGACCATCCCCATATTCTTCAATGAACTGGTCTGGATGACGTGGAGGGCACGTAATTAAGTGAGAATGGTATTTAACTGCTGCTGGAGGAGGTAAGTAATCATTCTTGCACTTTCTTGTGCGAGTGATGGGAAAGGCTGTTGATCTAAGCGAATTTGATAGACGGCAGATCGTAATGGCCCGAAGACTCGGAACGAGTATCACCGAAACTGCACGACTGGTAGGTTGTTCACGATCTGCCGTTGTTAGTGTTCATACAAAGTGAATAAATGACGGTGACACCAGCAGTAGACGCCAAGGTGTTGGTCGTCCACGCGTCATCAAAGAAAAAGGTCGCCGGTGACTGTCCCGCTTGGTAAAGCAAAATCGGCGCAAGACAGTGGTTCAGCTGTCAGCCCAATACAATGCAGGTACGAGTGCAAGTATTTCGGAACACATCGTTCAGCGGACACTGTTGGATATGGGACTGTGCAGCAAACGTCTCACTCGTGTGTCTCTGTTGACAAGCGTCATCGTCAACTACGCGTACAGTGGGCTCGGGAACATCGAGACTGGACCATGGATGAGTTTAAGAGTTGCCTGGTCAGATGAATCACAATTTCTCATTCATCACGTCGATGGTCGTGTCAGGGTACGCCGTATGAAAAGCGAACAGTTGCTCCCCTCGTGTACAGCAGGTCATACACAGGCTGGTGGTGGCGGTATTATACTTTGGGGGACGTTCTCATGGGCGACTCTAAGACCATTAATTGTGGTAGAACAGACCATGAACGCTGCGAACTATCTGAACATCATTGCGGATCAGTTTCACCCTTACTTGGCGTCTGTCTTCCCAACTGGAAATGGTATATTCCAGCAGGACAACACCCCATGTCACAACGCTCGGATTGTGTTGGAGTGATTCGAGGAGCATACTGATGAATTGCACTTAATGTCCTGGCCACCTAACTCGCCGAATAGAGCACATTTGGGGTGTCATGGAGCGGCAGCTCAGAGCTCAAACAACACCATGTCCGAATATCTCGACTTAGCGTGACCGCTGCTTAGACATTTGATACAACCTGTCTCCAGTCATGTACCAAGAACGTGTGGCATCTATGCCCAGGCGAGTTTCAGCTGTTTTGCAGGCCAAAGGAGGGTCAACGCGTTATTGAGTAGGTGGTCATAATGTTTTGGCTCTTCAGTGTATATAATACATAAATGAACAATATTGCGTTAAAAAGAGCATTAAACAAAAATGTTATAAAGGCTCATTGATCATGTGCTGTATGTAATCAATCATAAAAAAACATTGGGAAATGCAAGGTACAGGAATTTCGACTCTCACGATTTGGTGCCTCTGTCTCGATATATATATAGAAGGTGTACAACCTAATAAGTTAAGTTGCGCCAATTACCGGAACCACCCTACATATTTGGTTACTTGCATGATCTCATAAATGCATCTTTTTACATTTATGATATTCATCCTTCGTGTGTGTGTGTTTCAACCTTAAACATATTAGGAGGCGCAACAAGTTGTGAACATCTAAGATATGGCCACCTCTGTTCTCAACAGAAATTTTAGATGAAGTTCAAAGAATCCCAGTGGAATAACATCTAATTGTTAAACCTCACGAGTAAAAAAACAAACGCGATGGAACACTAAATAACTCTTCCATTTCGGAGTCCATTTCGGTTTGAAACGATAGCGTTTAGCGGAAGGAAATTGGCAACCGCTCCAAGCTTCTACCTTCGAGTTTCGTCGTATGGGAAAGAAGTGGAACAACAATAACGCTCTCGTTCTATAATTGAAGGTTGCGTTCGTCGGGAGACAGAGTTTTTTTCTTCATTGCGCTAATGATTGGGTATCATCTAACGAGAAAAAGAAAAGTGAGAATAAATTGTCCTGGAGGCTCAAATTTACTTCCATTTTTCACGTATTTTCTCACGTGAGGCTACGGAACAAAGATTTCGGCGACGATAACCGTCTGATGATGGATTGAGTTTTTTAGTTGGTTTTAATTAGTTGTGTTGCTTTAACCTTGAATATTGTTTCTTTGGGACATAGTTTCTAACCCTCCAAGTGTTCCCTCTAGATCTGGGTTGGACGAGTAACGGACTGGTAACCAGAAAGTTGCGAGTTCGAATCCAACCAAAGACCATCGTGAACAAAGAATGCACGTTAAATCCGTCGTGGCCTCAAATGCCCTCACGTTGGCGTGTTATGGAGGGGGTACCAGCTCAGATGTGATCACGTCATTTGAACGTGGTTAAAAATTGCGTGGGGTTGTCATCGGATTTTTCCCTTGGGGTTTGATCCCGGATCATCGCCAATAGCCCGTTGTGTAGCTCCAGTGCAACGTTAATTAAAATACCCTATCTACCATCTAGATCTGATCCGTTTAGCTAACATTGAGATACCTAGTCAAGACAAAACTGTCCTATTCCATTTTTATAAGAATTGTTAATATTTTTAGTTTATTCGTTGATTAGTTTTTCTTATTGTCCTCCTGTTGTTCTTGTATTCCTGTTGGCATTATAAATATATAAATGCGTTATTACGATATTCATATCTGCGCCTACCATGAATGTTGCTATTTTTACCAAAGTGTTATGCTACTTCTAGAATTTTATCTTGCAGAGTGCTTTATACACTGCTTGACAATTCCTAAGGAACAACCAATTTATGCAAAACTGCAATTCGGAAAGCCCGTTAATCGTAGAAAATGTAAATGCAGAGGGTGCTGAAGAGCAAGGTCTCTTATCTGTAAAAGACAGCGCACACAAGTTATTTATTGATTGAAATTTCAAACAGTAAAGTATCTACAGAAAATCACGATTTGAGGTTTTCAAAGCCGTTCAGATAAATTCTGTCTTGTAGTGCAAGTATCAAGTGGAGAATGTCTGTAAGGCATCATTTGAGTGAATTTGATCGTGGACGACCAGTTGGGGCGGCTCGAAGCTGGGCAA
Source organism: Metellina segmentata (assembly GCA_947359465.1). Taxonomy (NCBI): domain Eukaryota; kingdom Metazoa; phylum Arthropoda; class Arachnida; order Araneae; family Tetragnathidae; genus Metellina; species Metellina segmentata. The sequence goes on from OX375877.1 coordinate 100,928,535, forward strand.
AGTGTCACCACCCAAATTGCCGCAGCAATGCGTGTCAAAAAGCGTTTTTTCGCGGTAATAAAGATCCGCGGAAGATGGAAATGTTTTGAGAAATGTTAGTGGTCGTGATAGTAACACCAACACCCAGAGATGATGCCTAACAGCAATAAGGAACAAACATCTCACTCCGGGACAGATTGTTTCAGAGCTTGCAACCGCTACCGGCACTCGTGTATCTGCCTAAACAATTTCTCGGCGATTAAATCAAGCTCGCTTGTATGCACGAAAGCCTGTTAAGTGCGTTCCGTTACAACCACACCATCGTCGGGAAAAGTTACGTTGGTGTAAAGAACATATTCGTTGGAATCATCAACAGTGGTCCAGAGTCATGTTCTCCGACGAATCCCGATTCACCGTGAAAGAGGAATTCTGGACACCAACACTGTAGAGAGAGATTGGTATCCGTTTACACACCACAGAATGATCGTAAGGTTGATCGTTATGGCAGAGGGGGTCATGGTGTAGGCAGGCATGCATAATGGTAGAACACAGCTACACATCTTTGACGCAGGTGCCTTTACATCACAGCGGTATTGCACGGAGATTCTCCTGGGTCATGTTCGTTTATTTCGGGATGCAGTGGGTCCAGACCTTCTGTTCATGGATGACAATGCATGCCCACACAGAACAGTTGATGTCTCCGAGACACTAGAGAGCGAAGATATTGAGCGCATGGAATGGCTTGCGTATTCACCGGACTTAAATCCTATTGAACATGCTTGGGATAATCTTTGTAGACGCGTTTTACAAAGAAATCATCCACACCAAACTGTGCAGGCGCTCAAAATTACTTTGAGAGAGGAATGGGACAATATCCCCCAAACACTCCTCGATTGTTTAGTGGAGAGCATGCATAGCTGATGCTAAATGTGCAATAGTGTGCAAGGAGGCCTCGCTTCTTACTAAGTGACTATATCTGTCATGACTCCGGATAGAAAGAACATTTTTCGAGGCTGTAAATTGTTCCAAGGAGCAGATTTTTTCTTTTTATTATCTTACTTTTCCATGTCCCAAAATCGGCAACATTTTGCATTATACTTAATGCACAGTATCTTAGTTAAATATATACAAAGTTTCGTGTCTTTAATAAATGAATATTATTAATTATTTTAAAAATTGTGTTTGTTCCTTATTAATTGTAAAGCAGTATAGAATAAAGTTATTATAAAATGTTAATTACACTTGCCACAGTTTCTCTATATAATTCACAACCGCAGCTTTTGAACTTTGCGCCTTAAAACCAAACCTTAACCATCTGCAATCCACAAGCCTTCTGGTTGGTTGGTATAGTTCTATGCTCTTTTTAAATCTTTTGCGTGCTTTTTTAAATATTAGGAGAAAGGGTTTACTTTTGCAATTGGTAAATTCCCCTTTCTATGCCACATATAAAAAATGTCATCCAGTTCTAAATTGTCCAACACCTAAAAACAAATTCGTTTTTATTTTCTGATCAATCCGTAGGACCTATATAATAAAAAATTAATTATAATTTTATTTAAAGTTTTATTTTAATCTTGGTGGTAAATTTACACGAATTGTATTGATCGGTGTATAAAGAATCTAATAAAACACTTTCACTATTTCTGAATTGAATTATTTTCTTGGTTATGTGATAAATCTTTCCAACGCGTTGATAATTATAATTGTTTAAATACTTTCGTTCAAATTTAGCATTATATTAATTGATGTTATACCCAGAATTGATATTAGTGTTGCAAGCTTATATTAATTGAGCAACACTCTTAATTAAAATCAGTACCTTCGTATTAAAAAATTTTTTGAAAAAGCTGACACATACTGATAAATTCAATGAATAGTCAACTGTTACGTTACATTAATGGCATATTAATAATAATAAAGGGGCTAGCAAATTTCGACTATAATGAACGTTTAAGTAAGCTAAACATGTATATACTGGAAAGAAGAAGGAGGGGGGATTTGATTCAGCTTTTCAAGTTTGTAAAACAAGGGGACACAGAGGGCTTAAATTTCAATAGGGATAACAGAACAAGGGGCCATGGGTATAAATTGAATAAGACACATTTTAATCGGGATTTAAGGAAAAACTACTATTTTAATAGGGTAATAGACAGTTGGAACGCGTTGCCAGAAAATATAGTTAATTCAAAGGGAGTGTACGAATTTAAGACACAATTGGATAGTCAGTGGGAATTGGGGAATTCATAAACAAAGGACCAGCCTTGTTGGGCTTGAGCCTGTAGCTGGTCGTCAATATTTGTATTTGTATATTATAACACGACCTTCTAATGAAATAGACGTAGTATGAGTGTGTTCGCACAACTTCGGCGCTATTTCTTCCGATCGCTCGGTTTAAAGATCTGTCACGTGGTTGTGGTAAAAGAATGAATCCTAATGTGGGAAAAACTATTGATTGGTCCAGCTTGAATCAAAACACTTTTCTGCGCTTCGATAACCAATAGGATCAAGTCGATTCGTAAGCCCACGTGATTTACCCTTCTGAGATCGTACGTCACCGACTCCGCCCACATCCTCTCTATTTCGTTAGAAGGTATTCTGAGCGTGACGTCACTTAGCATGTTTTTCGAATTCAATTTCAGCAATAATTCGTTGACAGAAATTCCAAAATGGAGGTCAGTGTATTTAAATAGCTGAAGAACTCTCACACACAAATTCATAGTTACTATTGTTATATGACATAAATGATTTAGTCAAAATGTATGCTGTCTCACTCATTAAGCACTAAACGAATTTATCGCAGTTTCTGTAATTGCTTTAAAAACCCGTTGCAAAATTTTTATAAAGCAGATACCTCGGATATTATCTACAAGCAACTTTTTCAAAAATATATAGAAAAATACTCTAATTTTATTCAAGTTTATACGGACGGATCTAAAAAGGCAAACTACGTTGCAGCTGCGTTCACTATTAATCACTCTGTTCACAGTTTTAAACTTCATTCTTCATGTTCTGTTTTTACCTCTGAAATCATGGCCATATATAAAGCATTAGAATATATATTGGATCATTCTCATAAAAAATTTATTATTTTTACAGATTCATTAAGCGTTTTACAATCATTGAAACATCCTGATCATGACAGTCATCCCATTGTTTTAGAGTAATTAAAAAGAATTTATCATCTTTCTTCACAAAAAAATTTAGCTTGGTATTTTGTTGGATCCCATCTCATGTCGGGATATCAGGAAACGAAATAGTTGACAAAGCCGCAAAATCGGCCGTAAATAATTTTAATCATACAATTCCTTATCATGACTTAAAATATTCTATTTACAAATTTTTAGAAGACAAATGGCAGAACGAATGGAATGATCAAACCGAGAACAAACTTCACTTTATTAAGCCAAATATAATTCAATGGCAGTCACCAGCTCTAAGAAGACATCAGGTCATACTAACTCGTCTCCGTATTGGACATACGCGAACAACCCATAGACACCTCCTCCTCGGAGAAGATCATCCTATATGTAATTACTGCATTTGCCCACTAACAGTAAAACACATTTTAATTGAATGTTCTCATTTTAATATGCAACGACTTATACATTTTAATTCATTTACCTTGACTCTAGAAGACATGATTGGAGAGAATCCTCACCCAAATATTTTTAACTTTTTACACGACATTGGTTTTATCCATCACATATAATTGTACATAGTATTCATTCATAATGTTTTGACTCATTTCACTTTTTTATTATATTATATATTTGATTTTTTATCTTGAGTTTGGCATATGTCCCAAGAGGACTCAATGCCACAAAACCATATCCAATCCAATTGTTAATCCTTCTTTAATTGCATTTCCTCTTGAAAAGATAAACTAGCAACAAATTGTTTTCCTCTTAACAATGTTAATATTAAGTATCGCTTTCCGTTTTTCTTAAAATTTATTACTAGGTGAGCTTTTTGTGCTTGCGCTGTTAAATTGAGAGGATAACGTCCCTATAAATGAATTGGCTTTGATTTTTAAGCCTCCAAGGGGTGACAAGATATCTTTTCCATCAAGATGCCTACTTTTTGACTATAACGAGATCAAGATTTTGTCAATTTTCTTTTAATGACGAGATATCTTGTCCATAAAGATGTGGTCAGTTTTCGCCAAAAACGTTATATTTTGGCCATCGAAAATCTGGTTAATTTTCTTTTAATGACGAGATTTCAGCTGCCATCAAGATCTGGCCAGTTTTGCTACTGACGAAATACTTCTTTGTGACCAGGTGTGTGTGTGGATTGAGTATCTTTGAAAAATGTGTCAAAAGCTTTAACAAGATTTTCTAAAATTGAGAGGCGTTTTTCATATTCACTGAGTAAAAAACATTTCAGTAGAAATAATGCATTATATAGTTTTTCTGTGAATCTTGCCGAGCTAATATTCACTGTTGGATATAATTATATTTAAACGAAAATTCAGTTTCTATATTTTAACTATGCATAAAATGTGATGTGTGTATACTTTATGATTTATCTTTTTTGCAGTTAAAACTTTACCAGACCACTACATGAGGATCTGATACGTGAAGGATAAATGCCATTCGTCTGCAAGAAAAGTGGCAGCAAAACATGATACCTCGGACATGAAATATAGCTCGGTGCTAGACGAAGACTTCAAGCCGAATAGAAGTTCAAGATTATCATCAAGGTAGTTTCATACTTATTTTATTGATTCAAATTTTCTACTTTCATTCGATATTCTATATATTTATATACGCGTTTCCTTTACATATTCTGGGTGACTTCAGTTGGTTTGTTTTCCTAATACGATTTCAACATTTCACCAATAGAAATTATAAAGAATACATTCCGAATCGGTATCTATGATAGTTGACTGTCAACACCTATTATATTAAACTTTAAATTATTCAAAAAATTAAATTAATTTTTATTAATTATGATTAAATTTTTTAATTAAGAATAAAAATTTTATTCAAAATTCTATAGATTTATATACGTGTTTCCATTACGTATTCTGGGTGACTTAAGTTGGTTTGTTTTCCTAATACGATTTTCAACACTTCACCAATAAAAATTATAAATAATAAATTCAGAATTGCTATCTATGACAGTTGTTTGTCAACACCAATTATGTTAAACAATATTAAATTATTCAAAAAATTAAATTAAATTTTATTAAATAAGATTAAGTTTTATTAATTAAGATTATATTTTATTCAAAATTCTATATATTTATATAGTGTTTTCTTTACGTATTCAGGTGACTTCAGTTGGTTTGTTTTCCTAATACCCCCTCCCCCCCAATTGCAACACTTCAATAAAAATTACAAAGAAAAATTTCAGAATTGGTATCTATATGATAGTTGATGGTCTACACCGATTATATTATGCGACAAACTTTGTCCGAAACGGGGCTAAATTGCACTTTAAGGTAACTCCTATAAGTATCACGCGAAAGTATTTGCTAGCAAGGTATGTAGTTGAATTTACGTCGCACTGGAGCATCAATGGACTATTAACGCCACTCTGGGATCAATCCCGAAGGGAAAAGTCCCAGGACAACATCTCGTCATTTTGAACCAGGGTCAGCACCTGAGCCGGCATCGCATTCTATAAACTTTCACGCCATGCCAGCGTGAAGACATTTGAGGCCAAGACAAATTTAAATAGCAATACGACAATCTTTGGTTGCATCGAGCCCGGACTCGCAACCCTCTGGTTGCAAACCCGTTATTATTCGAACCGGGTTACCGTGGCCCCACAAGAAGATAAACTAACTTGTATACTCCACCCACTGAAATATAGAATACAAACTAGCCATTGCGTGGCTAGCACGTCGTTGGCCGTGATGTTCTTTTCGTGGGGTCAGGTCCACTGCTCGCTGACGATCGCCAACCCCCGGTGAACGTTGCGTATTCCCATTTGATTTGCTTCGCAAACGAACTCCCCGGGCTCCGTGGTGGCCTCGAGACGGCTGTTATCAACAACGTAAATCAAAACAAGCTAGAATTGGAAAAATTGGCGTGGTTTTAAAAGTTGACGTCAAAGGTCGAAAACCGCAAAATTTGTTCTTACTTCATTGGAGGTTCAGGTGGAATTCCGGAAAAAAGAAAGAATGGTGAAAAAAACTAATAAATTAATTTTAAAATGTTATAGATCAAATTTTAAAATTCGGGCGCGATAGAAAAATTGCAAAAAAAATTCGGACTAACTGTGTGCCAAATTTCACTATTGTAAGTGTCATAAATTCGTCAGGACACTGCGTACAGTACACACACAGACATTTCCTTTTATAATAGTACAGATAGGCAATGGCGATTCCCAATCTCTTGAGCACTATTTTCTGTCACCAGGAGATTAATTTTCCAAGTGATTTCGGCGAGAAATCTCGTCCATCAGAATCTGGTCAAATTTCTTCGAATGACAAGTTGTTTGGTCGAGACAACTATCAGGAGGGTTAAGACTCCTAGGGTCCATGTGATCCACTAATTCTAATTATAACCGAATGTGTGGTGTTACCGACACCGGCGTTATAAGATTGGTAAGTATGCATATAATGCTATCGATTGAGGACATGATAGAAAACTTTGGATTGAGATTCATGTAGCCATGACTCGCGAGAAATTTAATCGCTCATTCTTGGAATTTAATTCAGCAAATTGCCTCTTCACGTCCTACGCAGATGGCAGTGTATTGTGATTAAGAGTCTAAAAGAGATTAAAAAGCAGGGAAACCATCGGCGATATAGATCTTCGCGGTATGACCATTAAGTTCAATCCAAGATTAAACCACAAACCATTTACATTCGGTGAACTCTGAAATTGAAAGGTCCTTAGATACAACAGTGAAAACAATAAAGTCGAGAAGTTCAAGTATCTTAAAAATAATCTGGTACAAGAATATAAAATTCACAGCTTTCATTGTAACCCTAGAAACCTAATCATTCGTAACTTTTACAACACGCCTACGTTTCAATTTTCCTCATATGTTTAGAATGGTTTACGCATATCATCTATATATTTGTAATATTTATACTTGATTGTTGAGGGGACCGGGGTCCAACCTTAAAAATATTGGGATTCAAAGGAAGGCTCTTAAGACTTGGTGTCCTGGTGTTTTGGGCCGACCAACCGGTATAGTGGTTAAGGTGTTAGCCTCTAGATCGGAAGGTTCCTGGTTCGAATCCGGGTCCGGGCATGGATGTTTGTAAACGTATGGTGTAGAGGCGGCTGGTGCACCTTAAATCTGTCGTGGCCGAAAGTCCTCACGTTGGGTTGGCGTGGAAGTTTGGAGAGTGGGGTGCCAGCTCAGGCGTTGCTTCGTCATCTGACCGTGGTTCAAAATTACGAGGTGTTGTCCTCGAATCTTTCCCTTAAGGGACTGATTCCGGACCGTCGTCAATAGCCCGTTGTGTTGCTCTAGTACGACGTTAACTGGAATTTCCTTTGCCTGGTGTTTTGGTGCAAAAACTTTAAAAACTTGATAATATTGTATTTTTATATATATTTGGAGGGGGGGATCGGCTTTTCCCTATAAAATTATTAGGAAGCCCAAGAGGTTCTCGTCCCTAGTCTTGGTACCCATTCGGACCTTACGTTCTCAGATTACCGTTTTTAAATAAACTTACCTTTTTTGTGGGCCACGGTAGTATAGTTGGTAGAGTCGCATACTAACAACTTGGGGATTACGAATTTGAAACTGGATGCAACTAAAGACCGTCGTGCACGTGGAGGCTGATGCACGTTTAATCTATCGTGGCCTCAAATGTTCTCACGTTGGCGTGGTGTAGAATAGTAGAGAGTCAGGTGTTGACCTCGTCATCTAACCATGGTTTAAAATTATGCAGTGTTGCCCTTGGATCTTTCATTTCTGGATGGATCCCGGTCCGTAGCCAATAGCTCGTTGTTTTGCTCCAGAGCGATGTAAATTCAACCTACCTATATTACGTTTTGCGAAGTTTCATTTTTACATTCTTTATGATGACATGGTCAACACCTTATCAGTTTTCTTCCATTGAAAAGTGATCTCGTTCATCTAGACATGATTAGTTTTGTAATGACGAGATACCTCGTTGAGACAACCACAAGGAGAGTGGGATGCCGGCTCGGGTGTAACCTCGTCATCTGACCGTGGTTTAAAATTGCACGGTGTCTTTGTATCTTTCCCTCCAGGTTTCATCCCGGTCCGTCGCCAGTAGCCCGATGTGCTGCTCCAGTGCGACGTAAATTCAACCTACCTACCTTACTTTTTGCAAAGTTTTATTTTTTTTCCCTTTACGATGATAAGGTTAACATCTGGTCAGTTTTCATCTATTTACGAGGTATCTCGTCTCTCTAGATCTGGTCAGTTTTCTTCTATTGACGAGGTATCTCGTCTCTCTAGATCTGGTCAGTTTTCTTCTATTGAGGTATCTCGTCTCTCTAGATCTGGTCAGTTTTCTTCTATTTACGAGGTATCTCGTCTCTTTAGATCTGGTCAGTTTTCTTCTATTGACGAGGTATCTCGTCTCTCTAGATCTGGTCAGTTTTCATCTATTTACGAGGTATCTCGTCTCTCTAGATCTGGTCAGTTTTCTTCTATTTACGAGGTATCTCGTCTCTCTAGATCTGGTCAGTTTTCTTCTATTGACGAGGTATCTCGTCTCTCTAGATCTGGTCAGTTTTCATTTATTTACGAGGTATCTCGTCTCTAGATCTAGTCAGTTTTCTTCTATTGAGGTATCCCGTCTCTAGATCTGGTCAGTTTTCTTCTATTGACGAGGTATCTCGTCTCTCTAGATCTGGTCAGTTTTCATCTGTTGACGAGGTATCTCGTCTCTCTAGATCTGGTCAGTTTTCTTCTATTGACGAGGTATCTCGTCTCTCTAGATCTGGTCAGTTTTCTTCTATTGACGAGGTATCTCGTCTCTCTAGATCTGGTCAGGTTTTTTTTGACGAAGTATCTCGTCTCTCTAGATCTCGTCGGTTTTTTTTTTGACGAGGTATCTCGTCTCTCTAGATCTGGTCAGTTTTGCTAATGACGCGATACTTCATTGAGACAACCACCAGGAAGGTTGACGTTACAGTATCGCTCTTTTCTTGTAATAAAATTCTTATAATGAATGCATCGCAAGCGTCATCGTCCTTCTCCCTCCCCCCAGCAAAAGGAAACAATCCAGCTTCTGATTCTTATCTCACCTCTCGTATATCAAACAAATCCTACAAGGAAAACGCATAAAGAAGATGTCACAACAATATTCGGCGTCCGTACCCCGAAAAAAAAAATCTGCAGCCAACTACACACACAGTCACGCCATTCTAACCGGGGCGTGGAGGAAAAAAACTCGAGCGTGCACACAAAAGGAAGATATTTCCGATTCAGACTCTGGAGCCCCCTGCTGCGGAAGCCAAGCCCTAAAGTCCACGTTGGCTAACAACAGGATATGACATGTGGGTGGAATAAGTTGTAAGTAATACGAAGCTGCCATGCACACCCTTTCTGACTTCAACTTCTTTCCACTGGTCCCGGAAAAAAAATCGGACGTGGAGCGAGACATTGGCACGAGGCGAGTTGAAATATGTCTTCATTCGTCGGCACCCCCCACCGACACTTTTGAGTTATACCACGTGTGCCCGTTAATAAATGTGCTGGTGTGGTCATTGGGAAACCATGGGGAGAAAAGCGTGAATAAAGACCTTTTAGAGTTTGAATACGATAATAAAGTTTGCGTATTATCGACATCCTCCTACCGGCCGGTAGGTAGTTGAATTAACGTCGCAATGGAGCAACAGAACGGGTGAGTTGGAGATCAATCCCGATGTGGAAGATCCGAACAAAGACGTGGGGCCGCGGTAGCCCGGTTGGAAGAGTAACGGATTAGCACTTAGTTGCGAGTTCGAATCCTGCCGAAGACCGTCGTATACCAAGAGAGGTGATGCGTGTTAAATTTAACGTGGTCTCACGACACGTTGACGTGGAGTGGAAGTTAGGAGAGTGGATGCTAGTTCAGGTGTGACCTCGTCATCTGACCGTGGTTTAAAATTACGTGGTTTCCTCGGATCTTTCCCTTAAGGGACTGATCCCAGACCGTCGTCAATAGCCCGTTGTGTTGCTCTAGTACGACGTTAACTAAAATTACTATTACCTTCATCCCGTTCGGTCGCCAATAGTCCGTCGTGTTGGTCCAGTGAGACGTTAATTAAAATACTTACCTACCAAGACTACCATAGACGTGTGAACATTGATGTTGGGAAGAACGTCAAAATGTGTGACCAACATGACGGCAAGTAGCAACTAGGGATGCGACAGCGATGTCGATGTTTTCAAAACGTTGTTTTATAACAACATCAATGTATTTACCATCAATTTATTGAAGCCGATGTTTGTTTAAAATGGATGTTTTAACATTGTCGATGTTTTTGCGTTGTCGATGTTTTATTTTTGAATGAAAAAAAGCACCATAGTAAAAGTGAAAAATAACCGTGCAACTAAGTATGTCAGTGATGGCGACATATGTACCAGTAGAAAGAGTTTTTTCCTTAACTGTTGACATAGTTAGTGAAAAAAGAAGTCTGTTTAAAAGGGGGGGAGGATGTACATTAACAAACTGTAAATAACAAATATTGGGGAATAATATATAATAATTAAAGGCCACAATATTTTTTATTTACAGTAAATAAAAAATAAGTTGTGCTTTTCCCCTCATAAGTTGATAAATAGTTAATAATAAGTAACAATAATTATTGTTCCTACCTAATTATACTTATAGTTAGTTGTACTTATGTCAAATTGTAGTAGATGTTATTTTCTTTTATATTATTCAAATTGAAAATAGAAGATTTGTTAATTGTTCTTATTAATTTTTTTGACTTTGTTTTGACAGTTAAAAAAGTATTAGTTATAAATTAATAAACACGGCAAGTGACAAATTAAATCTCCCCCCTCCCCCTCCCGATGAATATTAATGTTTGAGGTTGCTAAACCAGTTTTTAAGAAGTGGGGTAAAAAAAACTTTAAATACACTGATGTTTTTAAACATCGATAGTTTTTAGGCGATGTATTATCAACATCGATGTTTTAATTTTGAACATCGATGTTTGTTGTCGATGCCGCATCTCTAGTAGCAACGTAACTGCTCTGAAAAATTAAATGGGTTGTCCGATTCGGTTTCTTATCGCCTCGTTTGGCAATCTTTGAACAAGCGTTGACCTATGTTCGATCCACCCACAATAGGAATGTATGCACGAAAAGTTTGTCGGTTCCAGATCAATCCATTATCACTCCAAATAAATTAACTTCAATGTCTTTTGAGCTATGAATTCACAAGGCTTCAATGCACAAAATTGGTTACATTGTTGTTCTAAGACGAAATTATTTTCATTTAACGGAATCGGAGCACGAGCTTCTCGTACGCGTGAGAGCGAAAAATGAAAGTTGAACATGTAAGGCTCGTAACGTAGTGCGCACATACGATACAAAGTGTGGGTAATAATTGGTAATTCTTAGTTAACGTCGTACTAGAGCAACACAACGGGCTATTGACAACGGTCCGGGATCAATCCCTTATGGGAAAGATCCGAGGACAACACCTCGTAATTTTGAACCACGGTCAGATGACGAAGCAACACCTGAGCTGGCACCCTACTCTCCAAAATTACGCTGCGGCATATAGAGTGGTAATGGTAATGGTAATTTTAGTTAACGTCGTACTAGAGCAACACAACGGGCTATTGACAACGGTCCGGGATCAATCCCTTATGGGAAAGATCCGAGGACAACACCTCGTAATTTTGAACCACGGTCAGATGACGAAGCAACACCTGAGCTGGCACCCTACTCTCCAAAATTACGCTGCGGCATATAGAGTGGTAATGGTAATGGTAATTTTAGTTCACGTCGTACTAGAGCAACACAACGGGCTATTGACAACGGTCCGGGATCAATCCCTTATGGGAAAGATCCGAGGACAACACCTCGTAATTTTGAACCACGGTCAGATGACGAAACAACACCTGAGCTGGCACCCCACCCTCCAAACTTCCACACCAACCCAGCGTGAGTACGACAGCCACGACAAATTTAAGGTGCACCAGCCGCCTTTACACCATATACTTACAAACATCCATGCCCGGAACCGGATTCTAAACAGGAAACTTTCGATCTAGAGGTTAACACCTTCACCGGTTCACACCTATACCGGTTCACAACAAAGAGTGGGAAACCAATATAGTCGTCAACGCTACGAGAGCCTGGTTGTGACTAGGGATGCGACATCGACAGCAAAACATCGATGTTCAAAATTAAAACATCGATGGTGATAATACATCGTCCCCAAAACATCGATGTTCTAAAAATTCGTGTATTTAAAATTTTCTTCCCCTTTTCTTAAAACTGTGTTAGCAACTATTGATGCGACATCGACAGCAAAACATCGATGGTTTGAGTCATCGATATTCAAAATTAAAACATCGATGTGATAATGCATCGCCCCCAAACTATCGAAGTTTTTAAAATTCAGTGTATTTAAACTTTTTCCCCTTTTCTTAAAATTGGTTTAGCAACTAGTGAGTGATGCGACATCGGCTAAAATACATCGATGTTTTTATAAAACATCAATGTTTTGAAAACATCGACATCGATGTCGCATACCTACTTTTCAGACCTTGGTCACTTGGGTCTAAAAGTATGTTCAATTTGCTGATTATAAAAATTATGCTACTTGGTTATTTTTTAAATTTTTATAACGGTACTTTTTTCACTTAAAAATAAAACATCGATAAGTATAAACATCGATGTTACAAAAACATCTCGACCCCAAAACATCGACATCGATGTCGCATCCCTAGTAGTGGCGACAACAGTGGGGAAATCCCGAAAGTATACTACTATCAGATGACCAATCAATAGATCAATCAGATGATGAGTCGATGGATGGGCAACTTCTTCCGTCCTATAGACCAATCCGATTACGAATGTTAGGTTCCAGCAGACAAAAGCAAATCAAAATGGTACCATTTCTCACTCTACTTTAATAGTTCCTCTGTGGATCCGAGGATAACACCACGTAATTTTGAACCACGGTCAGATAACGAAACTGGAAAGAGGATACATACTTCACAATTTTTTTCCGAACTCATGCTTGAGTCACAATTTACGAAGAGACCCTGTCGTCTGCAAAAATTAAAATTCTCTGATCTGTGATGTTTTCCATATGCAAACGAATCTGAATCATTACTAAGCAAAAACGGCTTAAATGGATGGCGCCGCGTTTGTGTTTGCATTTCATTTGGACCGTCCTTGGCGGTTGAAACAACTTTATGCGTTTTTTATTTCAAGAGACTTACCACAAGTTTGAATAAAGTAACTGAAAATGAGGAAGTTGTGCGTGTCTCGTTTTTTTTTTTTTTTTTTTCAATCTCCAGCCCTTGGAATTCAATTATATGACTATCAAAATACATTAGGATATAGGCGAGGCAGACATTATCCATTCTTACTGGGAAATTAGGACAAAATTAGTCGATGTTTTGTGGCATCGTAACCCTGATTGCTAACAATAATTATTCTGTTATTTTCATACCTGGTTATTCTAACACTGATTTTTTTTTATTATTCCCAATGGCAAGGTAATACAATTGCAAAGACAAATACAATACAATACAAAGTACAGAGTTGACCGAGGTCATTTTAGCCTTATAAAAGGCCAGAAGTGATGGTCACTTGTGAAGGGGCACCCAGTAGGTGGACCATCATTGTCCCTAACAAAGGACAGCACAATTTACATCCATGCCCTAACCCCGGATTCGAACCAGGAATCTTCCGATCCAGAGGCCAACACCTTGACCACTAGACCGGTTGGTCGACCATAACACTGATATTGGGTGTTGAATTTTTCTTTGACCTCGTAATCTGAACACGAATTTTAATTAGACAAATTGCGCACTGAACACTTAGTGTTTTGTCATTCGTAATCAGATTTTTTTTTACAGAAAAGAAATTGTGTATAAATTTCTCATCCTTTTTAATTTTTACCAGCGGAAATTATTATTTTTTGTCCGATGACATAATTTACTTCCCCTAATTCCATTTACATTCGTCATTTGGCCGTGGTTCAAAATTACGAGTGTTGTCCTCAGATCTTTCTCTTCATGATTGATCCTGGATCGTCACCAATAGTAGCCACCCGTAGTTCCAATACGACGTTGAATAATTACTATTACCACAAATTTGATGTTTGTGTTAAAATTTAGACAGGCTAACACATTCACCAATATCTGTGCTTTGGTTGGTTGTGTTTTATTGTGCACAATGACCGTATTTGGTGCAGCTGCATCATATTCTAGGCATACAACGTCGAGTAATGGATATGCATACTCAAGGAAAGTTTAACTCAATAGAAGGGAGAAATACACTCAGAGTAAGTTACTGGAATCGAACCTGCGCCACCTACAACTCCTACAATGATGAAGTTTGAAGAGTGGGGAGATCTCAGCTGCGATCTCCTCATCTGACCGGGGTTCAAAATTACTAGACGTTGTCCAATAATCTTTCCCTCCAGGACTGTCGCCAATAGACCGTTGTGTTCCTCCTGTACGACGTTAATTAATTACCATTACCCTTCTGTTATGTTTAGATTTTTTAGGATTAATAATATAGGAAATATCTAATTTACATGCTAATAAATGTTTCATTAAATTTAGTGCCGATACGATCATTTGTTTTATAACAAATCACGTTATTTCCTCCAACTTCAACTTGACATCTGACCGTAGTTCAACTCTAGATCGGAAGGTTCCTGGTTCGAATCCGGGTCCGGGTAAGGATGTTTGTAACCGTATGGTGTAGAGGCGGCTGGTGCACCTTAAATGTGTTGTGGCCGAAAGTCCTCATGTTAAGTTGGTGTGGACGTTTGGAGAGTGGGGTGCCAGCTCAGGTGTTGCTTCGTCATTTGACCTAGGTTCAAAATTACGAGGTGTTGTCCTCGGTAATTGGTAATTTTCGGTTTTGGTAATTTAAGTTAACGTCGTACTAGAGCAACACAACGGGCTATTGACGACGGTCCAGGATCAGTCCCTTAAGGGAAAGATCTGAGGACAACACCTCGTAATTTTGAACCACGGTCAGATGACGAAGCAACACCTGAGCTGGCACCCCACTCTATAAACTTCCACGCCACCCAACGTGAGGACTTTCGGCCACGACAGATTTAAGGTGCACCAGCAGCCTCTACACCATACGCTTACAAACATCAATGCCGGGACCCGGATTCGAACCAGGAACCTTCCGATCTAGAGGCTAACACCTTAACCACTATACCGGTCGGCGGTGTTGCCCTCGGATCTTTCCCTTAAGGGATTGATCCCGGACCGTCGTCAATAGCCCGTTGTGTTGCTCTAGTACGACGTTAACAAAAAAATTACCAATCGAAGAGGCTCTGAGCAAAAGATGACTCGGAAAAATTAGTCTTTGAACTTGTACAAATAGATTTTGTCAGTTATGCTTCTGAAATTTCACTCAGGTTAATAATCTATTCTTTTTTAACACGAAAGGATTTCGTAATGGATTCGATTACGAATAGGTATAGTTCTTAGATTCGAAATATAGTTTGTTTTGAAAATGGCTTGAACTTTCCACTAAATTGTGGAAACAGTTAAGACGGTTTTCCAATATGTGAGGTATTTGAGCTTAGTATTTATCAGTTTGAATTAAATATATATGTTATAGGTGGGGTGAGATTTCATATCAGATGGTCACTAATGCATTATTTTTTGTTTAGAATAAATAAAAAAAGAACTTGCAAATATTTGTTGGTTTGAGAGAAGGACAGCATCAAGTCAACGTCCATGCATTCAAAAGTTTAATTAATTCCAAAATCTTAGTCAATTTTCCTAAATAAATTTATTTACCTTCTTTTTGCTCCTTGAGCGCACATAGAAACAAATTCAAAAAGAATTGTTATGCTTGCTGACGATAAATTCTAAAAAACAGTCAGCGAAATTGCTTAACAACCGCAAACAGTTGAGTGGTTATGTGGCCGCGACTTAGAAATTCTTCTTGTCCGAGCGCCCACATCATTCTGAAAAATTTTTCCAAACACAAAAAGTCTGTCTCAGCAATATACTTACATAAAATTATATTATTTTGAAAAATATATTGTTGGAAACTAAATTAAAAAGCAGCATACATCATCGCCACTTTCTTCTACAGTTAAATACTTTTTCAAAAGCATTCAATCCTCGACTTCTTTCTTGAGAAGCGATTATACACTCTGAGCAATTCCCCTATTAGTTCAATGACATAAAACAAGCGTGCCGAACAAAGACTGCGACAGGTGTGGTGTGACTTTTTATCCTCCTCGAAGTCTGGAGCGCTTCCAAAAGGAAAATTCCAACTGCCTTGACTCTTAGCAGGAAGTTATCTTTGCGACATGACATACAGACCAGGAATTCGTATGGGTTTTTCCAGCAAAGGCCACGTGGATCTGAAAACAACGCAACATTTCTTTTGCTGAAAACAAACTGCAGCGAGACAGAAAAATAAAACACTGTTGAGAACCTATTCGTGGACGCGAGCTCTTGTGATGTGAGCTGTATTCTAAATCACCTACCTCACATGATTTGTGAGGTAGGTCAAAAAGTGTCTGCCCTGCACTTTATTGTCCATGGATAGAAAATAGCTATAATAAGTCGATTTTCCAAGTATTGTATAAATTTTGGTTTTGATGATAGGGCTTTTGGGGATTGATATATAAAAATGGTCAGATTTATTCTAAACTTTTATGAATTGTTTTTGCTTGTTTGGCGCAAATTTCGGCCGTTAAACTATATTTTTCGTTCCTTCTAACAATACAGGTAGGTGAACTTATGTCACACTGCAGCGGGTTATTGGGAATGACCCGGGATTCATCCCGAAGGACAACTCGTATTTCTGAACTGTCAGTTGACGAGGTCAACACCTGTGCTGGCATTCCACTTTCCAAACTTCCACACCACGTGAGGACATTTTAAGGCACACCAGATTTAACGTAGATCAGCCCACACTAACACGGCCACCTTTTGGTTGGATCGAGTTTTCAACTCGCCACTCTCCGGTTACTAATCCTCGTCATCTGACCGTGGTTCAAAATTACGAGGTGCTGTCCTCGAATCTTTCCCTTAAGGGACTGATTCCGGACCGTCGTCAATAGCCCGTTGTGTTGCTCTAGTACGACGTTAACTAAAATTACCATTACCGGTTACTAAACCGTTACTCTTCCAGCCGGGCTACCGCGGTTCTTATACATTCAATGAAAGTTTTCTGACGTAGAAAAGTATGGTATGGTATTTTCAATCAACGTCACACTTTAGTAACACAACGGGCTATTGGTGACGATTCAGAATCACACGAAAGTAAAATATCCGAGCACCACGTAATTTTGAACCTCGTCAGAGACGAGGTCACACCCGAGCTGGTACGACACAGAAGAGAGAGAAATACACCCAGGGTTAGAAGCTTTATCTATAGTTACGTTATAGAACATACTGATGCTCACCCACTATTAGTTAAAATATAGTATTGTGGCACACACACAACACTATTCTAGAATAATAATATTTGAACTCGTGTTTTTCCTCTCGTAACCTACTCCTGTTTTGAGAATAGTGGATGATTCGTTCAACCGAAATGATGACCAGGGTTTTCATCTTCTTTTATCTGTGTTAAATACATAGGTTGACCAATGTTTTCAATATTCTACTGTTGGAACTAGGAAGGCTGTAAAGTGATGCATCATACCAACATAAGAGACATGTCATAAAGATGTGAACAATGCAGTGTAGAAATGTTCAAGCAGAACACTACATTAGATATTTATAAACGTTTATTAGCACATTGAGGACAGTTACACGGTTGGGACAAACATTTAAAGTAAAGGAAAACATTAAATAACATCTGAGTTACATCTTAGCGAGAAACATCTTAGCACACCTTATTAGCGTGACATCTTGGTAGCTATCTAAGGAAGTAACAGCTATATAGAGGGCACTTTAGGATGGAACTCCTATTGGGCGAGAGAGGTTTAGGCGGAAACCAATCCTACAGCAGTATTGACAGGTTAATATTGATAATCTAACATCCATGAAAGGATAGGATTCACCATCTTTCAGATATGACGCACGACGTTATAGTTTTCCATTGCCGTATTTTTAAATGATATATTTACACTATAAAACCCCAACATCCAATCCAATTTTTTGGAGCTTTGTAAGGGCATATCCTAGAGAGAGAAATTGGAAGAAGGTTAAATTTAGGATTCCTACAAATTATTTTGTGTTGTAGCCCAGTTGGTAGAGTAAAGGATTAGCAACCAGAGGATTGCAAGTTTGAAACTCGATCCAACCAAAAAACCGTCGAGTACATGAGGGCGGACGTATGCTAAATCATCTTTTAATAGGGCTTCAAATGTACTCACGTTGGTGTGGTGTGCAAGTTTTGGGAGTGGAGGACCTGATCAGGTGTTGCTGACAAGTGACGAGGTGTTGACCTCATATATTTCCGTTCGGGATTGTTCCCAGACCGTTACCAGTAGCCCATGAGATTGCACCAGTGTGACGAAAGTTCAACTCTACCTACCTTAATATACTATGAATTTAACAGAGTTGAGAAATCTTTGATAAAGAAAATACTAGGGAGGAAGTTTATTTAAGACACGAAAAAATTGACAAGTGGAAATATTCTGCACTTTTCGATGTGCTATAATTCTAAATGTAGTATTGATTCGCCCGCTATTCTAGTAATCTGCGAGTTGCAGACTGCACTGTATGTATCATTGGATGAATTTTCCTTGGTATGTTTGCAATACAAAAATATGCATTGAGTTTTTACAAATGTAAAAATGTTATCAGATCCCAAAAAACAGAAAATTTGTTGACAGTGATTACGGCAAAATTTTTTATATGCTAGCAAACAACTTTCAAAAATATGATATTCATACGTATTTCACACTAAAAACTGATTATATGTGGTTAAGAGAAAATCGGTTGAGGTTATAGTAATAGTTACATCTGTTATTTCAAAAGTGAAATTGATCTGTTATTCTTTTTGACCATGAAGTTCATTGACCACTTCTAAACTGTTAGTCATTTCTATGATGATTTTTTATATAGTGTTCAATTTAATTAGTCTAGAATCTATTCATCCCTCACATTTCATCAGCTCTTTTATCTAAAAAACTAAGATGCAACTCAACAGAAAATATTTTTATACCAGGCTCCAAAAGCAATGCAATCTCTCTTCATTATCAAAATGAAAACCGATGAAAATGCTACGTTATTAAACTGTCTAGGAAAGAGACATGAATAGCAACGGAATATTATTGCAGCATTTTTTTTAATCACTTTACCAAAAAAAAATTGTCACCACATACAAAACAACGAAAGATTTATCTCCTCGATAATTAACAAAGACACGCATTCGAATAAAAGGAGTTGCCTATAACCCCGAGCTTAATAAAGTGAGCGTTATCGAGCCTGTCATAAATTCCACCGATGCTGTCGGGGCTCTCATTAAATTATCAACAATTACAAAAATCAACATTGACTTAATGTGCTTTTAATTCCAGATGCCTGGTGCTGGCTTTCGCAGCCGGAGTTGTGTTCTACTGCGTCTACTCTATCATCCAAGTTCCAGTCAATGAAATTACATCCGGCCGTTTGGCATCTGGCAGCGCACGTGAGTGACATTCGGGACTTTTCTTAGCCTAGTCTATCGTCGCTTCCATCAATCATTCGACTCGCTTAATGCCGTGTCTCTATTCCCCCTTTCATCTCGTAATCTCCTCTTCTTGGGCAACATCTGCGGCCTCTGTTTTCCTCGTTTCTCTCTGGATTTTTTTTTTTTGTTGTTGAAAAAGTCGGGTTTTGTTATCACTTCTTTTCTTTTCCAATGATTCGGGTGATTTTTCTGCGGATATGCTTCCCTCTTTTCTGACCTAGCATTGTTTTATTCTAAAGTGTAATGGTAGTGGTACAAAATGGCTGAGATCGCCTGCAGAGACGCGTTAGAATTTATTTATTTGTTTGTACACGTGCAGAATGCTCCTGGTATTCCAATTGTCTGTTTAAAAAATATTTTTATTTATTTTTTAACTGTAATTTTAGTGGATAATAAATACTTTGCATTTTAAATGCAGTAAATCGTTTTCCATTTTGAATCTAGTTTATTCCACATGAAATATTCCATTAGAATATTCCAAGCATCCCTCAAAACATTCCTTTTTTGACTAGTTTACATGCAGAGCGATCTAAAAATGTATTCACATGCAGAACAATCTCAAAAAGTGGTCATCACCATTTATTCAAGTTAATTAAGGATAGGAAGAAAACTTTTTGGAAAAATTTAAAGACAGTTAGCAACACTGAAGAGTTAGACCTATTTTCTAACGATTTTTTAGAAATCATAACCTCAGCCTGTAGAGATACTTATAAAATCTTAAGAACTTGCAGAAATTCCACCCCTAAATGGTGGAACCTTGATTTACTAGTGATGAAGAAAAAAGTCAGAGCACTTCGAAGACGTAGTCAAAAAGAAACTGGAGAGGAAAGAGAGAAATGGAAACAAGTTTATAAGAAAGAAAAAGCTCTTTACAAAAGACAAATTAGGGAAACTAAGGAAACCACGTGGAAAAAGTTCTGCACGGAAACCAACCAAACATTTGGTAAAACATTTAAATTAGCCACCCAAAAAATCTTTAAACCCGTCATTCTCTACGACACATCATCAGACCCCTAAAGTACCATTACAGATGATATTTTACATAAACTCGAAGATATTTTCCCAAATTATGATACTTTCACAGATGAAACGCACCATATCTCCATGAGACAAAATGCTGATAATATCAAGATGAACCCATGTTTTAATCAAGAAAATAGAGATGAATCTCCTTTCACCATGGAAGAATTGAAAGAAGCTATTAAGAGAACACCCCATAACAAAGCTCCTGGTCTTGACGGTATTGATGGAAAAATTCAAGATTTTGTCTACCATGCTATCCCCAATATCATCTTGGAACTCTACAATACCTGTCTTCGACTCAAACATTTCCCAAATTGCTTCAAAAAGGGTGAGGTCATTTTAATCAACCAACCTGGACGAGACTCTCAAAATCTAAGATCCTTTAGACCCATTTGCCTTCTACCTGTCTTGGGAAAGACATTGGAAAGATTGCTGCAATCAAGAATAAATTATCACTTGAAAACAAAGAATGTGATGAACGCAAATCAATACGGCTTTCAAGAAGGTAAATCAACAGATCATGCCCTAAGCAATCTTATGAAAATCATTGGTAAAAATTTTAAGTCTAAAAAGTACACCGCTGTCATCTCCATTGATATAGAAGGCGAATTTGATAACGTATGGTGGCCCTCTCCCTTATTAACGAGCTTTTTAAAAAACAATTTCCACGTAACATCCTCCAGATCCTGTGCAGCTATCTTCAAGACAGAGAAATAGTCCTCAAGTACGGAGATATTCAAGTCACGAAGGAACTACAAAAAGGTAGCCCTCAAGGTTCTTGCCTGAGCCCTATTTTATGGAATATAATTGCCGACTTTGAGAAATTAGGGTTTTACCCTCCAAGTGATTTCGACGAGATATCTTGTCCATTAAGGTCTGATAAATTTTACTAATAAAATATCTCATAAGGGGCCGCGTTAAACCTGTTAGAAGAGTATCGGATTTGTAAAAGGAAGGTTGCAAGTTCAAAACTAGGTCCATCCTAAGACACTAAGTATACTAAGTCCCTCTAAGTATACACTCTTGTCCTTGCTGTTTGGAAAGTTTCATTTTTATATTCTTTATGATCACATGGTCAACATCTCTGGTCAGTTTTCTTCTATTGACGAGGTATCTGTCCATCAAGATCTTGTCAGTTATGCTAATGACGAGATAACCTCATCGAGACAACCACCAAAAGGGTTGAGGTTAGTCTATTATGGGAAAAAAGACAAATATGGCCCTGCTGATATAAATATAGCATTTCTTGGGGACAACACCATACTTTTGTAACAAAAATAACAAGATTTGTGAATCAAGTATTTTTTTATTATTTTTCTGATTATGATAACATCCGACGTTGTTATAATATCAAAAACAATACTAGACAAAAGAATCTGTATAAATAAGAATGGAGTGTTTGGTTTGTACACATTGAATATTTTCGACCCTTTTCAAGTTTTCTATTCGTTTTGGACCCTTCTGATGCCAAATACGACTCTTGGGCGTTTGGCGTCTGTCTGTATTTATTATGTGCTCTATACACGTCCACACGTTTTAATAAATTTTCATGAGACTTTGTATACTGTGAGTACTTGTCTTCATTTAGTGAGTGAACTTGGTTGCGAAAGTCTGTCTGTCCGTCTTTCTGTTCTACGTTCGATTTTTTTTTGTGTGTGTGTTTGTACAGGCATCACATGAATTTTATTCCAGATATTTTATTACAGTGCTTTATTTTATGCATTATATATTAGTTTAGTGAAGGCAATATTAAAAATTTCTTTATTTTTATAATTAGATACGTTTATGTTAAAATACCTGAGTTAGTATACTTAAATCAACCATTATTTGTTAGTTTTGGAAAAATTGGAATGTATATTGAGTATTACGATTTCTTAACATTGCATTACCAGTACAGCTCAAAATGAATTATTTTTCCAAAATTATTTTAAGTGTAACTATGCCGTTATTGAAAGAATAATGGTTGAAAAAATTCGAACTAGAACTTTTCAAATATTAAAAAATTCGTTGTCATAATAACAGAAGATTGCGAAAGTTCACAATGTCGCATGCCTGATGCAAGATCTAGACGTCAGAACTCCTATTACAAAGTTGTGGAAACTCGCCAAGAGCATTGACAAAGTACAACCTCAAAAAGAGGAAAGTAATGCCCTCCTTGACTTAACCAGCCATATCCCCTTTGAAGACAGGGCAAATTTGCTGGGAAACCACTACCAGATTACTAGTCGTCTGCTCTTCGATGAAAATGACCAGACAATTAAAAAACAGGCTAGAAACATTACTCATGGTTGTCGAAGCTCAAATAGAGGTATACCATTGTTACATGATAGTTTCTTCCTACAAGAACTTAAATTTGCTGTTAAAGATCTGGACCTTTCCAAATCACCAGGCCCTGATGGCATTCATGGACTCATGATTGACCATCTTGGTATACGGGAAAGACAGTTTTTGCTGGATGTTCTTAATCGCTCTTGGAGATGCGGTAGACTTCCCCGGGACTGGAAGAGAGCCTTAATTGTACCTATACCAAAAACCGGCAAATCTGCGAACCCCCCTGAGAATTACAGGCCAATTGCTTTGACTAGCGTCTCCTGCAAGCTTATGGAGAAAATGATCCTCTGCAGACTGAACTTTTATTTAGGTTCTAATGACTTACTCCCCCGTGCCCAATATGGATTTAGAAGGAGTCACAGCACCACTGATCAGATCCTATATTTAAGTCAAAGTATTAAAGATGCTCAAAATATGAAGCCTACTAATCATACCGTAGCTGCATTTCTGGATCTATCTAAGGCCTTCGACAAGGTCTGGCGAAACAAACTTATTGTTAAGCTTTGTGAAACTTTTAACATTGGAGGTAGAGCCCTCGCCTGGATTTCAGACTTTCTACAGAACAGGCTCATCAAAGTAAAATATGACAACACGTTCTCCGACAATTTTAAACTATCTCAAGGAGTCCCTCAGGGCTCAGTCTTGAGTCACACGCTTTTTTCATTATTTCTGGGGGGCTTGGAAGAGAAGCTGAATGGGGCCAGCAAAATTGGTATATTTGCTGATGATATCGTTCTATGGGATTCAAACCCAGACATTAAAATGCTGGAATCAAATCTTAATCTAGCACTTGCAAGAGTCCAGGATTTTGCTGCAGAACATAAACTAACATTTAATGTCTCCAAATCAGTGACAAGTTTTTTCACCACCAATAAACATATTTATAATTATCACCCTCAGATTTCCCTGAGCGGTATTCCTCTCCCATATGAAAAGCACTCCAGATATCTGGGTTTTGTACTCGACCCAGAATTTACTTGCAACAAACACATTGAGGCCCTGGTAGCCAAGAGTAGAAAGAGGCTGAATATCCTTAAATATATTTCTGGCCGTGACTGGGGTGCAGACGCGACTACACTTAGGACCACCTACATCACTCTTGTGAGACCTGTATTAGAATATGGTCAACAAATCTATTCGAGTGCGTCAGAATCCAATCTTAAGAAGCTTGATCGTGTTCAACAGAGTGCGGGACGCATAATTACAGGTCTAAGAAATTCCTGCCCAAGCGAAATTGTGCTTTTTGAGGCAGACCTTATACCATTAAATAAGAGAAGAGAGACTTGTCTTGTGAAATATTTTAGTAAACTACTTAGTTATGGGGACCCAACACAGAACTGCTGATTACCTCTTACATTGGACCAATAACCAGAAACTAAAAAGAGACAGCCCTTTTTCACGTGCAATCTCCCTAAATGCAGTCTATCAAGATGTCGAGCACCATTCCCTTAAGACTTGCGTCGATCCCTCTCGAGGGATTCCGAGAGTGCGCTTTTGTCCGGCTTTAGCATTAAGCACAAATAAAACTTCGGTCGTTCCTGAATTGCTACAACAGCTGGCTCTCGAGATTATAAACAACATCCCAGAGGAGGGCATCCGGGTTTATACAGATGGTAGCAGAGATGAGCAGAATTGTACTGGAAGTGGAGTATACATCAAGAGACCCGATGGCGATGTAAACATAAAAATGAGAAACCCAAATTACTGTTCTGTTTTCCGATCGGAGCTTCTGGCTATCGAGGCGGGACTGAATGCAATTGAAGAGGACTCGCACTTAGACCCCATCTGGATCCTTACGGATAGTAGAAGTTCTATCCAATATTTGAGTGCATGGCCCAGTGTGGGTGATAGGGCTGGAACGGCAATCTTACAACGTCTGTCTAAACTTTCCGAAAAGCGAGATATTTACCTACAGTGGATTCCATCCCATGTGGGACTTTATGGCAATGATATTGCTGACTCACTGGCAAAACTTGGCACACAAGAACCCCTTCCGGAAAACTTGACACTTACATCCTCGGAAATTCACTCCATTAGAAAGAAGTGTGCACAGCTGGACTGGAATGTTCCCCCAGTAAATACCTGGTACTCTGGGGGAAAGCCGGGTCGCGCTTTGACCTTCAGGGGTGATAGAGGTGATCAGACTGCGTACACAAGATTCATCAGTGGTCACCTAAAGTGTATGAGGTATGAACACAAGCGAAAGATCTACCCCACTTGCAATAAGTGTTTCTCCAGTGAAGCTATCCCGACTCACCTCCTTAGCTGCGTGCAGTTTGAGAAAGAGGAATTCCTGCGCGACCCGGTCTTGTTCTTCGACTTCCTGAGGGTGGATGGACTCATGGACCTGGTCTAGCTTCGCTAGACCAGTGGGGATAAGTAACAACAACAAGAGTGCCACAAGTAAAAAAATATTGTTTTGTTGACTATAATTACGAGAGCATTCGTCGTCATTTGTATTAATTAAGTTGAACATGAAACGAACTTAAGAAAGGAAATTCCAAATCTCCCTCAAAATCGACTTTTGTATTAGTAACTTTAGTGTCACCTTTCGTCATTTTGTAGCTCTGTCATACAGCAAGGGTCGATGTACGTGAAATGTATTACATGAATGGATATACATGTGTAGGATTTGTGTTCAAAGTAAGTTGTAGAAATTATAAAGATGGCGAAAAGTGTTAAAATATTATTTTATTCTACGACAGACTTGAGTCATATATTTTGATAATCTCTTCAATCTAGAGTTAACCAATTCAAACCGAGTAAGGTCGCGTATTTTGAAAGTCAATAAAACCACCCCCGTCTCCCATGCGAACTCATACCCGATCCCTCCCACGTTGGTTGAATATGAGACATGAGTGCCTTACTGCATTAGAACGTGAAAACAAACACCCTCTTTCTCGCTGATGAATGGCCAAAAAATGCTGATTCTCTTTAACGAGTGTCTTAATTGCCACCCACACAAAATCCTTCGCACCCATTAAGCGCCGGAATCTTCATGGAAAGCTTAATTTACAGTATAAAGATTAAAAAGGCCGACTTAAATGATGGTGGCATACATTATCAATCATTACTTTCGAAATCTTAGATAATTTTTTTGAGGGGTATCCAGTTTAATTAATTTAACGCTTCCGTTCCAATGCATCGGTGGAAATTTGTTCTTTAAAAGGGGTTGAAGGTTGCATGCGCTTAACGGGGCCATCAGTCATCTTGAAAGTAATTTGTCAGTGAACGTAGTATGGAATTTAATTACTGTTCGTAAACATGTAATGAATGTAAATTAGACTTGTGAGTGTTTTTCTATGAAAACGTATCGTGTTCAGTTTATTTACTCCACGCTTTGTCGGTGCAGAATTCTTTTCACAATTTAGACCACATGGGGCCTCATTACGCAATAGTGATGGGCTGGAAACAGGTAGAGGATTGGTTTATAGAATTTTGAAACCAGATTTTATCCCGTTTATGTGTATAGAAATACGTAATGGGTACAGTCAAACCCAGAATTTCTGGGGGTTGAACTTAAAATTCAACTAAATTAAATGTGTTCGCTTTTAACTAGACCCCAGCATTTACATTCGGGATTCCATTACCAGGTTCAGAGATGCCAACTCTAGGGATTCTCCGTAGTTTCTACGGAAGTGAATCGGGTACAACGAATTATGGAATCGGTGTTTTTTTTCTACGGAAAAATTCAATATTATTTATTTTTCACAACCCATCAATTTGTTTACTTATTTCTGTATTTTTTTCATTATTATTTTTTTTGTAAAAGGGATAGAATGCTTAAATTTAATTATTCAATTTTTTTATATATAATTCTTTCATTCTCAATTATTAGTTCTATATATCGCACTCCGGCAAAGAAAGTGCCACAACTCAAAATTGCAGAATTTGAGAAGCATCAAACTTAAAGAAAAAACTTAAACAAAACTTAAACAATACTATAAAACTTATACTGAAGTAGTATGAGCTTCTTTTCAATTTTAGGTAAGTATTTATGGTGGTAACTTCTATTTTTTCTATAGAATAGTAACATAACACGCTGGGGTACCTCATACATATTTTTCAATGACATAACATTAAAACTTTTATTTTTTGACCTGTGTCACTTTTCTTGCCGGGATGAGATGTATTTTCATGTGTGATATATCCTACTAATTATATAAACAATATAATGTGTTGCATTATATGTTTCAAATTTGTAATTAAATATATTTAAATTAATAATATATACTTGTAAATAAAGCCAATTTCTTACATTTTTACTTAAATAATGAAAAATTCTTAAAAACTACAGATTTTTTCCTTTGGTACTACTGGAAACTTCCATCACAGGTTGGCATCTCTGCAAGTTATATTCAGGCCCCATACCTCTACACCCTGAGTCCTAGTATGAAGTTAGATGCAGGCTTCAGACTTCTGCCCTCTGGCCAGCCGCTAGCTCATCATTTCTACACTCTGGGTTCCAGCACCAAGTTAGACGCAGGCCCCAATACCTCTAGACTCTGGGTCCCAGTATAAAGTTAGGCACAGACCCCTCATTAAATGAAAATATGTATTCCAAGTACTAATATTACAAAAACTTCATATTTTCATGGGTCCTTTCAAGCATCGGATACCAGTACTCACAATTACAAAAGTCAATTAATAACAGCTCGTGTCTTTTCATTATTGTAAGTAGCTACAGATTCATCTGCCATGTCTGAAGAATTCGGTTCTGGCAATACCTCCTAGAGATAAGACCATTAAAATTTCATGAGTTTAAACTGTTTAACGATGGTTCATTTATGAATAGAGAATATTTTTGATTGTTCAAATCAGAGGCCATAACATGGGGGGGGGGTCTCCTCTATCACAGCTCCGGGGCCTTCACATAGGAGGTCTCCGGTATCATAAAACCAGGACCCTAACAAAAAGGGTTAGCTCGTATCACAGTTTCTGGACCCACACATACGAGGGCTGTTCAATAAAGAATGATCATAATTTTTTTTAAAGGTGATTACAAAAATCAAGAAAACTAAAATTCATATTGAATGTGTAGCGGAATAAGTGGAGAGTAGATAGCGCAAGTTTCACGGTCATGACGTCGTTGATGAGGCCTTGGCAGCCGGCCAAGAACGCCTAGTTTTACTTTCGCCTACGACAAAAATTAATGTGACACGCGAAGTGCAATACACTGCATTGAAATTTTGTTTACGCCTTAAAAAATCGTCAGATCGTCGGATCTTTCGAAAACCAATGCCATGCGTGTTCTCCCATCCTCCATATAGTACTCCACATTTCAATAATTATACTGATCAAGCACGTACTTCGCCGGCAGAATTGATTCCAAATAATGTTTTTAATAGAACGCATAAGCGGTATTTTAATTTAGGTATGGGAAAAAAATACAAAGGTATTTAAATTCAAATTGGATTTATATGGAAACCTCAATTTTGTAGGAAAGAATTGTACACAATGCCTGACAAATGAATGTAATCCGATCATCTTTGTATTTGTCAAAATGGGTGTGTGTTGGTATAAAGTGAAGTAACTTGCATTGTCAATTTTCTTTCATTTTCGTAATAGTTCAAAAATAATAATTTTTAATCTACGACGAATTTTATTTGACGGGGGTTTGCGAGCGATAGCGAACAGGGGGCGGAGTCTCCTAGTATTAAAAGAAAATCAAATGTTCGCTAACGCTCGCCAACCCCCGGTGATTGCTACATATTCCCATTTGACAAAACACGCTAGAATCGGGAAAATTTGGCATGGTTCGAATGGCTGACGTAACTGGCTGAAAATCGCAAAATCTACTTGCTTTTTCTTTGACGTCACATTTCGGAGCGAAAGACGGAAGGTGAAAAAAACTAATAAATTCATTTAAGAACGTTCTAGATTGAATTTTAAAATTCGGGCGCGATAGAAAAATTGTACAAAATTTGGACTACCTGTGTTTCAAATTTCATTATTGTAAGTGCCATAGATTCGTAGATTCGTCACGACAGTCCAGACACAGAGACAAGAATGTTGTAGTGTAGCACAGAATGAAGTATGTCGTCCATTTCATTTTTGTATATCTCGCTTCTCTCGCAAAAAGATTGTACAGCACATACGTAACACTCAAACGAGAGTTAGTTCGCCGATTTCGGAGGATAAAAATCTAACACCGAAAGAGCAGGTTAAATTTAGGATCAGGAACTATGAATACGGTTTTTTCGATAACCCGGGGATTATCGTTAAGGGGGTCCGGGACACATCGAAAAAAAATTTTTATTAAATAATTTAGAATTTAGAATTTTTTTGTACTGATTACCCATCTAACTAATAAGTAAAATCACAACACAAAATTTTTCCGAAATTTAAAAAAAAATTTTAAATTAAAATTTTTTGTAAAAAAGAGGGATCATTTTAAATTGCTAAAACTCAAAATATTCTTGATCCATTTTCAAAATTTTTGCAGTAAATTATTCACAAATTTATAAACTTTAATTTCGATTCAGCAATTTAAAAAATATTAATTTAATAAAAAATAATTGAATGAAAAGATTTTAAGGTACTTTTTTTTAAAAAGTCATATTTTTAAAAGTAAATATTTGTTTCAAATTTGCTGAATCAAAATTAAAGTATAATGTTTGAAAAATATATATTCCAAATTTCAACCCTTAAACTTTATCGATTTTCGACTTATAGCAATTTGAATACAGGAAATCTTGAAATGTATCATGGAGAAAAACGCATTTAAAGTTTTAAATACAGGTCTTGTTGCCATGACAACAACTGTCAAGAGTGTTAGATTTTCCAAACAACGCACCACAAAATTTACTGTACCTCCAGTTTAAATTAAGATAGAAACATGATTTAGACGTCATTTTAAGCAGAAAAACACAGATAATTTCTTAAAATAATAAAAAAAAATCGAAAATTTGACGATTTTTGTGTTCCGGACCTCCTTAATCCGTGGTTTAACTCGGACTAGTGAATACGGCCGTTAGAATGGGTAGAAATTTGAAGTATCTTTTACATTTATAAAAAATGTGCAAAATTATATTTTCATCGGTGGACGCATCCCTTTTAAAAGGACGTGAATGTTTTAAGAAAAATAATATATCAGTGCGGTATCAGTTGATACACCTACGCCTATCCTTGTATACATGAAACCACTTAGGCGGTTCCACTCTGCCCGAGATTTATTTATTGCATTGAGACAAAGGCTTGTGGGCGCGAAATTCGTCTTCCACTTACTTGAAGCTTCAAATCAACCACACTTTTCAACTTTATTTGTACTTCATATGGTGTCTTAGGAGATTTTTTTCTCTTTTATTTCTGTTTTGTGCTATAGTTTGGGGATTTGTATTGACAAGACCATACATTCAAATAATTCCAATATTTGTACCTCTATTAACTATGATTTCAGGTATTGAAAAAAAATAATTTAGATAATTTTTATGTAGAATCTCGCCGGGCTCGCCATGACGCCGCAAGAATTTTCGTGATCGAAATGATTTCTCAACTCGCTAACAAATTTTGATCCGAGAGGGATCGAATATTTTATCAAGATTTTTTAGTATATAAAACAAGAAAAAATTCAAATGTATCTGAAGTTTTATTCGTTGGTGTCTAAAAGTTTTAAAAATCTATGAGTCGTAATTTCATGTACTTTCAACATACAGTTCAGAACAGATTTCACATAAAATTGCATCTGCTGTAATGTAGCTGATAATGTTCCATATTGGATTTAATACTTAACAGGATTAGAATGTAAGTGAATAAGTCGCGAAAAAATAACCTCTGAGTGGGGGGGGGGTCTGCAGGGGGCATTAGATCATCCCCCTCATATTCTAAGAGTGCTTCCAATTTACATTTTAACGTCATTTTGTAATTTATAGGGACCCTAAAAGTGAACCAATATAAATGAACCAAATCTATTTTGTCTTGTGAAGGTCAGAGACAAAATCTTTCAGAAATCAATGTGTTTTTTTAAATTTATAATATATAAATGCAAATGTTGAACTTTCAAACTTTTTTTGTAAAGCTCACTTATTTAGTATTACACTCACACAAACAGTATAAATGTAGTTCAATTTAATTTTTGAGTAGTAACTTACTTCACTTTCAATCTAATCTCCCACAGTGAAAATACAAGATCTTTTCCAGAAGTAGAAAATAAATAATTTATAGGTAGTACAAAATAATACAAAAGTACAAAACACAACAAGGGCAATAGAAAAATTCTCCGACGTAAAAAAAGTATATCAAACCCAGTCTAGACAATTTATTTTGCTTTTAACTTATCTAAGAGGATTTGTTATTTGAAAGAAATATAACGCTTTCTTTCAAGCAAATAACAAAAATGCTAGAATTTTTAGAAATATTTTTTATTACAGGGTTGAAAAGTTATTCAAGCTAATATAAGAAAATAGCCTTTATTATAAAATAGGATGAGAGGAAAGTGAAAGGAATTTTTGAAAATGAAAAATCTTGAATATATCGAGCAGTTTCGCCCATCTGATTGAAGGTTTGCGGCCCTTCTATCATCCAGAAAGTTTGGGTTTAGAAAAGCTGAAAATATTTTCCTAAAGAAATCATAACGTATATTACGTAGTTGGTTTGAATGAAAATAAGTCTTCTGATGAGCGGCTTGCTAGCGAAATTCTGGATTTTCGTATGCGTGATAAATGCAATTTCTCTCTGTGAGCAACATATCAGGGTTCCCACGGGTCAGAAAAAACCTGGAATTGTCAGAAAATTTAATTTTGTCCAAAAAAAATCAGGGAAAATTACGAATTATCATCTAAAACCTGGAGAATGCTTGACATGGCATCCCTTCTCACACGCTTTGGAGAAAAATAGCCAATAAGATTCGTAGTTTCGTATTATTTTATTTTAAGAATTGAATGTTTCAACCGATTTTAAAAGAAACAGCTATTATTTAACCGGTAAAAAATTTTATTTCCTTAACTGCCTTCAATTGAAGAATTTCATGCTTATGATACATTAAATCACATATTAATTTTTAAGTCAAATATGTTGGATTATTTGAATAGGTTGTTTTAATGTAAAATTACATGCTTTGTGTATTAATTTTTGGTGTATAATTCTTAAATCGGTTTTTATTATTGAGGGCTATTGAATGTGTGTACTAAATTATTTCTTGGTTTTTCACCTTAAAAATGTCGTGACTTCCTTAAGTATGACCTGAAATTTTGTACAAATTTGTCTGGGAAAACCTTAAAAATTCAGAAAATTTTATTTTTTAAATAGAATGGGAAACCTGCATATTGACCACTGGATAACTCAGAAATATTTTACATACTACCTTTTGTTTGAAACGGAGGAAAACACTACACACACTTTGAACAGAAAAAAAAACAATATTTAGGGGTCGTAGTAATCTGGTTGTAAGAGCAGCGAATTTTACTCGTTCGAGACACGATTTAACTAAAAACCTTGTACGTGTGGGCTGATCAACGTCAAATCTCTCGTGTCCTCACATTAGCGTTGCGTGGAAGTTTGGAGAATGGGACTACCAGTATCATCTGACCGTAGTTCAAAATGGCGAGGTGTTGTCCTCGGATCTTTCCTTTCTGGATAGATCCCAGACCGCCACCAATACGCACTCCAGTGATACGTTGATTCAACTAGCCTGTTAAAGGTGTAGTGCATTTTCCACTGAACTGCTTATGTCAGTACATAAAAAGGCTCACTAAAATTAAATGAAAAGTGACAATTCATTGAAGTGAACATTAATTTTCGGTGTATGACAGAGTATATGACAGATGGTTCTCATTTCAGTGCAAACCATTCAAATGCAAAGAATTTTGTATGAAAAACCATATTTCCATCTAAAAAATCTTATATGCGCTGATTAACATCATTAGTGTGTAGAAAAGATGTGGGGTACAGAGGAAGTTTATTGGTTTTGTGAGCGCGTGTTTCTTCTCCGTGTGTGAATTTCATTTTCTTTTCTTAACTAGAGGGCTCCGCCCCCTGCTCGCTATCGCTCGTCAATCCCCGATGATTGCTACGTAATCATATTTAGTTCGCTTCCCGAACTATACTTTTTTTCATCGTGTGACAACGCTGGACTGCCCATTTTTACTTGCAAAAGGATTCAAGGGAAAATTATTATTATTACAAAAGTGAATTAAGTTTGTGCGGCAGCATAAGAGACGGCTTTACTCCTATTGTTCTAAATTAGATTACAGTGAAAACTGAAGAAAAAAAAATTACATAAGACATAGTATTTTGGGTACAAAGCATCCTAGTGAAGTTTTCCAAACAAAAGAAGGAAAAAAAAAGGACTCTAAAATCTATCCTAAGGAGAAAAAATAACAATTGTTACAGATAAAGCTTTAAGGAATAAATATTAAATATACAGCATTACGGAGGAAAAAACATTGCAAACTGTCTAGCGCGTGCTCTCAAATTTTATGACTGAATTAATTAAAAAATATAACTGTGTTTATAGTCTGCGCGTGCTCCAAATTCCTTAGCCTGTTGAACCATTAGACTCGCTATCCACCAATCACAAAGCGAATAAACCTGAAAAAGATCGGAAAATTTTCTTTTAATATAGAAATATAAGGATTTTCAATACAATCTAGGCAACCATAGGTCCCGAAATTTTTCTTTCCTAGTTACCACTGCTTGGCACCAAAACCACGAAAATAGAATCGTTTGAAAAATTTTCCCCCTAAAGAAAACTCAGAAAAGTATTTTTATCTTCCGCTTTTAGATTTAAAAAAATATCGAACCCAAGCTTTCCTTGACCTTTAATGGTCTCCAAAGTTTTGAAATCACCAATTTTTTAAAAATAGGAGCCTTTAACAAGGGTTTTTTTCGATATCGCCCCAGCGCGTGATGTGGCGTTAACGCTAAAGAGCCAATCACGCGGAGTGATGTGATGTCTCCGTAACTAATCACGCGTTGGCGCGGGAAGAGCTGCGCCTCGACATTTATTCTCCGTTTCAATTGGCATTATATGTTAGGTGTTGGCGTGGAGTAAAGGATAGAAACTAGTTGTAAAGGTATGTGGTTTCAAATTTATAGCTTTATCAGTTTTTAAAAAAAGTATTGTAATATGAGTTGTAGAGACGATAGTTCTGTTGGGCCTTCCTTTACGCCCCCCCCCCCCCCCAAAAAAAAAAAAGGAAAATGCAATCTAATAAACCTCTAACGGAGGATGTAATTGCAACTTTGTTGACTGAACTTCCGCCAATCCATTCTGGTATTGGCGCACTTTTCAATCATATTTGTTATAAAAAGTAAGTCGGCTTCTGGGAGGAAAAACCATTTCTACGTCGTGGCAATAACTATCAACATATCCTAACATGACCGGCAGCGAATGTGTTAAGACGATTTTACTTTAAAAGATACTCCTGTCGCCAAGGTTGAAGAATACTAGAAAAAGTCACCTGTGGCAGCCCTGTTGCGTTTCATTTACCTCGTCACAGTTATTCAATTAAAAGGTAACCTATGAAAAATTCCATACAAATTCGAAAAGAGCTTAAAACATGCTGAGAGACCTTGAAAATCTCCAACTGAAATAACTCATTTTTTTTTTTAATATAAGCATCTGATCTTTGAATAGAGCTCACATGACCATGCCATCGTCACGTTTTCTCACTATCATTCTGCGTGGTGCTCTCGTTATTGCGTAGTGTGGGTGGCCACGAACCTCAAAACTCACCTCCTAAGATCGATTGATATCCCACTGAGCAACGGTCCTCGGCAACACAACCCCCATCCTTAATCCATATCAAGTGTCCCGCGGGTGCCTTGGGACACTCCTAGATCGAGTTTCCGCTATGCATAAATAGGCCCGATAAAACGGTGCTCCCAGAAACAGCAAACAGCGATTAAAAAGTGGGTGTGGGACGCTCGCCTTGGAATCACGCAACATTTTTATGATGCCTGATAAGATCCAATGGGCGGAAGGTTCGGACGGGTCTGGGCTTTTTGAAATACGAGGACGGACTGCTTGATGCAGCATTGTTTAACGACAGTACCGAAGGAACCACGCCGGGTTTATGTAATCGATGGCCGTTTCTGGAAAGGATGGAATGTGTCGGTTTGACAAAGGGAACACGTGTGTGACAAAGGCGTTTTGTAGTTCCTTCGATTGCAGTGAATGTAAATGGTTGAAAAGCTAGACAAACTTTTCCATGTCGTTCGACCAAAAGTGTAACTGAGTTGTAAAACTGCAGCACGCAATAAAAAAATAAAATTTCAGAGGTAATAACGCAGTAAAAGTAGCTTTAAATATTTGTTTTTCCACTTAGAAACAAATTCAAATGTCTCTGAGCGAAAAGGTTTTGGAAAAGTATAAAAATTATTGGTCTTCCGGGTAGTATTCCTTAATTATAATAATGTATGATCGTATTTATTTGTGCATCTACAAGATGTTCCTAGTATTCTAATAATCTGCTATATGCTTTTAATGTTTTATTTAACTGCGCTATTCTTTTGTATGTTTTTATACTGAGTTACTCATTAGTACATAGTTCAGTGATTCAAGTAGAACATTCCATCTGGAATAATTCATGTATAGAACATTCCGTCTGGAATAATTCCTGTATAGAACATTCCATCTGGAATAATTCCTGTATAGAACATTCCATCTGGAATAATTCCTGTATAGAACATTCCATCTGGAATAATTCATGTATAGAACATTCCATCTGGAATAATTCATGCATAGAACATTCCATCTGGAATAATTCATGCATAGAACATTCCATCTGGAATAATTCATGTATAGAACATTCCATCTGGAATAATTCATGTATAGAACATTCCATCTGGAATAATTCATGTATAGAACATTCCATCTGGAATAATTCATGTATAGAACATTCCAACTGGAATATTCCATGTAAAACATTTCATGTAAAATTGAAGTTATGTGATCGTAAAATAAACAGACTACAACAAATATCATATCGTCCACTTAAAGCAGAAACTCATATGACAGAAATCAAATTTCCCAGTATGGCAGATTAAAGAAAGTTTTTAAGCCCAAATTATAAACCAAGCATTTTGATTGCATTATATTTGTTTAAGATAATATAAATATGTATGTGAAAATATAATATTTATCATCATGAAAATAAGCAGTGTCTCTTAGAAATGTCAGTCAATGAGTTTCTGCTTAAGCCGACAATTTATTAATTTATTTTCAACTAATTTGAAATCAGACGGTAAAAAAATTAATTTTTTAGGCATGAATAAAGTGATGTTATTAGAAAACGTTTAAAGAGGGCTTGTAATGATAATTCTATTAGATCCTAGACTAAGGATTACTTTTTAGGTAACGATTATTTTATCGCCGTCTTCCCAACCTGCTTAAAAAAACTATTTCCACAATTGTTCCACACACTGTTCACGAATCATTTAATTTGAAATAGTCGAATCGGTTATATCAGACACGATTCGGGTGTCTTAATTTCAGTCACCTCTCGAACTGTGTAATAGATAAGAAAACTTTTTAAGACCAGGACAAAGAATTTCGACTTATGTCCATAAGTGAGTCGCTCATACCTTGCCTACGCCAAAAGGACACTGGTCCAACAGATTCTTTGCGTATTTTCAGTGTTCCTATTGCATGGTATCAACTATTTTGGCAAAGGTTTTGCAATTTCGGGAACTTGGTGTGAATGCTTAGATATGATGAAAATTACTTTTTTTGTAGTGTAAAAAGATATTGTTCACGCCGTAGTATACAGATTGTGCAACTTTTTAGTTAGTTGGGACATGAGGCCACGTCTAAAAAGCTACAACTATGTGTACAATGAAGGTATTGCTAATGAATTGATAATTGTCGTGAGAAAACAACTGACTTGGTGAGGTTATATGGCTTTAAAATAAAAATTTATCATGAGGTCGGATCTTTAAAGAATATTTTTTTAATGCCCGGTCATAGAATAATTCCTTGTAGTGCCATTGATGATGTCATAATGTGCCATAATATAATGAACATTATTCATTACGACACTACAAGGGTGGATTTGCGAACCACTTTGTGTTACCCTGGCACACCAGGGGGTGGGTTCACGCTATCCCTTACATACCACACATTCTGGTCACAACTCGTTTATATTGGATCGCTGATCACTGGACCGATAAGTCGACATTTTTAAAGAATATTATTTGTATTGTGTTGTATTCAAAGATAGAACTCATAAACGTCACTTATGAGGTACATTATCCCGATCGTCTTCCTCAGTATTTAGGTTTTAATATTAATGTTATATAGGCTGAAAAACCGAAATGCGATACCAATATCTTTTGTTGAGTAAAAATTCTGTCAAATCATACAATTTATTAATTTAATAATTCTTGCAAAGATATCATAAGTAAACTGGTTTCACTTTTTGAATGTTGTATTTCCTGTGGCATTTGGGACAGCAAGCAGTCTTTTTCTGGCATCCGGTACAAGGATTTTTGCGCAGTAACCACACTCTCATGGCACAATTAGAGCACATGACGTGACCACAAGTAGGAGCCACCAAGATTTTACCGAATTTTTGAATTTCGGAAAGCGTCTCCAAACACACTGGACATTCAACGAGTACTAGTTTTCGCCTTTTAGCATCCTCTTCATCAGTCAGGGGAGATGAGGCTGAAATTAGATACATTTTACTAATCGTTCGAATGTGATGAGTAACGCATTAGACTTACAGAGGAAATATTAAGTAAAATGAGCAATGGAAACCATTTTATGTGCTAAAATAACTTTGCAACCAAAACTAGTAGTAATGTGACACAGACTACTTCATCATCTGGGTGGAATTGGAACATTCATCCTTTGATTCATCGTCTGATTGGTCCGCGCGCCATAGTAGTAGCCTTTGAGAATGTCAGAAATGCCAACTTTGAAAATTGCATCAGTAAACTTTTGCTCCCAGAACGCCCCTTGCCATAAAACACAACATAAATACACGGATTAATATGCAATAGAAATAACCGTGTACGTCACAATAAATAGTATTATTTGTTTTTAAAAATGCCTAAGTAAAAGTTCACATTTTTATCAACTGCTGAAACCTTCCAAAGCAGTAGTTTTTTAATATCAAACTGAATACATCCACTGTAAAGAAACATATTCACTTTATGATTACCTGCACATTGTATCCAAAACTGTATGTTACATACGATTTAAACTAGTGTCAGGATTACACATCATTGATGTTCATAAAGCTTATTTACAAGTGGGTGAAAGAAAAAAAAATTAATATTCCATTTCCAAAGTTGTTCTATTTAGTGTTTTATCCAGAAGAAGGAGGGGGAGGGGGGGGTTGCAGAAAAATTTAATGAAGCTGTAGCAGCTTTTTGGTCTTCTTTAATACTTCTGCCTTGAATTTCTGCTCGAAACAAGGTTTGGAGTTTTTAAGGATTTAGTGGATGGTTGCAGAGAATCTATTTGCTCGATCGAAATATTTGAAATCCGGAAAAAAGGCAGATCCATCCATAAATCAGTAAAGTTAAGTGAAAAAATATAA
Organism: Metellina segmentata; assembly: GCA_947359465.1. Taxonomy (NCBI): domain Eukaryota; kingdom Metazoa; phylum Arthropoda; class Arachnida; order Araneae; family Tetragnathidae; genus Metellina; species Metellina segmentata. Next base: position 100,967,093 of record OX375877.1, read on the forward strand.
ATACGAATATTCCGTATAAGTTGCCAAGTATGCAGTGTAACGAATTGTGTTGTAACGAATTCTCCACACGAACGAATTCTTCACAAAAATGTGCATTCAAACACTTACCCTGTCATTAGATGTTACATCACCAAATGAGGCATTCGATGCCAAATCGGCCAACCGAACCAATTTTTCACGGAGCAGTCACGTAACATGTTGGTCACATTTTGTTGAGCTCTTATCAGCCCAGTCTACTTGCATCTCACGTCTATCTCCTATGTGGGGCACTAAATGTTATACGTACATTATCAATCACAGTCGAGCTCAGAGTTCGCTGACAAGTTCAGTACTGGAATGTTATAGACAACTAAACTTTTTCACGGGATACAGACCCTACAGAGGGTTAACGGTTAAAACAATTTCCCACAACGTGCAAGGTAACTAGAAGTAGACGAGAAAAAATTATTTTTAATGTAAAGCAGAAGAAATTTTTTGAGTTATTACGTAAGTGCTACCATAGAGAATTTTTAGTGTGAGGGTTTTAGAGGCAAATGACTGAATTTAAGTGTCATTATTTCATGTGAAAAGAATTTAGACGCAAAGAAAATTTTGCACGTAAGAGATGATTGAATTTGAACCGGTTGCATCAGTTCAAACCTCCCTTGTGATCACAAATTCCATGATTTGTAAGATTTTCGTTGTAGTAAGGGATGAACTAACTGCCAGGCATCATAGTGCTGTGCTGCTAATTCCTTGGAGATGTGTTGCGATATTGACAGGTGGTATTATAAGAACCCGGGTCTACTTCCATGCCACAGGTGCAGAGGTCATCACCACTGAATATTCATTTGAAATAAATATTTCAGGAACAGGTAAGAGGTTATTCGAGCTTAATCAAATTGGTGACACAAATCAGTGTTGATTGGTGCTAAATTAAGGGTGGTAAAATCGGATAGAGTTAAGAGTTCTTGTCACGTCCATGCAAACGGGTAACTAGTTAATGGCAGAATAAGACAGGTTAGTAAAAATAGAGTTGGACTCTTACTAGTACAAAACATAAATTACATCTGTGTTCTTCTATGCCTAATCAACTTGGACTGACAATTAATATCAAAAATACATTGCTGACCTTCGACAGAAATATTTTAACCCACCTGGTGGTTTATCTTCGAGTCGAAAGCTGCACTCTAGTGTCCAACTTTTGCTATAAGAACCGATTCGAGAGTTCAGGGCAAGGGACATTATTTTTCCTACTTATCTCGACGAGATATCTCGTCATTAGTAAAATTGACCAGATCTTGATAGACTAGATATTTCGTTGAAACCACTTGCAGGGTGAAGAAGCATATTTGATGGCATGCAGACAAATGGAGTGTGGTGAAGAAGGTTTAATTTCGAGTAACACCATCTTTACAATCAACCAGATACTGTTAAACGGCAAAAAAAAAAAAAATACTGAGATTGAGATGGGCTGAGCATATATGAATGCTCTATGATACGAGTCCAAAAATTATTTCTGGGCTGGACAGTTAAAGTTAGACCTAGTAGAAGACCCAAATTTAGATGGATTGACTGTGTAGACAAGAATTTTGACATTTTCCAAACTGAGAACTGGAGATGTATTGCCAATAATAGGTCAAGATGGAGCTGAATCATAGAGAAGGTCAAGACTCAAATTGGGTTATCTAGCCAATGAAGAGGGTGGACACTTTTGCTCATAAGAAACGAAGCAAAACTAGATTAATAACCAACGCACCTCTTCTTTTCCTACCTTCCAACACACCAGCGTTCTGAATTTCGACAGCAGATTCTACGGGACTGTACTCCAGGACCTCCTCCTCGGCCTCCTCAGGCTCTTCTTCGATGAGGCCGACCTCCACCTCCTCGTTCCCCTCGGTGTCCGTGGTGTTCTCCGCTGGATCGTCCTCCGAGTCGTCAGACGCGCCGTCGGCGAGTCGAATCCGTCCGAAGATGTCGTCGAAGGTGCCTCTCCGGCGGTCCGCTTCGGCCTGACGAAAAACCGACGATGATTGAGAGAGGTGGTTGAGTGATCGAAATTATAAAGCACCGGACGGTATGTCCACAGTCACCTCGTTGAGAGCGGACGGATCTATGGTGATTGGAGTGTGCTGTCGAGCAAACACATCCACAGTGCTACTTTCTTGTGTAGAAAGGTTGGTATGTTGATTGTTTGATTTGGGGTTGTGTGTATAGTGGATTATTTGACCAAGCTGCGCCAAACAACTCCAATTAAACGGTAGGAGTTGAATTATCGTCGCACTGGAGCAACGCAATTATTGGCGATGGTTCGGGATCAATCCCGAAAACAAAGATTCGAGGACAACAACACGTCATTTTGAACTAGTCAGATTATTGCGGTCCCTGGCACTCCTCTCTCCAAAATTTCACACCACGCCAGCATTAGGCGACGGCAACTTACATTAACGTATGCCAGCCTCCACCCCACGGCCCTCAAGTAAATAGACGAACACTTACAAGGAAAGTTTTACTAACACAAAAGAGAAAACCCTGACGCTCTGGAGGAATTGAACCCCCGCCTACAACTTAAAGGTTTGTAGAACAGTGGGGCCGACCAACCGGTATAGTGGTTAAGGTGTTAGCCTCTAGATCGGAAGGTTCCTGGTTCGAATCCGGGCCCGGGCATGGATGTTTGTAAACGTATGGTGTAGAGGCGGCTGGTGCACCTTAAATCTGTCGTGGCCGAAAGTCCTCACGTTGGGTTGGCGTGGAAGTTTGGAGAGTGGGGTGCCAGCTCAGGTGTTGCTTCGTCATCTGACCGTGGTTCAAAATTACGAGGTGTTGTCCTCGGATCTTTCCCTTAAGGGACTGATCCCGGACCGTCGTCAATAGCCCTTTGCGTTGCTCTAGTACGACGTTAGCTGAAAAATTACCAATTATTATTTGTAGAACAGTGAGTAAACCCACTGAGCCATGCCTTTGTAGAAAGAGGGAATGTTCGATTCAGAGGCAACGTACACGTTAGCGAACAGCTCCCAACAGCGTCCTTCGATCCCTTTGAGTTCGTCTCAAAAACCGACGACCAGTCGGATAGTGTTGCGAGATTGCTCACGGGTCGTACTCGATGGGTGTTACATTAAGCACTGTACTACTAGCGTTTTGTATAATGTACAAGGCTGTTCACGGGCTCTGTTCGATAAGCGTCTTCATATTGATGCATGTTATAATTCGATAGTGAGTACACTGTTTAACCCTCCTGGTGGTTATCTCGACGAGGTATCTCGCCATTAGAAAAAGTGATCGGATATGATGGATGATCATATATATCTTTAGAAGAAAACTGACCAGATCTTGATCTAGTCGCCATGAAACAATCGGCAGTGTCTTGATGCCGAGGTAACTCGTCATTAGCAAAATTAGTCAGATCTTGACGGACCAGATATCTCGTCAAAACCACTTGGAGACATCCATTAATCAAGGTCCTGACAGTCAGCATTGTAAAGCTAACTGAATGGTCGTTGGTTTTGGAGACGAACACAAATGAGTTTGTGGACGCTGTTTGCTACGTTACCTCGAAACGAACATTCCTTTTTTTTCTACACAATATAGCACTGTACGACAGCACTCTACAATCTACAATCCCCGAGGATTTGTCTTCTGGCAACGTTATACAAGGCGACTGTGAACGTACGGACCATACCTGAAACTGGATACAATATTCTTCACAGTTCGCAGCTGAGAAACGTGCCTTAACCTAAATAAGGTACCTCAACATTATGGGTGTTATAGATGACCCTTTATGTAGAGGCTGTCGGATGGTAGAGGAGAGTTCTATAATCGTTTTGTGTGAGCGTGACCATTACTCTGCACAACGATTTGAATATCTAGGATACCATTGTATCGAACTCTGGAAACTGTCAAACATTCCAATCGGGTACACGCTGAAATTTATTTCGACAATCTGTCTTTAGTGGATCAGCAGGGGTCTCTGTACAATAGACTATTAGTCGCGGTGCTGGCACTCTTCGGAGTCATCCCTTCAACAAGTCATTAGTCATTAGTCAACCTGGTTTAAAATATTTTCGCTTTCTTCTTTTCACAGTTCTTTGCTGGCTCGTTGGATTTTTTGGATCAAAACAGACAAGTGCATGTGTGTGTTGCGGCCTGAATGTTTGAATTGGCAAGCCATTTTGTCCATAAATGTTAACTGGCATTTAAAAGAAATGCATCAAAAAATAAAAACATTTGACAAACATTACTCTTGTTTCAGAAATTTCAGCTTTATAGATTTATCTAAATGCATATTGCTTTTAAGTTTAACCTAAACATCAACAATTAAAACTAATCAGTAAAATATGTGAAGACTAAAATAACGGATGAAGTAAAAACAAAAACATCTTACAAGTTTAATTGTTTAATGTAACTATCTTCAGATGACCGAAATTTCTTTCTTGTTATAATAAATGTGTCTTTATGTACTACTGTGATCAAAAAGTATTTAAAATACATATGTATATATATATACTAGATATCGTCTGCAAACTTTTATCAAATAATTTTACGACATATAAACATGTGGAAACAATCAAGGATTTATTTAATTTTATCGTCTGTAAATTTGTTTTTAATAATAGAAGAATTTTCACTTCGTTGATTTTCCCAAATGCCGAATGTAATTGAGCAGAGAACATGCATTAAATTTTGTTTCCGCGATGGAATTTCTGCTACAAATACACTTGAAATGTTGCAAAAAGCTTTTACAGACAACTGTTTTTTAAGAATAACAACAGTATTTGATTGGTATAAAAAGTTTAAAGAAGGTTGATAATTCGCGATCTATTAAACCATCCACTTCGACTATTGATCAACATGTCAAGGAGGTCATTGATCGTCTCTTAACCAATAAGAGACATTAATGAACAAGTTCCTATATCTTTTGGTTCCTATCAAATAATTTTGAAAGATCATTTAAGTTTGGGATACGTCGGTTTTCGAGTTCCAAAAACTTTGAATTTGTTCCAAAACAACAACGTGTTGTGTTCCTATAGATGCTTTCTCAATGCGATTCCTTTTTAAAACGTATTGTTACCGGTGATGAAATTTGTATCCATGCTTTTGATTCAGAAACAGCTCGGCAATCAAGGGAATGGCACTTAAAAGGTGAAGCAAAACCGAAAAGACCACGTTAAAAACGCTAAAAAATTAAGGTAATGTTGACTGATTTCTTTGATTGTCGTGGTGATGTGTATTATGAATTTCTACCAACTCTGACCCAAACGGTCAATGAAGATTATTATTTGAGTGTTTTGCGCCGTTTGCGTGAAGCAATTCGTCAAAAACGATCTGAATTGTGGAGAGATAACTCATGGATTTTGCATCACGGTAATGTGCCCTCTCACAATGCCATTATTGGTCTTGATTTTTTAACAAAGCATTCGACAAATACGGCTCCACAAGCTCCGTATACACCTGATAGGGCACGGTGTGACTTTTTCTTATTTAAAAGAAAGAAACTCCCTCTTCGTGGTCACCGTTTTTAGTTCATTGATGCAATTAAAGAAAATTCTATACGAAACCTGAAGGGGTTTCACAACAACGAATTTAAGGCATATTTTGAGGATTGGAAAAAACGTTGGCAGAAGTGCATTCAAGTCGAAGGAGATTACTTTGAAGGAGATGTAATACATTTTGACTAATAAATTGATACTTTTTGTTGAATGACAGTATTCCGGATAATTTTTAGCCGACCAACCGGTATAGTTTTTAAGGTGTTAGCCTGCAGATCGGAAGGTTCCTGGTTCGAATACGGGTCCGGGCATGGATGTTTGTAAGCGTATGGTGAAGAGGCGGATGGTGCACCTCAAATCTGTCGTGGCCGAAAATCCTCACATTGGGTTGGTGTGGAAGTTTGGAGGGTGGGGTACCAGCTCGGGTGTTGCTTTGTCATCTGAACGTGGTTCAAATTTACGAGGTGTTGTCCAAGGCTCTTTCCCTTACGTGATTGATCCTGGACCGTCGTCAATAGCCCGTTGTGTTGCTCTAGTACGACGTTAATTAAAAAAATTACCAAATTACCGGATACTTTTTAATTACTATAGAATGCGCATGATAGTGTCTTAAGTCATTAAAAACTTCCTGGCGTGTAAAGGAACCAAAAAAGAGGATCTATACACTCGCTTCTCAATACTGGTAACCCGGACGCGATTTTCTTGACGTCTCAACGAGTTCTAAAAAGTTAAAAGCAATCGATCGGATTGCGTCTAAAGAACTTGAAACAAAAATAAGTGCCCACCGTTTCCGCGAGCTGGTGTCCATCCAGCACCGTCTGCATTTGTTTCCGGCATCGCTCGTATTGCAGGGCCACTTCCTGCTCTCTTCTGAGGCACTCGTCCTTCTCCCTCTGCCACTCCTCCATCTCGCGGCTCAACGTCTCTCTGGCCTCTCGGAAATACTGTGTGGCCTGCGAACATCAATTGGGTGGAATTGAATTAAACGCGGAATTGGGAAAAGCGGTTGTGCGTTCTTTAAGTTGTCTTTTAAGTGCGGGGAGCAGTTAGAATCCGCTTCAGTTTCTTCCTTGTACCTCTTATAGCAACACAGGGCCTGTTCTCTTGATAAAATCATTTCTGTTCCAACAAATTTGATTTCATCAAACAGCTGCTTCTTATTGCCAGCGGAGGCCATGGTATTCCATTGGTAGAATCGCGGATTAGCTATCGGAAATACTGTGGCCTGCGAATAGCAATTGGGCGGAATTGAATTAAAACGCGGAATAGGGAAAAACGGTTGTGCGTTCGTTTCAAGTTGTCTTTTAAGTGCGGGGAGCAGTTAGAATCCGCTTCAGTTTCTTCCTTGTAGCTCTTATAGCAACACAGGGCCTGCTCTCTTGATAAAATCACTTCTGTTCCAACAAAATTGATTTAATTATGCAGCTGGTTCTTATTGCCAGCGGAGGCCGCGGTAGCGCAGTTGGTGGAATCGCGGATTAACTATCGGAGTGTCGAGTTCGAAACTCTATCCAACCAAAGACCGTTGCGTACGTGGGTGCTGGTGTGCACACGTAAATCCGTGATAATAATTGATCTATTAATTGGTCTTGATGTGGAAGTTTGGGAGAGTGAGATGCCAACTCAGTTGTTCACCTCGTCATCTGAACCGTAGTTCAAAATTACGATTTCGGGAAGGAACCGTCGCCCATTACTCGTAGTGTTCTTCCAGTGCGATGTTAATTCAACTACCCACCTCGACCTCAAATCGTAAATTTCCCACATCATCACGGCAGCTGCTCGGATTGATAAGCGGACCGTCGCCAATAACCCGTTATGTTGCTCCGGTGGAACATAAATGTAACAACTTTCCTACCCACCGTATTGCCAACTCTTCAAAATGAGACCTTTTGTGAAATCACTAACTACTTTCCATGATACCATAAATCAAATCAAAGGTTTGGGTTGGATTTTACGTTGGGATATATTTGGCCAAGCTGCTCCAAACACAAGACATATGTCAAGTAATATACATGCACATACAAGGAAAGTTTGACTGACACAGAAGTGGAGAATTCCACGCTGAGAGTAAATCGAAGTGATAAACAGTGACACTAAGTGAAACACAAAGATATAAGAGGTGTTCAATTTTAAAATGGATAATAATAAAGCACAAATTATAAAATTAATTATGTGTGGGGATGTATTACAGATATTTCTGGTACAGACGTTTCTCTCTTGCCTATTGGAAATAAAGATAGGAATCAGGGTAATTTCTCAACCTTCTCTCTCATAATATGACACTACTTTTATCCGAAAAGGAAAAATTAACTGCATGCTTTTGACCTTTGATCTTTTCTTTCAAATGCTAAGTGACTAGATGTTGTCAGACTGAAAATGTATTATTTTTTATGAGAAGAGGTTTATTTTATACATTTCGGAGAACATAAAATCCACATAACCCTGGTAGGTAACTAAACTAAAATGGTTTTTAACAGATCACAAGAAGTTACCAAACAATTACTAGCAAAAATACTCTATTAACTATTTACCATGATAATCTATTATAGACAAAGAAGATACTAACAGTTTTTTGTTTTAAATTGTTCTCCGTAACAGACAGGGAGTTTCCAGTTTTTGAAGAATTTGGGCAACAAATGATTTCGTTAAACAATGAGCTGAAGTGTTCTGGCAACATAGTGATAAGCCGCAGAATGAAATTTCCATAAGGTAATTAGTCCTCAGGAGCACATCTCGTTAAAACATTGTTCGAGCTTCACGGACCCTGGGGACCTGAGTGATCTTTTCTTTGCCCGGTACAGCTGCAGTTTACGTTTATAGTGGTGGCAACGGTCGTTGCAATTTATTTTCTTTCACAAATATATTCCTTTTTACAACGGAAAATGAAAACTTCAAAACACATTTGCGAGCATTTTAAAGAATATATTTTTTAAAAGCTCTCACTAGAAGAAATAAGCTTGAATTGGAATTTTTTTTTTAAAGATAGTTCTTTTTACAACGGAAAATGAAAGCTCCAAAACACATTTGTGAACGTTTAGAAAAATATATTTTTTAAAACGTTCGCAAAAAATAATAAGCTTTAACTGAAATTTTTTTTTACACTAGGGGGCTCGGCCCCCTGCTCGCTTACGCTCGCCAACCCCCGGGGATTGCTATGCAACCCCATTTGGTTTGCTTCGCAAACCAACATTCCTTTCGCAGAGTGAAACTATCTGAATAATTCGTATTATCCTAATTTCACTTTCCGGTCCATGACGTCACAGCGAGGGCTTCGTAACCTGCTCGCTTACGCTCGCCGACCCCCCAGGAATTGCTATGCAATCCCAGTAGTATTACACTGCTAACAACTGGCTCACTTGCAAAACCTGCTAACAACTGGCTCACTTGCAAAACCTGCTAACAACTGGCTCACTTGCAAAACCTGCTAACAACTGGCTCACTTGCAAACTATGCTAATAACTGGCTCACTTGTATGTCCTGCTAATAACTGGCTCACTTGCAAACTCTGCTAACAACTGGCTCACTTGCAAACCCTGCTAACAACTGACTCATTTGTAAACCCTGCTAACAACTGACTCACTTGCAAACTCTGCTAATAACTGGTTCACTCGCATACACTATTAAGTTCTGGCTCACGCGCTTGACATGTTAGTGCCTAACTTACAGTTCGACATGTTGATGGTATTATTGTTTGGCTCACACGTAAAGTGTGTTATTGTTTGACTCATGTGAAAGTGTGTATGCGACAACATGCGAGTATTAGATGAGAAAAATTGTTAACACTGTGTTAATAGCCCTCCCCTGTTTGCGAGTCGAAAGAGCGTAAACCATCCCTTAGAGCAAAAGGTGAATAATAATTGTAAGTAGTATATGTTGTTGACACCTGGACTAAATGGTCTGTCGCTAAAAATGTTGTTGACACCTAGACTAAACATCATGTCGATAGAAAAAGTGTTTACACCTAGACTAAATATCGTGTGGATAGAAAAAGTGCTGACACAAAAAAGTATGTCTCTCCGTTTATTGAGTGTTAAATGTACTAGGAATTGAAGGACTGTTGTGAGAGGAATTTCGTTTGATCATTAGATTTATACACCACCCATTGGTAGATATTCATGGTCGAGTGGTTTAGATGAACAAACACTCGAGCATGAGTATCTTTTACAGTCTCAAGTTCAAGTCTGCATAAATCCTAATTTTATCCTAATTTTTAGCTTTTAGAATTTCTCTATAGGTGTCAGCATGAACATCATTGTGATACTACAATTTGTAAAAATACTCCAGAGTTCTTATTTTGCGAAAAGTAGTTACACTATGAATGACTCTAAGATATTTTCAGAGTTCGATGTTTTGGTTTGTATTGATATAAAAGTTGTACATATTATTTTACATATTAACGAAAGAACAAAAGAAACATACATATTTCCGCTTACAATTCTTTATTTAAGCATTTGAAAATATAAGTACACAAATGAAAGTAAAAAATCTTTCGAATATTTATCATACAAAATGCTCCATGGACATACATATCATTTTATAGCATAGTGATTAAAAGCTAAAAAAGTTCTTCGTTTATCGAATACATTTTACCATAAAAACTTGACAGACTTGTCTTTTTTTGTAACATAGTAGACAGTGTGTGTTTTTTGGATATAATACTACATTGTTTATGTTTTAATTGTTTGTTTTCTTTTAAAACCTACAAGTATAATTCATGTCCTAGGTTATTTTCTAGAACAGATTTTTTTTTTGTTCCTTTAGCAGTTCTTTTGCTATTATTTCATGCATATTTTCATATTAATGTATGCATACATTTTAGGTCGAAGAGCACAAAATTCTTCTATAGGAATGCCTATAGTTTCATCTTTTAAACATCGGGGTAGTATCGGATATAATAAAATATGAAACTAAATTTTATGAGTCTTTTAAATGTTCTACATTTTAATATAAAATTGTTTAAGCCATAATTAACATAACTGGATAAAGACATCCTCGGATTAATTTGAGGAGTATTGAGTTCTGATATTTTTTAAGATTCTAAAAATGAAAATAAAAGGAAACACATAAACAATAATTCTGAATGAGTAAAACAGTTTAGAAAATTTAGTCACCTTAAGATATCATAATTAAAATAAGTTATAAGAAAAACAAATTAGAAGTCTTACGTAAAGAAAATTAATAGCAAAAACCACATTTAAAGTTTATAAAAACATATAACATATTACAAAAGCAAGTGAAACAGTTTCATAAAAAGTAAAAAACATAAGTATTCTTAAACAGGAATGTAAAATTAACTGTGAAAGACATTTAAAACCCTTAAAGGTCTAGGATAAGATATTCCTCAAACTAAGAAACATAAGCATTCTAAAGAGTTTCTATCAATCACATATTACATGTAAGTGTTGTAGAAGTGTTTAAGAAGCAAAGTGTTATGAACTAGTATCTGTTTTAAAACTAGCAATTTAATGCAATAAGACCATGTATGACGCACAGGGGAAATCTGCCGAACCGCAACCGTTCCAGAAGGAGCGAAGGACATTTAGCTTGTTATTAATTCAGAGAGAGTTTTAAAAGTAATAGATAATTCCCATCGATAATTTCTTCGAGGATATTACAAAAACGTGATCTTAACAAGACTATTATGCATAAGACCTTGGAAGACAATGAGAAAAATCTAGTGAAACATTTAGACAAAACACAATTTTGAAAACATTCTTTATTTCAAACAAAAACCAGTGATGAGTACATTTTTTTACCTTACAGTTTCAAAAATCAAAAAGCTCGCAGGCTTTTTGTTTTACATTTTTAACAAGTTAACAAATTCATCCTCATTTAAAATTTGAAAGTAACCATACTTGAGGATGCAGTTTGGAAAGTTCATTTCTATCTGGCAAATACAATCACTCGTGGCTTCAATACATTGTAGAATATTTGAGTACAAAATGAGTCCACTTCCATACAGGGAGAGTTTTTTATTTGGAGACATGCGATGTAGATGACACACTCCAAATCTATGTTCTTTGTCATCCTCATGGACCAAATTCACTATGTCTTCATTAGTGAGTATTTTAAAATAGCGTACATTTTTCTTGTTTTCTTGATTTAGTCCTAGAGATGCCAATACACTTTGGACACAATCGAACACACTATTGTACAATTCGTGGTGAATATAATCATATGTTTTCTCTGAGCTTTGAACGAGATATATCCATACCGTTCCATGTTGGAATTCAAATGATGAATTTCCTACTAGAGTACGTACTTATAGTTCGTAAAGTTAGAAACGTGTACTGACACGATTCTCTCCATTTTACGAGCCTGTATTAAGCTCTCTCCATACAGTGGGGGAAGTGAAGCTCTTTCATGAGTTCGTCACTGTCAAAAATTTTGTAATATCCAATTTTTACTTTCAGATTGGATATACAAGGAACTTCCAAACCATAAGCTTTCGCACTGATAATGCAATCCAGTAAGTTAGAAAACAAAATATCTGATGCAGTTTCAAGAATCATATATTGTTCCGAATCACAGGGTTGATACAAGTACATGTATCCATACCTAAAACTAATTGGATCTCTGTGCATTAATTTGATCGTTTCTGAATTTTCTAAGATTTGAAAATACACGAGCAGTTCATCTTTGTCGATCTTTTGAAGTATCCCACTTTTTACACAATGTACGATATCATCAAATAATACTTTATTTGCACTTTTAACCTTTTTATCGCATGCGTTCAGAATGATATAACCATATCGCTCCATGGTGAGCTGTTGAATAACTTTATTCGTGATGCGATAGTGTATTTATTACTACTAGTTCATTCGTGTAGATTCTTTGATGCGTTACGAAGAGGTTGACAATATTGATTATAAGACAGTTCTGGTGCGTTACCAATTTTGAACCATTGATGGGCAAAACTTTGAACGATTCGTTCGTTTTCACATACATCTGTAACTCGTAGTTTGTCAATGGATAACCCTCTCGTGATATGCCATAAGAAATAGAGGCAAAATAGTCCACATGATCTGGTTTTAAAATGTTGCAACGTTTGTCTATTCCACTCAAGTTGAGTTGAATTTTTGACTAAGAAGGATTTGATATTGCGACCGGGTGGTGTGCCATAAGAGCAAAAGAATGTGCAGTATCCTTTTTCATCAAAGTACATAGCTTGCCAGTGTTGTCCTTCACAATGTGCAGGATCGGTGTTCACGATGAAGGAACGATAGCGCTTTCTTTTTGAAGGAAGCATATCACTTGCGAATACACCTCCGAACGTAGTTCTGATCTTATGATCGCTATATGCAAGTCTAGTCAACATTGAGGTGTCCATGATTTTAATAGTCAGTAAAGATGTTTCTGCTTTTATCTATTTCTATGAGAGCTTGCATTTCCATATATGCTATCAATGTAACCGTTTCGTCAAGATCTGTCTCAAACTTCAGATGAATCGATAGATCACCACTTCGAGTTACGTTTGCAAATGGATCGCTAGCAGAATAGTCTTGAGTGAGATCGAATACGTAAAAACATAAATTATGTTTATACTCGTTGAATGTTATGTTTGTGTCATGTTTACCAAGATCTGTAAACAAACTTAAATAATTTCGAGCATAAAGATTTTTTGCATAGCTTGGTGCATAAGCGGTGGTCGGGATCTGTACACCGTTCTCTGTCAGAGAAATATGGTTCAGGTTATAATTTTTAAAATTAAAAGGATTCTTTTTAAAATCACCGTTAAATGCAGAATTAGATATCATAGTCAAAATGATTCGACTGGGAAGTGCACCGTTGATTGCATTTGGTATCGTAATACTTTTTAGTCCCGAGCTAAGCGTGAATGTTTTCATTTCAATTCTTGTAAATGGCATTTGAATGAGAGAATGTTCCAACGCTTTCTCATGTCCAATAAGTATTGAACTCGATACTTCACACCGTCTCACAAAGAGACTTATGTTTTCAATATTAAGGCAGTATTCACCGTTATTTGTCAATAGGCTGAATGCATGTTTCGCTTTTTCTAACTTGATGCGTATCGGCACACCGTTTATTAATAATTTGGATTGACTACCTAAATCCAAATGAAGCGCACCATACATATCAAAGAGGGTTCCGTTCTTAGTGCGATTCCATCTTTGCTTCAATCCTTTGTTTCCCCCCGCTGCAATATCCAAATCATCATACTTCTCAGCGGTATCTTTATGAAACATTGCAGCACTCAGCAAATTCTTTTGAGAGGATTCTGGATGAAACAATATGCTTTGAATATAAGCTTTGTAGGCATAATTGTTTTCTGAGGAAATTTGTCTATCATTAAAGGAGACATGGCATTCAGAGAACATAGTATTTAAAAGATAATTGATAGGTCCGCATTGATCGGCAGCAACGAATGCACTACCGTCTGCTTTTACAATCTTTGCTTGAACATTGAGGAAAACATGGGAAAGATCAAAATATGATTCACCTAATCCAGATATGGCAAATTCAATTGTATTGCTGTCCGAAATGGATGCTACAGGATGAACTTCTATGAACGTCGACCGGTCAATTGCTAACTGAATTCGTGATGTTTCGAACAAATCTAGTTCACTTTTTGTGCAATAACAGTTTTCCATTTTCTCAGAGACTAGAAAACACGTCTTTCGAACACCTCTTTCGGCGTTTCATCTGAGTTTTTTTCGTTTGTTTCTTTCTTTTAATACCCCCACCACCTCTCAGTTTGCGAAGTAGATCGTGTTGGATCTCTCTGCCAGATTCCCGTAATCGATTACGGGAGGCTTCTCTGAAGGATTTCCCATGTGAAAGGTCTTGTAGTACGTTCTCTCCTGCAGTTAGTAAGTGTTTGCCTAAATATTTCCCCGCTTTGATCATAAGTGGTTGAACAAATCGACGCAAATTAGTGAATATTCCATATCCTCTCTGTATGGGGAAATCTGATGAAAAATAACCCCCTTTCCCCGATTGTTGATTACAGTAGTAATCAATACAGTCCTGGGGATCCAGCATTCGACCGTGTTTATGCATGATGAAAGACATATATGAAGGAAGGGTCGTTTGTACACCGCTTTATAACGATTTTTTTCGAAAGGAGAGCACCAAGCTCGTTTTTCCAGATATAAATTGTATGGGTGTACCCCTACTTGTTCGCAGTTCGATCTCAATAGCATCGAAGTGTTGCTTTTTAACGCGAAAGTAAAGTGGTACGGGAAAATGTTTCACAATTTGATCCTGTCGTTCATTCGCAATTGGTATGATTTTTAAAATCGGAACCAATGAATCACCAACAAGCGATGAAGATACAATATCACTATATACATATATTTCTGTTATACCCGCATTTAACTCCAAGTTATAATCGGAAATGTATGCTCCTTCCGTGAAAGTGTTTAGCGTAAATCCTAATATATCCGAGAGTTTATCTTCAAACACTACTTTGGTGTCATGTGGTACAATCAGTTTGACTTTAGAATTAGGTAGTACTTTGAATTGAATGGATTTGAATTCACTAAAGAAGTCTTTGGCTTGTCGATACATGCCACTGGGTATTTTAAAATTATATGTTCTAAGTTCATGATGAAGTGTTGGAAATACTTCATTGACAATAATCTTAAACTTTTCACCTTCAGCTCCATTTAATGGATTAGAGTAGTTGAATGTGATTTCTTTTTTATCACCACTAATAATGTAAGAAGATTCATCGATGCCTAGAGACCTCATTAAATTGGGGGCAGGAATCACGTTCAAGAAGTATATCTATATGTTCTTTTAATTTTACAACTATACTATTTTCGCGTCGTAAGAACTGTGCTAGACTATTCGCTGTTGTAGCAACGATCTTTCTATTGATTTGTTCAAATACATTATCATTAATTTTATCTAGTAATATATCATAAGTGAGTTTTGGTACTGGTTTATTGGCGACAAGTGTTATAAACTGATCTCGAAAATTCTCTAAATTCGGTTCGTGATAATCCGTAGTGTAAACTTGTTCTGTACTTATACTACGAGTTATATCATCAATTTTTGGGTTGACTTTTAAAAAGCGCAAGAAATGTTCCGCATGTTGTACAGTAATGTGCATATCCCAACCTACTTTTAATGTTATACGAAGTCTTGATTTTACCTCATTCAGAAAAAGAATAAGAGGAGGATCTGTAAATGTCTTTTTAAGATTTGCATTGACTCCTTCCACAAAGTCTGTATGATCTTCACTATAAAGTGGTATGTCATATTTAGGTAAAGTTGTTACACCTTCTACTTCCACTATTTTCTCTATAGAATATTCATCATTATAACCGGGGTGAATGGTAAAGAATCTACCTGGAATGGTTGCTTCTGCTAAACAACATTCCCATGTTCCATTTAAAGTGATCGGATAAGCTAATTTAGTCCGATAACGATCAGGAGTGTTGTTCGGAAAGTAGTTCATACTAGCATTTGAAGGTAATATGACATGGAAATCATCTATGTTCTGATCCATTCTGCTTTAATCCACGAGTTGAAGGAATCGTTGAATCCTAGCCACTTTATCAAAAGTTGACGAGATGGTCCTTTGCCTTTAGTTCGAATAATTTTCTCAATAGCCCAGTAACCGTCTGGAGTTTTTTCTATCTTTTGTAACTCCTCAGCATAAAAACGTCCGTCAATCTCTTTTCCATTCAAATCCTGTAGAATATAAGTATGTGGACTTGTAGGATATCTTTTATAGATTTTAAAACATTCTTCGGTCCACCCTGGTAGATATCCCTTTCTAAACGTTCTGAGAGCTTTCGATATTCTAACAACATCACCTACACCAAAACGAAATTTGGTTAGGGAACTGAACCCATACAGGCGTTTATATATGGTCGGTTCATCATCAGTGGTTACTTCAGCCGGTTTGAAACCATGACTACTGTGTACGGAATGATTGTACGAATCCACAAGAGATTGTAAAATATCATAATATTTATATGAGTTACGATGGGTGAAAACTCGATACATACGCGCACGTAGCGTTCGATGCATGCGTTCTAAAATAGCACATTTGGTCTCACTTTTAGTGGAATAATGATGAATACCATATTTCTTGAACAGATCCCGAACCTTTTTATTATAGAACTCACTTCCTTTGTCGGTTTGTAAATTCGAAGGTTTCGTTTCTTGGAAAACATTTCGAAACACCTTTACCATCGTACTTGCTTTCTTATTTTTAATAGGAATGGCTCTAAAGAATCGTGACATCACATCGATAATGGTAAGAATATAACGATATCCTTTATTATGTCGTGATAGTTTCTGTACATCTACCAAGTCACTTTGCCATAACTCATTCACACCGTAAGATATTGTTTTCCGTCTCTGAAATTTGTAGCGCACTGGTTTGTGTAAAGTATAGACATCTTGCTGCGAAAGCCATTTCTGGACATCGTGCCTATTAATACCAGTTGCCTTTGACAGTCGGCTGAGTCCTCCAAACGAAGCGGGCTCTTTGGGATTGAAGTAAAGTTTTCTCATTCGTTCCATGCTTCCCATTTTGGTTTTTTAGTCTCGACAGAAGAGAGTGAACCCGTTCTCTTCATCAGTGGATTCATTTCTGAAACAGTTAACTGCTCTCGAAGTCTTTTATTGCCAATCCACTGATGTGGAATGTTAATTTCGTAAATGCCTTTAAAAAATTTATCAAAGCCTTTCGGAGGAGGTTCGATTTTTTGTGTGTCTCTCATCAGATAGTTAAAAAGATCTATAGCATTGCTTCGATATTCTGGTTTCCCATTCACTTCTAATTCACTGTTTTCATTAAATGTATAGCTTGCACTCTTCAATTTTTCCAAGATTGGCAATACATATTTCTTTAGTGTTTTCGGAACAGCATATCCCAGGTATTTAACCAGCATACTAGGAATAGAAACATCTTCAGAAGGTTTTGTTTCGGGCAATTGTATACTCTCCAACAATTCAGGAGGAATTTCAAACGGTTTCTGAGGTGGTTGAGGTTGCATTGCCCTCTGGTACTTGGGTATTAACTGAGAGAGAAGTTTAGCCCTCATATCGTCAGGCATTTCATTCTGTTGTAACAAACTAAGAATATTGTATTCCAATCGAATTTCGGGTTTATTTAACTGATAATATTCAGATACCAGCTCCGGTGGTACTAACGCCATTTTCTTCGACATTTTCAAATGCGTTTACCAATAGCTTTACCTGCAATTCCCCCCAACAGACTCAACACGGCAGGTAAAATCAAAGGCAAAAATCCACCCGTTTGTTTCGTGAACAATTTGCGTTTTCTTGTAATTGGTATTTTTCTATCTGCCAACTGACGAATCACTCTCTTGTAATATCCAAGTTTTTTCACTTTAGCATTGGGTATATTTCCCGATAACAAATTCTGACAAATTTCACACAATGATTGAATTTGTTCATTTGACGCTGTTCTTAAAATGGCTTTTCGCTGTTGAGGACTCGCATTGGAGAGTAAGTGTAGTAAATGTACATGACGTCTCACTCTATTCATTTTTCAACGGTAAAAAGACCCAATTAATAAGCCCACGATCTGGAAATATAGACTGTCGGAGACGTTGCTCCTCTGGACTTCTCGGATGAACATCAACAAGCAAATAGGAGAAAGGTTCTGCGGTTGCTTTTTTATAGGCATCCATGAAATATTTCCCTTTTCCAGGAAATGCCTGCCTAGAGAAACAAGCAGCCTGAGATAGATCCCGGCTATTGCGAAACATAATCAAATAGTGTGTATTTAAGCTGATATCCCGCATAACTCTCACACGAGGAAATAGATTTTGTGTGATTAAAATCACGCTATAATTCTCGTGGTGTGACCCAACCGTAAACATGGATGAAATAACACTTGTTAGATCATTCATCATGTCATCGATTACGATCAAATTGCATGTATTTTCCTTCGGTGGTAAACCACAAACAAACGTTATGTTTTTCTCTTCGACAAACCAAGGTTGCCACACTGAGTAACACCACACAATTTTGTTCATATTGCATTCATAAACTTGCTCGGCAATCATTTTTCTCACAAGTTGTGTTTTTCCACTCTGTGACGGTCCTGTCACCATGCAGGTCGAAGGATGTCTCAGTTTTAGCATACTTGACATAACTGACAAAATTCGAATTCTATTAGTTGTACTCCTACAACATTTGCTTTTAAACCCAAAGATTCGTCTTTTAAAAAAATAACGTATATCATACACGTGTGAATCTCCTTTCCGACAAACATGAAAAAACAAAATCTTTCTATCACCTAACCGTTCAGAATAATAACACGTTGAATTCGAAATGTTCCACCTCACTAATGCCGTTTCTCAGACTCAATGTAAATATCACTAATGCAATTGAGACGATTCCTAAGACCGACATGAACACTCTCTTGTAATCTGTGTTGAATTCTGATGTACTCTCTCACCTCAATTTATATATATATATATATATATATATACATATATGATGAACCAAACATCTGGACTCAATTAACATTATTAACTGGAATTATTAAACTGGGATCTGTACACAATATTTAGACCACGTGTCAACACTTTTTCTATCCACACGATATTTAGTCCAGGTGTCAGTGTCAACAACATATACTACTATTGTAACACCATTTTATATTTTTTATCTGTTGATCATGGATGTTGCTTTTAATCATCTTACGCACTAGTGATGTTTTACCAGATTGACTTGCTCCTACAATCAAGCAAGTGCTGGGGTGTTTAAAATTTAACATTGTGTTTGCAAAGTTTTCCAAATTCATACTCGGCTAAGCTGTACACCAATAATTTGTGGGTTTATCTTATTCAATTCCCTCTCCCGCAGAAACGCTTATATTCCTATGGTGAGATACCACAGTAAACAACTCTGAAATATTTTCATTTAAACGATGCATCAGATCGTCAATAACCGTGAAGTCAACATCTTCATAATTTTCAGGTAAACCTTGTACAAACTCTATCCCAGGTTCGTCAAAAAACCAAGGTGAAGAATAATTCTAACACCATTTTATGTTTTTCATCTGTTGATCATAGATGTTGCTTTTAATCATCTTACGCACTAACGATGTTTTACCAGATTGACTTGGTCCTACAATTAAACAAGTGCTGGGGTGTTTAAAATTTAACACTGTGTTTGCAAAGTTTTCCAAATTCATATTCGCTAAGCTGTACGCCAATAATTTGAGGGTTTATCTTATTCAATTCCTCTTTCCAAAAATAACGAATGTCATACACTCTAGAATGTTCTTTATTACAAATGTGGAAATAGAGTCTTCTTCCCAACTTTTCCGAATAGACACAGGAGGTGTTTGTTAAATCAATCTGATCATCATACTTGCAATTATCGCTAACGTAAAAGATGGAAAGAAATGTTACAATAGCAAAAATACAAATAACAGCTAACCCCAATTCCAACACATATCTCTGTTTAAGCGCAGGCGAAAAAATAAACATTTTACTCAATTAGATGCTTCTATCTCCTAACGTGTTGAATACCATAACGACAAATGGGAAATGAGCCTCATTAGATTAATCATCTTCCTTTATAAACAACGTAAGTATCCATTTCTACTTCATACGATT
The DNA here is from genome assembly GCA_947359465.1 of Metellina segmentata. Lineage (NCBI taxonomy): Eukaryota > Metazoa > Arthropoda > Arachnida > Araneae > Tetragnathidae > Metellina > Metellina segmentata. The sequence goes on from OX375877.1 coordinate 100,987,140, forward strand.
TGAATCGCAATGTAAAAATCTTTTTCTATCAAACCCTCTCCCGCAGATAAATATCCAGCTGTTTCCTTATTTTGACTTTCCCTCCTCTCCGAGCTCACATCAAAGACCTCTTGCGAACTTTCTCCTTCCCCTCTCCGTTTAAATACGGAACACCTCCAACAACGAAGGAGGGGAACAAATTCTTCTACTCTTGAAAAAAAAACCTCTCCTCCGCTCCTCACGCGCTAACTTTCTACAGAAAGCAGGAAGTGAATTCATTCGCGTCGGCTTGCCCCTAAGGGACGGTTTACGCTCTTTCGACTCGCAAACAAGGGAGGGCTATTAACACAGTGTTAACAATTTTTCTCATCTAATACTCGCATGTTGTCGCATACACACTTTCACATGAGTCAAACAATAACACACTTTACGTGTGAGCCAAACAATAATACCATTAACATGTCGAACTGTAAGTTAGGCACTAACATGTCAAGCGCGTGAGCCAGTTGTTAGCAGGGTTTGCAAGTGAGCCAGTTATTAGCAGGGTATGCAAGTGAGCCAGTTGTTAGCATGTTTTTCAAGTGAGCCAGTTGTTAGCATGTTTTTCAAGTGAGCCAGTTGTTAGCATGTTTTTCAAGTGAGCCAGTTGTTAGCAGGTTTTGCAAGTGATGCAGTTGTTAGCAGTGTAATACTACTAATCCCGTTTGGTTTGCTTCGCAAACCAATACCTCTTTGGCAAGTGATTTCACTTTTTTTTACTTTAACACTTAATGCACCCTAAACTAATAGCCACATCAGTAAAAAATCTTCTGCAACTTGTTCCCTGTACAATTTTAAGTAAACGATGTTAATCTCCAAACTTTACGATCTGTACTTTGTACTTTCTCGTTAAACCGTCTGAGAACAGAGAGAAAAAAGCGAGCCTTTTTCCTCGCCAAATAAAAAGAAATCGTTTTCATGGCAATTGTTGCTACGATAAATTTGATATATGGCAAACCCGATAGTAAGAAATACAACCCTCATCAGCTCCGCAAATTTGCTCCGCGAAATAAAAAATACGAAATTTGTGTCACCAACTTTTGATTGCATCGAATTTATTTATGAACCAATTTTTAAAATAATTGTACCGTAAGAAAGAGTATATTCTGAGGTATACTGCGATATTTTCAAAATTAAAAACTAATAGTAATACGATATAGATATGACAGTTTTAGTTTTGTATCGGAAATTACGATCTGAAAGTTCCGAAAATTGTATGACCCACTTTTAATTGCATCGATTTTATTTATTAACCAATTTGAAAAATAATAGTACCATAAGAAAGAGTGTAATGTAATGTATTCAGTGATGTTCTCAAATTTAAAAAATAATGTATTTTGCTGTGGATATAACGATTTTAGCAGAAAGTAGCGAAAATATCCAAAGATTCCGAATTTTGTATGACCAACTTTTGATCGCATCGAATTTAATTATTAACCGATTTCAAAAATAATAGTACCGTAAAAAAGAGTACATTGTGAGGTATACTGCGATATTTTAAAAATTAAAAACTGATAGTAATAAGATATAGATACGGCAGTTTTAAAAAAATAGTAACAAAAATGTCCCGATTTTTGCCCGAATTTCAAAAAAATATTATCAAGAACCAAATTGAAATTTCAAAAAAAAACTCGACGAGCTGCAAAAATTTACGTTGAGAGGTACTCTTAAAAAAAAAACTCACGACTCAAAACTGAAAATTTGTATGTGTTTTGCTCACTCGCGGAAGAAATTTCGCTTCTTCAATTTTGACACTTAATAAACCCTAAACTAATAGCCGCATCGGAAAAAAATCTTAATGATTGTCCAGGGAATACGATGAAGAACAAACCATGTTAATTTTGTTTTTTTCCGATCAGTACTTTCTCGGGAAACCGTCTAAGAATCGAGCTAAACAACACAGTTTTCAATCCTGCGGCGGCGGTAACATTTTTTTAATATAGAGAGAAAAGAGAGTAATTGAATCGGTTGTTTGAGAAACCCCATAAGTCACTCTTTGTCGAAATCGATTTTTCGTTAAAAAAAAATCTATTCTTCAGAGGTAGACGCATATTTTACAAGTGAAACCCCACGAGTCACACAGGTCATTTCTACATAGAGTTGGCTCGTGTGAAAGTTTTCGTTTATTCGACAAAGCCTATAAGTCAGTGACGTATGGGCTTTCTCGAATAAACGAAGCCCATACGTCACTGACTCGAATAAATGAAAACTTTCATACGGGCCAACTCTATGTAGGTTGACCTGACTCGTGGGGTTTCACTTAAAAGATGCGTCTACCTCTGAAGAATAGATTTTTACCGAAAACTAGATTGCGAGAAAAAAATGACTTATAGGCGTTAAGTTCCAAAGGATGAGAAAGTCGCTTTTAAAATCTCGCAGTTCATGCAGTTTTCACTCTTTCAGACCTTAGGATGTTGAAATCGCCAAACCTTTTAATGATGGGTTTTGCAGCCACGATTTTCGGTTTAACAACAATAAAAAGCTGCTTCTATCACTAACAAATGAACGAGTATATCCAAGTGGGAAAATCCCCATCAACAAGAAAAAAAATTAAAGACATAAATAAACTGATGAAATACATCCCAAATGAAGAAAACATTCAAGCATTCTACAAAGAGATATTCACCAGTGTTCTACAGGTACATCTCATTCTCAATTGCCAGAGAATTACGCTTCTGATGAATAAATTTTATTTCACCATTTATACCACTCTATTTGAGGTGTACTAAGTGTACTTTTTATCTTATCTATATATATAATTCTCTTACGTGGCACGCAAAAAAGACGTTATTAGTTAACGCGTTTTGGCAACACTGTACGATATTTGTTTACCTCATGGCCTCGCGCATCAATTGAATTTATAAGCGTTATCGGATGAAATTTTATTGAAAAAAAGTGAATTTTAGTTGAACTGTTGCAGTTTATAATAGAAATCAAAGAAAACGGAGGATCTTTTCAGGGCCATTTTAAAACGGTCCTTTTCAGGGCCAGCAATTATAGTTCAACAAGACGCTTGCACTACAACTTTCAACAACAAACGCAATGAAAAGTGTGGGTGGTTCGAGAGCTGGGGAAATGTACACAAACAACATGCTGGGTATTCAATTTCCAAAGCAGCGCTCACATTTCGAGTCCAAATTTGCTCAAAGTTTTCATTTGAATTCTGATTTTAGAGGTACTGTATATATGTTTTCTGTAATACAGCAATTTTAGATTTGAAAAACATTTTTTTGGAATATCATATTTTGTAAACAATTCCTTCTGCTAGGACACATGTCTTCATTGATGCGAGCGAAGCGAGCATAGATAATAATGAGGATTGCGAAGCAATCCTCCGGGGGTTGGCGAGCGTCAGCGAGCAGGGGCCGGGCCCCCTAGTACAGTTTAGAATGCAATTACTTTTTGCCAAAAGTATATGTATTTGAGAAACCCCATAAGTCAACTGACTTTAAAAATCCGTAATAAATTAATTATTTATCTTTTGAGACCTCCATTAGGCACAAAGATTGTATTGAGCTCCATACCAATACATTTTATAAAAAACTAATAATATAGAGGTTGTTGGTTAACGCAGAAACAAGTTTTTCTCGATTTACCAAAAATTGTTCTAACCTGACTTATGGGGTTTCTCAAACAACCGATTCAATTAGTTTTAACGAAATGCGAGAAATAATATAAACTGATGCGTCAGAACTGTACCGTGAAAAAAAAATTATAACATAAGAAAATTCCCCAACTGGCGAATTTTTCTTGAACTTGGAATTTTTCAAAGGTTAAAAATTCCTAGTGACATCATTATTTTCCCCAAAACCCTTCAATTCTTCTACCCTCTCTTCTAACACAGTTCATCTGACGAAATCTTGCATGATAGAATTACCTTATGTATTACTCATGAGAACGTATACTCAGTGTCTCAAAATTGACAGTCGTTTTTTGAAGGCATCTATCATATAAGTAGAGGTATCGTAATCCAATCTACTGACTGTCAACAGAATTGAGTCAAATCGTTCTGATTCATGTTTTCATTTTTTTTTTGATACTTCGAGAAAGAAAGTAAAAATACCTTTTGTAATTCATCTGAGAGTTCTTGTTTTGTTCTGTTTCTCTGGAGTTGTTCTGTGCTTGGCGTAAAATCGTCTCCTTTTTCTCGAATTTCGCAGGATTCTTCTGACATTGATGACATTTTGTTTAAATATTCTTTCTGGAAGAGGATTCATAACACACTTAAGTTAACTTTTAAACTTTCACAGGTTTGAAATAACTTTTGTGCAATGTAAATATTTTTGAAATGAATATTTCACTTTGTTTAAGTTTGAAGAATTTGTCTCGAAACATTTATCTATTCTGATGACATTCGTATTAAATGTCTAAAGAAAGCCAGAAGTGACCAATTATTTTCTGAAGCCTCAAGAATATTAAAAATAGTTTCAAACTAATATATTTAAAACATGAGTTACATTATTTACTGGTGCTAACATGTGAAAAGAAATATTTAAAATGTATTTTAAAAAATTTAATAAAAACATTTTAAATATTTTATAAAAATTTATCATATATCTTGAAATAGTTATGTGTATTTAGTATTATCTTTCTTTAGGATATTGATCAATTAGACTTCTTTTTAACTCTTTAGACGTATATTTATAGTTTTGTTCGTAATTTTTTAGCATTTATATTTTTTTCTCTAGAAAAATACTCGCTATTAAAAAAATAATCAGAACATGCATATCACAAAAATTAAATTGTAGAATAAACACTGTAGCTCAGAATGTGTGAAATCTTTTCCCAAATCAATTGAATATAGTTAGTATTATACTTTAGAAAATCAAAACACAAGTATATAAATGTCACAAAGTAAGCTTATGAGCCTCTCATTTAATGTGAGAATATATAGGTATATTTTCATAGACTTGCAAAATTCTCTGATTTTTTTTTTATTTTTTTTTTTATTGTATATTCACATTTATAGATTTTGTTGTGCTGTATTAAACTCCCATTAAATGAAAAATACAAACAATTTCAACTTTTATTTACAAACGAAATTTACATGCAAAAATTCCAACGCACAAAATATAAATGATCTTTACCTGTAAAAAATATTATTTTACTTACTTTCCACATTTGTAGATTATTTTTCAATATTTTCCATTAACTACACCATATATTTTACAGTTAAGCACACTATCATTTTATGTAAACAAACATCGCGACAAAATGGTCTGTAGTATTTTATGAAGCTAAATAAGCGGAATATTTTAAATTATAAAAATATATTCTACACAAAATGTATTAATTATCTTACCAATTATCTCTTTGCTAATTAGTTATTAATTAATAATCCTTAGAAGTAAATGTTAAGTTCGTACTTTCTCTGCTAGACAACTGATGTTGTGGTTCTGGATAAATTTTTTCATGGAAACTAAGTATAGCATAGCAACTTATTTGTTTTCGCTATGTCATTCTCGTGACGAGTGGATTTAACGGATAATCATGATGGATACTTACCTCAGGGGAGCCAAAAACTTTTTTATTTACATTTACAAGAAATGAATGAGAAAAAATTTACCATTCCAACCAAATGATTGATTTTATTGGCACTCTTATATGATTGGTCTTCCACACCGCTTGAACATTAATACACATTTCAGAATCTCACTCGAACAAGGATTTAGTGCTGCAAATTTTTCGGATTTTCTTGAGAATCACTTCCATTAACACATCAAAGATACCATTTCGGTTACAGCTTCAGTCTACGTTTATAGCGGTGGCAACGGCTTTGGCGGGTTTTTTGGCACACTTTTAGTAGCAAGTTATGGCCGGCTAAGGCAACTCATATGTTTTTCGGTTATTACGGTTTTTATGGCAACCTCTTCAAGCGGAAAGTTTAAATTTTCATTTTGACTATTTTAGCAAATTCTTTCAACATCCGTTAAACTGTCGTTTGATTTCATTGGTTCATTAGAAATAATTATTTCTTTGGCAACTTAAGAAGGGCACCAAAAAAAGCGCCAAGGCCGTAGCCACCTCTATAAACGTAGACTGAAGCTGTACAGACGTTTCGTTTCTTTTCTGTCAATCCACACCACACACACACACACACACACACACACACACACATCTGTTAGAAAATAAGACAAATTAAAACAAACCTTAAACTAAAACGGGACTGGATCTATGGTATTTGTCATCCATTCTTGAATATTGATAGGCAGCGTCGTTGTGTGCTGAAGTGTATCATGTAACTTTGTAAGATTTCTTAGTCTTTTTTTTTTTAACCAATTTCTTTGTCAAATTTAGTCGTATCTTAGTTGATTTTCCAATATACGTATATTTCATTTTCGAAATGTACAGCATGATCATGCCTTCCTGGTAGACTTTTAGAGTAAGTTGGTTCATATTTTTGTATCGGAACTCTGGAAAGACCAACCAACGAAGCGAGTCACACTGAGAATTAAACCTACACTGACTAGAGGGAATTTTCAACGCATGATAAGGACAAGTACGTGGCCAATGGGAAAAACGGACGTAGCTGTGTCATGACATGGCAGGAAGCCATCGACATCGAAATAACTTTTTTACATAACTCATTAATTTGTTTAATATTTTATTTATTTTTAATATGTTTAAAGAAAACTGCAATTGTATTAAATATTTTTCTACAAATCTAGTGTTTTTGTTAGTCCTTGGTCCCAATTAAATAAAAATCTATATGTATTTATATGCAAAGTTGTGTACCCCGACTTACGCTATTTTCCGTCGGTCCCACCTATCGTGGAACTTTTGGGTATCACTGAATTTGTAAACACAGACTGTTGTATCGAAGGACAAAATAAATGATGTACCTTGGGGTGTCCCAAAGTACAACTGGTTGCCTTTACAAATAAAACAGTCTAGAAAGTAGTATCCGGTTATGTTTACATTGAAATCGTATCATCATTGAGTAGAACAGATTTTTAACTAACTTGTCCAACCTTAAAAAATGTAATTATAATCAATGAAAATACAAGAATCAAAATTCCAAAATATTTACTTACCATAGGACTATTTCAATTAGTTGTTTAGCAAACACAACAAATACCTGTGGAATGCCAATCTTTGTGAGAAGGTTCTCTGGTGGCAAATGGAAACCTACAGTGTGTTATTTTGCTACTTACTCACAAGGAGGCAGCACAATATAAACTGTTTCAACAGACAACTGTCCCAAGGTACGATACATTTCTCTACATATTAAATACTAGAAGGTTATGTGTTCAAATCACGTCCGGGTCACCAATATAAGAGTACGTGGATGTTAATTATCGTAGTCATGTGAAGATTAAAGTTACTTTTTTTAATAAAAATTCATCAAAAATTAAAAACATGATACGCTGACTAGTCAACCAGCAAAGCGTCTGTTTTCTAAATAAAAAATCTTAACATTTATTATAATATATCAAACTTCTTTGGTCCACTGCATTCTAAAGATATTTTAATCCTCAGTTAGTACGCGCAGTCAAGACCGCAAGAAAATGATAATTTAATTAGAACCATCGCCAGAGCCCCGCGAGTAATTCTCATGCGTGCACCGATGCCACCACAAAATCATCAAACTGAAGTCACTTGCATATTTTTTGTTTGTTTGCATAATTGTTCTTAATTATAAATTAGTCGATTTAATTAACAAACAAGTTAATCAATGTTTTTTGTATTGTAGTGTGTGATTGTCCTGCTTGGAACGACTCGCTACTGAACGCAGACAAGCAAAGATTGTTCTACAATCGGGTCCCGAAATGCGGCAGCACAACTCTGATTACCCTGATACGGAAACTTTCAGTGAGGAACAACTACATGCACTTCAACTCAAAGGTGTACGACAGAAAAAACGTCGACGAAGCAGAACAGGTAAATGACGGGTTCTAACTTCACACTTGGTAAAACAGTGTTCTGTCTGTACCATGTAGTAAATATTAAAGTATAGTGAGCAATGGTAACCTTTTTATGTGCCCAGGATCACGTGAAATTAACTAATACTGAGGTATTCTTTCTTCTGACCATAAATATAAGTTTACATGTAACTCTCGTATAGCAAGGGTAATTGGCACTGTGCTATAGAGAATTATAGAATACTAGTGCTATACAGAAACCGTGTTAACCAAAACTCAGACGTCATATATATTTGATAATGCGTACTCTGTTATATGGAAACCAAAGGACTGTTATAGGTGTTATATGGAAAGCAGAAGTTTGTTGAAAATATATTAAACCGTGTGGACGTGTATATGGCACATACATACATACATACAGACCAGACCAACACGCAAGAGGCGGATTTGGCATTAGAAGGGTCCAAAACGAATACAAAACTTGAAATGGGTCGAAAATATTCTAAGTATATATACACTCATTGCCATAAAAATTTGTGCGCCAAGAAAAAGTCGTCAAAAGGAAACGAAATTTTACACATGTAAGAACTACTTTGATATAAGTAAGTGATTAGAAAATCAAAGAAAAGGGATCATTTACTGCAGAAAAAAGTAGAAATGAATGGAAGTTTTGGTACTCTGTTGGAACCCCTCTAGCGCGAATGCACTATGCGCTACGAGCGGGCATTGAGGCATACAAGTTCCGTATGATGTCCTGAGACATCTCGTTCCACAGTTGCTGTAAACGCGCCTCTAGTTCGACCAAACTCGAAGGGTGTCTAACTTGCAGTCCCAAATGATCTCAGATATGCTCTATTGGTGACAAATCTGGGGATCGAGCAGGCCAGGGAAGGGTGGTAATGTGGCGGAGGCAGTCTTGTGACATCCTTGCTGTGTGTGGCCGAGCATTTTCTTGTTGAAAATGGCTCCTGGGAGCCCTGCCATGAGTGGCATCACATGTGACTGAAGGATGTCATGGACGTACCGCTGGGCTGTCATTGTGGCATGGATCAATATTGGGGGTGACCGTGTATCCTAAGCAATGGCACTCTATACCATCACACCAACTGTGGGAGCGGTGTTTCGCTGTAAAGCTATGGCAGGATTGAGGAGTTCACCACGAGGCCTCTACACAAGAACACAATTGTCATCACTGCTCAAATTGAATCTAGATTCGTTGCTGAAGACGACCTGGTTCCATTCCGGTGCAGTCCAATCCCGTCGTGCGCGACACCACTCCAAACGGAGACGTCGGTGGGATGGTGTCATTGGCAGCACACGTAATGGGCGCTGAGATACCAGATGTCCTTCAGCCAGGCGCCTTGCGATGGTTCGGGAAGACACAGGGGCCCGTAATGAAGGTGCTGTCTGTGTCTAGATACCGGCCAATGAGGCAGTTGGCTCTACGCGTGCGTTTCGTATGATGTGTCAGTCTTCTCAACGATTGGTCTGTCGAGGGCGTCCTTAGCCTGGTCGCCGTGTAAATGACGTCTCTTCTGTGCACTGGTCCCAACACCTCCTCACAGTAAAATCAGAACGGCCTACTTGACGAGCTACTCGCCGAGCTGACCAGAAAACTTACATCATCCCGATGATTTTCCCCCTCTCAAACTCTGACAGCTGCTCATATTGTCTTCGATGGCGGCGTAACGGCATGTCTACCTCAGCGTTTCCTTTGCAAAAGATTAAGTACACTCAAACAAGCTCTGCTTACCTGTTTTATACTCCAAGGAGAACGAAGTTCCACGCCCTCTAGTGGCATTACGCAATGCACAATCGCAATCACGCTGCATTTCTAATCATTTGCGTATCTGGCCGACATGTACCTTTATGCCAAGTTTTGTTACAATCCCACAATTATTTCTTGGTGCGCACATTTTTATGGCTATGAGTGTACAAACACTCCATTCTTATTTATATACATTATCATAGTTATTGTAAACCGTGTAATATGGAGAACCTATGCGTGTTATACGAGGGATGCCGACTTTTGATACCGTGTTATAGAAGTACCGTGCAATACGAGGGTTACTTGTATCGTATTATATAAATCGCTATGTTCCTGTGTTTTCCGTGGCAAGTTTTGATTTGTTGTGTGACGTCAGGAGTAGGTGGAGTTTCTGATTGTTTGTGTGATGTCACGAGCGAAACGAGATACGAAATATCAAAAGTCATAACATTCTAAATCACCATGGAAATAACATTGAGTATAAAACGATTGCCGTACGCAGCTCATTGTTTTATCAGTGTTGATCAAAAATTAAGTGTCCCAATAATATTGTTTTATCAGTATTGATCAAAAATTAAGTTTCCCAATAATATTGTTTTATCAGTATTGATCAAAAACACCATGCGAAAGCAAGACATGTTGATAGATAAGTCGCTCAGAAGCCAATGCGGTTTCGTCCAGAAAACTAAATTTGAGAAAGTTAATGTTTTTTAATACATTAGTTTTCAATTTTTTTTTATTTGACCAGAAAAGTGCACAAAGTCTTTTTGAAAATGGTAGGCTCTGCAACAAAACAGGATATGTAAAGATGGGCAAATAGAAACGTAAGAAATTTATGTAAAAACTAGGGGGCCTGCCCCCTGCTCGCTAACGCTCGCCAACCCACGGAGGATTGCTTCGCAATCCTCATTGGTTCGCTGCGCGAACCTATACTCGCTTCGCTCGCCTCAATGAAGACATGTGTCCTAGCAGAAGGGATTGTTTACAAAATATGTTACCAAAAAAATGTTTTTTAAATCTAAATTTGCTGTATTACAGAAAAAATATGTACAGTATCTCCAAAATCAGAATTCAAATGAAAACTTTGTGCAAATTTTGACTCGAAATGTGAGCGTTGTTTCGGAAATTGAATACCCAGCATGTTGTTTGTGTATACATTTTCCCAGCAATCAAACGACCCACACTTTTTCATTGAGTTTGTTGCCGAAAGTTGTAGTGCAAGCGTCTTGTTGAACTATAATTGTTGGCCCTGAAAAGATCCTCCGCTTTCTTTGATTTCTATTATAAACTAACTGCAACAGCTCATTAAGATTTCCTATTTTTTTTCAATAAAATTTCAAAATTTATAAATTCAATCGATGTGCGAGGCTTCGCGATAAACAAACAATCGTATAGTGTTGCAAAAACGCGATTACAAATAACGTCTTTTTTGCGTGCCACGTAAGAAAATTATATATATAGATAGAACCGAAACATGTGTTGTCATAAGTTAAGTAAGTTCATGTAGCGTATGGAAGCGTTCGTAAATACAACACTTCAGAACTGAACTAAAAGAATATTATTTATTTCATTAAAATTTACAAAAATCAGAAAATATAAAAAAATGGACTTAACCGCATTGCTTTTTGAGCGACCTAGAGATAGGGGTGGGAAAGGTTTATGCATAGTCAGTGATCAAAAAAAGTTGACAGATAGTGATGAGAACAGGTTTATACATAGCCAGTGATAACCCACCGTCAGGTTAAAAAAATATATATAAATCAAGTTTGACCCAAATAAATTTTAATATGCACATGTCGTATGACCATTGATCCTAGTACCTTTATATTGCGTATATAAAGGTACTAGGATAGGAAAGGATAGGAAATATATCTCCTCTATGCGTCTGACGGTGAAAACGAACGTTCATAATCTAATTGGTCCTCGAAACGAGAGAACATTAATCCTTCATCTGAATGACCCGCGCGACATAATAATAGATTTTTGCAATTTCATCATATTTTGCGCCACTCTATTGAAATAAATGCTCATTCGCACATCTACTCTGCAATAAAATGTTATACGGCCAAACGAGGCGATAAGCTGCCAAATCAGTCAACCAGATCGTCAATTCTTCACAGAGCGGCTACTGGTCGACGGTCGACGTGCTGGTCACACTTTCAGAAATTCCTCTCAATAGCAATACTCAGTCAACTTATGTTTCCCGTCTCTGGTCTACTCATTAAAACAATAAGCATTCGTGATTGATATAACTTTTATGCTTGTGATGCGTGCCCACTTAATTCAATTCAAAACCATCTTCTTAAAATTCGAATTTGTACTGAATTAAGAATTTTATTACAGAACTATGATAGTTGTAAAGCTCGTTGAAATGGGAATGCAACGGGCTTAAGAAATCACTTATTGCTATTCATGTACTTATTATCTTTTTTGGAGAATGTAAGTCAATAAACAAAACTACGTCTCAGTCTAGTAATAACCTCACAAAAACTCAGGTTTGAAATAACCTCACAACTCAAAGCTACATTTCGTTCAAAAATCGATCGACTCAAGATCACCTGCTTTCTCTCGTCGGAGCCTCAATATATTCCATTAACTGTACAGAAAACATGTTGGTACGCATGCTAACTAAACGGTTTACTAAAACAGTAAAAGACAGAACAGTCAAAATGTCTTCGAATATAACTAATCAGCAAATCGAAGATCTTAAATTGCTTTCAGCTTTATCAATAGCTGTTGACGAATCTTGTGATATAAATGACACAGCGCATGTTTCACTTTTTTTTTTCGATTTATTTCTTCTTCGGGTCCTAAAGAAGAAATTTTATGATTATTGCCACTGCAAGGTCAAACTCGTGGCGAAGATATTTCAAATGCTGTCATTGAATACATGGAGAAACATCATATTCCACTCGATCAAATTGTTTCAATTTCAACAGATGGGGCAAAAAGTATGACCATAGTGCGAAAGAGTTTTGTTTCTATTTTATGAAGAAACTAGGGGGCTCCGCCCCCTGCTCGTCTACGATCGCCAAACCTCGGGGATTGCTACGCAATTCCATTTGGTTTGTTTCGCAAACCAACACTCCTTTCGCAACTGATTTCGTTTTTTTTTTTACTTAAACATTTACTGCACCTTAAACTAAAAGCCGCATCAGTAAAAAAACATCTTCATCTTGTTCCCTGTACAATTTTGAATATACCATGTTAATCTCGTAATTTTCTTATCTGTACTTAATCGGAAGACCGTCTGAGAATCGAGCGAAAAAACTAGCATGACGTCACAGCGAGTTTCAATGGAATTTGGCAAACCCCTTAGTCAGAAAATGTAACCTCTATTTCCGTGAAAAATAATGAACGCTATCCGCTCCGCAATCTAAAAAATACGAAATTTGTGTGATCAACTTTTGATTGCTTTGAATTTGTTTATAAACTAATTTCAAAAATAATTCTACCGTAAAAAAGAGTGCATTCTCAGCTTTCACGTGGTATTTTCAAATTTTAAAACTAATAGTATTAAGCTATAGATATGACGGTTTTAGTAAAAAGTAACGAAAATGTCCCAATATTCCGAAATTTGTAAGACCAACTTTTGATCGCATCGAATTTATTTAGTAAATAATTTCAAAAATAATTGTACCGTAGGATAGAGTACATTCTAAGGTTTTCTGCGATGTTTTTAAATTCAAAATCTAATAGAAATAAGATCGATATGACAGTTTTAACAAATAAATAACGAAAATGTTCCGATTTTTCCCGAATTTCAAAAAAATATCATCAGGAACCAAATTGAAATTTCTGAAAAAACTCGATGAGCTGCAAAAATTTACGTTTATTGGTACTCTAAAAAACTCACGGCTGAAGATTGAAAATTTGTATGTCTTTTGCTCACTCGCGATAGAAATTTGGTTTTGTCAACTTTGACACTTAATAAACCCTATACTAATAACCGCATCGGAAAAAATAAATCTTCTTCACCGTATTCTATATACAATTTTGAACAAACCATGTTAATTTCGTAATTTTCTGATGCTTTCTTTCTCGGGAAACCGTCTAAGAATCAAACGAAAAAACCCAGTTTTCAATCCTGCTTTAGCGGTTGCGGTAACATTTTTTTATGAAGAGAAAAATTAAGCACACGAGATATACTTGTTTACCATTGCATCATTCATCAAGAAGCGCTTTGTGCGCAGACATTTCCAGGATAAATTTTCAATATTATGGGATTAATGATCAAGATTGTCAACACAATTGTAGCTAAAGCTCTTTGTCATCGCCAGTTTGAAGAATTTTTAGTTGAATTGGAGAGTGAATATGCAGAACTTTTGCTGCATAATAAGATACGTTGGCTTTCAAGGGGAAACGTTTGTAAATGTTTCCGTTTCCTTATAGTTTGAAATTAAAGCATTTCTCCTTGAGAAGGGTGTTGACTATCTTAAACAAACGGACGATCAGTGGATCCAAAAATTTTATTTCTTGTTATACGTTACGTCTAATCCAATCTTTCCAAGGAAATGCAAGGTCATTGGGTACAGCTACACTACGTTTATGAGTGATGGCAACGGCTTGGCGATTTTTTTTGGCGCACACTCCTAGTAGCGAGTTACGATAAATTAAGGCAATCCATCTGTCGTTACGGTTGTTGTGGTTTTCATGGCAACCTCGGCAAACGGAAACTTTCAATTTTCATTTTGAATATTCCAGAAAGTTCTTCCAAAATCCGTTAAAATCGTTTGATTTCATTGGTTCGTTTGAAATTTTTTCTTTGCTCCCATTGGTTATTTTGATTTTAAAATATTCTTTGATTACATTGGTTATTTTGATTTTAAAATATTATTTGATTACATTGGTCCTTTTAATCTTTTTCTGTGATCTCATTGGTCCATTTATTTGTACTTCGACAGTTGTGGAATTTTTTTTTATTATATTAGTTTTCATTTCACGAAAGGATTAAGAGTTTTGTTTTTTGGCCATTTTCGTTTTAATTATTTTTTATGCAAGAGTTCTAACGTTATTAGGTTGTATTATTTCTTGCTTTTTTTCTTAGATAAATCTTTTCTTCTTTTTCTTCTTGAAAGGGTTTAGCACAGAGCTACAAAAATAATAAAGGGGATAGCAAATCTCGACTACACTGAACGTTTAAGTAAACTAAACATGTATACACTGGAAAGAAGAAGGAGGGGGATTTGATTCAGCTTTTCAAGTTGGTAAAACAAGAGGACACAGAGGGCTTAAATTTCAATAGGGATAACAGAACAAGGGGCCATGGGTATAAATTGAATAAGACACATTTTAATCGGGATTTAAGGAAAAACTACTACTTTAATAGGGTAATAGACAGTTGGAACGCGTTGCCAGAGAAAGTAGTTAATTCAAAGGGAGTGTACGAATTTAAGATACAATTGGATAGTCAGTGGGAATTGGGGAGTTCATAAACAAAGGACCAGCCTTGATGGGCTTGAGCCTGTAGCTGGTCGTCAATATTTGTAGTTGTATTAACATGCCCACTGTATTTAGTGTAATTGATAAGTTTTAGGGTATATATATATATATATATATATATATATATATATATATATATATATATATATATATATATATATATATATATATATATTCTTACGCAACATTCGAAGTTTAGTTCTGCTGGAACACAATTGTGTTTTGTAATGTATTTACTTCTTGTGAAATTATAAAAAATATCTACTTTTCAAAACGTTTTCAAGCTTTTATTTTCCGTTGTGAAAAAAAAAATGTTTTTGAAAAAAAAATATTTTTGAAATAATTCTTTCCTTGGCGACTTTAGAAGTGCGCCAAAAATAACGCCAAATCCGTTGCCATCACTCATAAACGTAGAGTGTAGCTGTACCAGGATCAAATTTCACTTTAGCCCTCCTGGTGATTTGGTGATTATATCGATGAGATATGTCGTCTTTAGCAAAACTGAATAGATCTTAATGGACGAGAAAGCCCGTCATTTGAAAAAAAAATCTGATCAGATCTTAATATCATCGTTGTAAAAAAAATCGACAATATCTCGATGACGATATATCTCATCCTGAACAAAACTAGTTAATCTTAATGGACGAAAAATCTCATCATGAACAAAACTGGTTAATCTTAATGGACGAGATATCTCGTCGGAACCACTGTGAGGGTTAAGTGGGTTCATCTTAAGGTTATCACCCATAAGCCACGTTTACATCAGAGTTTCAAACTTCTTCCCCTCCAAACATCGAAGCTATTCCGAGAAACGGCATTAATTTTGTCGTCGATCTCGTGTCGGAGTGGCGATTTGGCGACTTAGCAACTCCAATTTTTTTTTCCACCAGGAGTCTAAAGATCAAAGGTATGCAACTTTTGGGGGACATTTCTCCGATACGAAATTTGGGATGAGAATATTCCCCTATTTCGTCCCCTTTCGGTATTGCTTGATAGTCACCTATTCCCTCTGCCCTTCGGCAACCCGTGGACGCTCACACCGGCTTTAGTTCGATCTCTGTGACATTTTGCCCTCAAAGCTTGCCTTGACCACATCTCCCGCCAAACTGTCAGTAAGTGACCTATTCGAATAGTGATCACTCTTCTCTACAAAGGGGTGATAAGAGTGCTCACCCCTTGGTGTTGCCAATTCAAATAGACAAAGCGCTTACACCGAAGTGAGTCGAAAAAAGGGACGAAAAGGGGTCAGTATAGGGGAACGTAAAACGTCCTCGCCACAAAAAGAGAGAAAAATAAGTTTGCAACTCCAGGCTCAGAACCTCCTTTACTCTTCGCACACCATGGAAATTTCTAAATATACATCCATGGGGCGGATTTCTTGCGATATTTTTAAAAACTCTTATTAAGAGACCAAAATCTCCTAGGCGCAATATTTTAATCTTAAATAATCGCCTCGTCCCACTGTCATTCTTTTCTCTTCCAAAATAAAGCCGTCTCTTGTCGACGCTAAATTTCCTCTTCCTCAGCTGTTTCCATACTTCTGGTGAGCTCTGCTACCGCTTGTAGAAACACCTCGGAGGCTTTTAGCTACAGTAGTGTTTTGTTTTAACTGCCGAGGGGGGGGGTCCGATTGCGGGGGCGGCACTCCGAAATAAATCCCGTCGCCAAAACCTCACTCTCCCCGCTCTCTGGCTCGGTAAGTTGTTTGCTTAGTTACTCATCTGTTCCCCTTGAGATGTGGGAGCGTTTAAGTAATGTCTCATTCAAGTTAACGTTGTTGTAAAAACACCGTTACTTCAAGCCATCCTTCTTCATAGATCACTACCGGGAAATGCGAGCGTGACAAGTTGTGCAGCTGCCGCGATGGTGCGGGAAATTTACGATTTGGGGGCTGAGGTTGGTGGGTAGTTGAATTGACGTCGCTCTGGAGGAAGTACAACGGGCTATTGGTGAAGTTCCGGGATCCATCCCGATGGGTAATGGTAATTTTTAGTTAACGTCGTACTAGAGCAACACAACGGGCTATTGACGACGGTCCGGGATCAGTCCCTTAAGGGAAAGATCCGAGGACAACACCTCGTAATTTTGAACCACGGTCAGATGACGAAGCACCACCTGAGCTGCCATCCCGATGGGAGAGATCAGAGGACGGCACCTGCCGACCAACCGGTATAGTGGTTAAGGTGTTAGCCTCTAGATCGGAAGGTTCCTGGTTCAAATCCGGGTCCGGGCATGGATGTTTGTAAGCGTATGGTGTAGAGGCGGCTGGTGCACCTTAAATCTGTCGTGGCCGAAAGTCCTCACGTTGGGTTGGTGTGGAAGTTTGGAGAGTGGGGTGCCAGGTCAGGTGTTGCTTCGTCATCTGACCGTGGTTCAAAATTACGAGGCGTTGTTCTCGGATCTTTCCCTTAAGGGACTGATCCCGGACCGTCGTCAATAGCCCGTTGTGTTACGACGTTACTAAATTACCAGTTACCAGAGGACGGCACCTTGTTATTTTGAACCGTGGTCAGATGACGAGGTCTACAACTGAGCTGGCACCCCACTCGCCAAACTTGTAAGCGAAAGGGAGGACATATGAGGTCAGGACGGAATTAGTCCCAGCGTACACGACGGTATTTGGTTGCATCGAGTTTCGAATTCGCAACCTTCCGGAAGTTAATCTTCTTTACCAACTGGACTACTGCATCCCTTATATATGTATTGAAAAAAATTACCGCTACCGCCGCCGCAGGATTGAAAACTCGTTTTTTTCGATTGGTTCTTAGAGTTTCCAGAGAAAGTACGAATCAGAAAATTACGAAATTAACATGGTTTGTTCAAAATTGTACAGAGAACAAGACGGAGATTTTTTTTTTCCGATGTGGCTATTAGTTTAGGGTACATTATGTGTCAAAGTCGAAAAAGCGAAATTTCTAACGCGAGTGAGCAAAACACGTACAAATTTTCAGTCTTCAGCCGTGAATATTTTTTAGAGTTCCTCTAAACGTCAATTTTTGCACCACGCCTAGTTTTTTTTAAATTTCAATTTGGTTATCGGGACATTTCAGTTATTTTTTGTAAAACTGTCATATATAGCTTAATACTATTAGTTTTTAAATTGGCTCATAAATAAATTCGATGCGACGAAAAGTATAACTTCGTGATAGTGTAAAGAATTTTCTTCGCGGGGAGAAACGCTACATCCTTCTAACTGGCCTTGAGATGAAATTCGCTGTGACGTCAGGGCTCTTGCGAAAGATTTCCATAGCAACGATTTTTTTTTTTTTTTTTTGGCCATTGAAGCTTGTAATGACGTCATGGAACGGAGGCGGACATGGAGTGGCATGGACGGGAAAAGGCTCGCTTTTTTCCGCTCGATTCTCAGACGATTTCCCGTGAAAGTAGAGATCACAAAACGAGATTAACAGGGTTTATTTAAATTGTACTAGGAACAAGATAGAGAATGTTTTTTTACTGATGCAGCTATTAGTTTAGCGTGCATTAAGTTTTAAAGTAAAAAAAAAGAGAAATCACTTGCGAAAGGAGTCTTGGTTTGCGAAGCAATCACCGGGGCTTGGCGAGCGTTAGAGAGCAGGGGGCGGAGCTCTCGCTGTGACGTCATGGACCGAAAAGTCAAATCAGGATAAAACGAATTATTAAGATAGTTTCGCCGACGCAGAAGATTGACTCTGCGAAAGGAGTGTTGGTTTGCGGAGGTTGGCAAGCGTATGCGAGCAGGGGGCGGAGCCCCCTAGTTATTATCACCTAGTTATGAAAAAGGATTTTCTATCCTTTCCAATATGATGGTCCCTAATATCCCAAAAAATTGGTTTAACCGATCCTGCCAAAATGTATACACGAAATTTCTCCTGAGTAAAATCTGAATAGAGAATTTACTATAGGACTAAATTGTAAGAAAAACTTAAATTGTATCACCATTAAATGTTAGAAATAATACTTAAGGTAGCATATCGGAAACATCGACCTCCTAATGAATTCCATTAGAAGTTCGATGATGGATGGGAAATGGACAGTTAACCAATATTCAGGAAATGTTGATATTATGTATATATTTATATAGTTATTAAGAATGCGTTATAATCTTTCAGTTTATTACTATTTTAAATTGAACTAATAGCTGCTTACTTTAATTTCTATAACTGACGAACTGATTGCTTTTTCTCGTTAGCGTAGAATTGTGAAGTTGGTAAAGAATACTCCTTCGCCCTGCAGCTTTGACAGACATGTTTTCTTCATTAATTTCACCAAGTAGGTTCTCATTTTTATATTATCCATTTGATGCACATTGCTAAGATTTCTTCCTCTGTTTGAGGCCACGTCATACGTTGATTACTTAATGACTCGTACGATGCAAGTTAGTGAAATGGTAGGAAGAAAACGATCTAATGAAGCAGAGAAAATGAAACGTGAATTGACAACAGTACTTTACAAATTTTAAATATTTTGAGGAGGAGAGCTGTTTTTTATATTTTTATAGACAAATAGTAAGCATGTTCAAATTCAGTGCGAAATACACATACTACAGGGTGTCCTAAAAGTTCCCGTACTCCAACTTTAAAAAAAATTTACTGCCCGTGTTTTTTTTAATTATTGAATTTTATCGTCTGCTTATAGTTTTATCGACTCCTTAATTTTTATCGTTTGAATTTCTTCGCACTCAAGTTGTGCGATAATAATGTTCCACGTCATTTTGTTCTTCATTGCAAGATGAATTTATCACGCATTCAGAGAATTGCGTTGTTTTAGGCTTATTTTGAATATAAATCATATGAAAGATTTTTGTATGATATGTGTAAAGAATTTTGGTGGCATAAATATCCAAATGATGCAATACCATGTAAAGATACGCTATATCAACTTATTTAACAATTTGTTGCATTGTTAGAAGTGAATGAACGAGACTCTTGGTTCCAACAAGATGTTCAATCTGCCATACAAGTTATGAAACCATGGGCACGCTTCAAGATTTTTTTGGCGATAGACTCATCTCAAAAACTTTATTCCCACATCTGCGCATCCCTGACTTTTTTCTGTGGGGATATTTAAAGAACAAAGTTTATGAAGATAATCACCAAACAATAGGTGATCTGAAGGATACAAGAAGTCACTCCCAGCATCTTGATACGCGTTTCTAAAAACATGCGCAAACGACTTCAGCTTTGCTTCCAAGAAAAAGGCGTAAATTATTAACATTCATTATAAATGTAAGTTCAAGTTTTTTCCTACGTTAGGCTAAAAGCGCTTTATACCATTGGCATAAAAATTGTTTTAAAGTTTGTTGTTTTTGTATAACAAATTCACGAATCGCCAGTACGGGAACTTTTAAGACACCCTGTATCTTTTTATCATAATGTACCATCGACTTTTTAATAAAATAGACAAAGCATAGGAAGAGTCGCTGATATAAGATCTCTGAAGGGTAATAAAGTGGCCTTACGAATGAATCAACTTGACTGATTGGCTGTCGAAGCATAGACTAGTGATTTTGATCACGGAGGATAATCACTTTAGCCAATCAATAGTTTAGGATTCGTGCTTTCCCCACACCCACGAAGGTCGATGATTACAACAGGATCCAACCATCGAAAACTGAGGCCGTTCTATGTAAATGATAGGTTCAAAAGGATATTTTCCAAAGATTTATTTATAATAAAACTAATTTATGTTGTTTAATTTACCAATGACTTATCATTAAAGGTTGAAATCTTTGATTTTAAAACGTTCAGAAAATTTCTGCTTGTGCTTTTTATATTTAAAAAACATTGATCACACGTCCGGGTCACTACTTATGGCGTCGTATAGTCAAGTTAATTAAACTTATGCATGCCTAGAGCAACATATAGTATACATCGGAGTGCATTGCTCCGTTTCTCATTCAAATAAATAGGATAATAAACCGTTAACTCAATTAAGAATATACGATTTCATAAGACTTGGTAGTTAGGTATTTAATTAACGTCGCACTAGAGCAATGCAGCGGGCTATTGGCGACGGTCTGTGATCAAACCCGATAGGAAAGATCCGAAGACAATACCTCGTAATTTGGATACGACTCGGACTGCGAGTACAAACTACAACAGCCATCAGAGCATCCAGTTCGGTAACAAAACTTGCAAAGTGTGCAACAGAAAATTTGTATGACAAAAATATTACGATCAAGTTGCTGTCACCATCGGCTAAAGTATCTTATGTTATTCTTGTTGCTGTTTGTGTTCTTTATTCCTGTGATGGGATAAATAAGATGTCATTATGACCTGTTTTGCACCTATAACATTCTTAAAACTGCCTTGGCCAGGTGCCTTCTGAGAGGACTATTAAGATGGATCGGCACATATTTGTGTGTTGACAAGAAAAATACAAAATAATGGAAGTGATTTATTGGTTCATATATAAAAGGCCGACCAACCGGTCTGGTAGTTAAGGTTTTAGCCTCTAGATCGGAAGGTTCCTGGTTCGAATCCGGGTCAGTGCATGTATGCTTGTAAGCGTATTTTGTAGAGGCGGCTGGTGCACCTTAAATCTGTCGTGACCGAAAGTCTTCACGTTGGATTGGTGTGGATTTTTGGAGAGTGGGGTGCCTCGTCATCTGACCGTG
Source organism: Metellina segmentata (assembly GCA_947359465.1). Classification (NCBI taxonomy): domain Eukaryota; kingdom Metazoa; phylum Arthropoda; class Arachnida; order Araneae; family Tetragnathidae; genus Metellina; species Metellina segmentata. Next base: position 101,008,828 of record OX375877.1, read on the forward strand.
GTTCAAAATTACGTGGTGGTGTCCTTGGTTCTTTACCTAAAGGGGATTGATCTCGGACAGTTGTCAATAGCCCGTTGTGTTGCTCTAGTACGACGTTAATTAAAAATTGAAATTACATAGATAAAAGTCATTCTTTCAACAGATGGTGAAGTGAATCACTATTTCCATAACCTCAGAGTCTAACAGGGAAAGAAACTAGCCAAATGTCATTTTTATTGACTCTCAAGCACAATGAAGACACTTTTTTCTATCTCTCGTTGTTGGTCCCCCATCGATTCCCATGTGCCAAATTGAAATAAATTATGTTATGATACGTGACTGACACATCACTTTTCCCCTAGACACTGTTCATGCAATGAATTGATGGATTGCGTAACTATAAGTCCGGTTCTAAATTCTTCCAGTCATGACCTCGTATTAATTACCATACATTAAAAAATTAAGAAACAGCATATCATTAATTAATTCATTGATTACTTTATAAATCATGTATAAAAGTGTTTTGGTACTTTCTCTTTGCAGTCAACAAATATTTATCACATATCCTTTTAGTCCATATAGGAAAGTTCTCCTTTTTGTCTATAACGAGGTTGAATAAAATAGTCGAACATTTTAACATCGTTCTTTTAAAAGATGACACCTACCTCCCCCTTCAATACAGTTTTGATTCTTCTTGGTAGATACTTTAATTAACGTCACACTGGAGCAACACAGCGGGCTATTGACGACGGTCCGGGATCAATCCCCTTAGGGAAATAACCGAGGACACCACCACGTAATTTTGAACCACGGTCAGATGACGAGGTCACACCTGAGCTGGCACCCCACTCTCCGAACTTCCACGCCACGCCAACGTGAGTGCATTTGAGGCCACGTGAGGACGTGCACCGTCCTTCTTTGTACTAGTGATGCGACATTGACAGCAAAACATCGATGTTCAAAATTTAAACATCGATGTTGATAATACATCGCCCCAAACCATAGATATTTTTAAAATTCAGTGTATTTAAACTTTTTCCCCCATTTCTTAAAACTGGTTTAGCAACTAGTGATGCGACATTGACAACAAAACACCGATGTTCAAAATTGAAACATCGATGTTGATAATACATCGCCCCATCGATGTTTTTAAAATTCAGTATATTTAAACTTTTTCCCCCATTTCTTAAAACTGGTTTAGCAACTAGTGATGCGACATCGACTGCAAAACACCGATGTTCAAAATTAAAACATCGATGTTGATAATACATCGCCTCAAAACCATCGATGTTTTTAAAATTCAGTGTATTTAAACTTTTTCCCCATTTCTTAAAACTGGTTTAGCAACTAGTGATGCGACATTGACAACAAAACACCGATGTTCAAAATTGAAACATCGATGTTGATAATACATCGCCCCATCGATGTTTTTAAAATTCAGTATATTTAAACTTTTTCCCCCATTTCTTAAAACTGGTTTAAAAACTAGTGATGAGACATCGACTCCAATACATCGATGTTTTTTGTAAAACATTAATGTTTTGAAAACATCGACTTCGATGTCACATACCTAATTCAGAAAATTATTCTACTTGGTTATTTTTTAAATTTTTATAACAGTACTTTTTTCATTTTAAAATAAAACATCGACAAGTATAAACATTGATGTTACAAAAACATCGGCTCCAATACATCGATGTTTTGAAAACATCGACATCGATGTCGCATCCCTACTTTGTAGACGACGGTCTTTGGTTCTATTCGAACTCGCAACCCTCGGGTTGCTATTATTCCTCGAGTGGTCACTTTAAAACCGGCTTTAGGCAACTATCTAAAACTATCATCTAGGTAACATACTCTAGAACTTCTAGGGTGCACCCTTAACTGGAAGTCCTTGCTAAGGTCTCAGTTCCCAGAGGATCAACCGAGAGCTATGGGAGTCGCTTGTTTTCGTGTCCTTCCTGGACACAACTACCTGTAAAACCATCTTTATAAAATTGGCTAGCCAGTCTCCAACTTGACCTCCGCTTGACCTTACAGAAGACATGGCAGGAACACAGTTTGATAGTTGCCTTGACATTACTGAGGTCGCACTGAATAAAACTGCGTATGCTTACAGAGCTTCATATTTTATTTTTGCTTTCAGACATAAGACTTATGGTGAAAAAAGTTCTGATGTTGGCTAAAAAAAAGTTAGATTGTCATTCAAATTTTGAATAAAAGTGACTTGGGTGCGAATAAGCTATGTCTTTAATTGCCTCACTTTGCGTTTCTTTGAAGATTCGGTGAACGACCGCCCATTTTCATCAACATCATACGGGAGCCTGTGGAACGAATCATCTCGTCCTACTTCTATCGGAGAATGGTAGCCAGGCAGAACAAGACGAAAGTGAAACCCAGTGCTTACTGGCTCAATAAAGTAAGATGTTTTTTATTTTGCAGTGCTTAAGAAAGAATCGTGCCAGTTATATCTATAGCCGTAATTAAAAGGTAATTACTTGTTAGGTTAGTTTATGTACCAAAAAAATTTAAATACATTTAGGAATGAATTGGTTGGGGCCGGGACCTCGTCTTATAGAAAAAGAACTTGCCGGGACCGCTGTCTCACAGAGGTTGAGAACCTTTGAGAGGTCTAGAAAATTAAAATTAAATTAGAAAATAAAATGTAAGCGAAATGCGTTTATATGGGTGTCAAAAAATACCTAATCGCTTTTGAACAAGTGAATGTGATGCGATTGAAGTTGACGAACAGAATGTAAATGTGGTGATGTGTACTTTCTGCCATGCATATTTTAGAAATAAGAACTAACACGAGGGGGAAAAAAAAGCTCTTTAATGTTCTAATAAATTTTATTCCATTTCGAGTAAATGAATAGAGAGAGAGAGAGATTCTCCAAACTATTAGACTTTTTCTCCATGAATTCATCTTGTGACATCCTGAGAAACTCCGTTGTGCTTGACCTTTAGGAACCGTCACTTACAGGGAGATTGCTACTCCTTTGTGTCATCGGAATGAGATGCCGTCGGCGTTAGATGCTGTTCTTTCGTCGCGCGCATTACAGCAGTTTAAGAAGAACAGGTGAAATAGAACGTCCTCTGCAGGTGTCGGGCGTCCTGATCGTTTTCGGCTACTGTTAGCGTTCTTTTGGGACTGAGGGCAAAGCACGTTAGAGAGCAGGATAGAGCCAGAGGAGAGAGTGACGTTTGGTCACCACGCTGGCTGTGATGATACATACTTTTATGTATTGGTGTAATGATGTTAATGTGATGATGTAAATACTGTGAATTTTTCTTAATGATCTTGGAATAAAAATAACTTAAATATCTTAGCTGATGGATGTCTTCTCCCTGTGTACGATTCGTACTGCTTTCATGCTACCGTTTTGGGGCGACGACACCAGTCTTTTTTGTATAGATTGTTAACTATTCATTTTATTTAAAAAAAAAAAAGGGAGTTTTTAAAGTTCACATTTTATTCCAGAAATTCGAGCATTGTGTTTTGACTCCCGATCCAGAATGCACCTTTCTCGATGGTCATAATTATAGTGTTCTTCAATTGCCTTATTTCTGTGGCCAAGAGATCAAGTGTCAGTAAGTACATTTTTTTAAATTCGAAAACTCATGAAATGGACATAAACAAAAGCGTATACTTGAAGATAAATTGTGTTTATTAGATTCGAGTTCCTCTTAACCCATTTCTTCCAGGAATTCGGGTCGCGATAGCCCGATTAGAAGAACAACGGATTAGCAACCGGAGGGTTGCGAGTTAGAATCCAATCAAAGACCATAGTGTACATAGGGGCTGGTGCACGCTAAAACTATCGTGGCCTCAAATTTTCTCACGTTGGGTTGGTGTGTAAGTTTGGAGAGTGGGGTGCCAGTTCAGGTGTTGCTTCGTCATCTGACCGTGGTTCAAAATTACGAGGTGTTGTCCTCAGATCTGTAAGGGACCTTAAGGGACTGATCCCGGACCTTCGTCAATAGCCCGTTATGTTGCTCTAGTACGACGTTAACTAAAATTACCATTACCTACTCTTGGAGATTGGTCCCAGATCGTTGTATATAGCCCGTTGTGTTGCTCCAGTTCGACGTTAATTAAAAATACGTACCTACCAGACACGAAGTCAATTTGGAACAGCTCAAAACTTGTTGAATGCATTCAATAACGTGTTTTAGATCAACATAACTCGTCTTTATGTTTTGTATAAACTCATATTTTTACATTCTTCAAACCATCTTTGTCTTTATATCTATTTTCACGCAGGTTTTTAAATGATTACGGAGCACTACAGCAAGCGAAGAGGAACATCGAGAAGTATTATGCTGTTGTTGGAACTCTGGAACAGATAAATATGACGCTGCAGGTATTAGAAGCCGCTCTGCCCGAATTCTTCGATGGAGCCTACAAAGTGTACCACAGTCTAGGTAAGATAGCATTGTACCCAGTGGGATTTTTCCGTTCTGGTCACTCCCTTTTTCTTTATCTCTATCATTTGAAAAACTACTTTCTTTTACGAAGTAAATAAAAACCATTTTGTTTTTCCACTCTCTAAAGTTAATATAATTTTATAAACCTGAATTATATCGTTTTAGAACAACGGAACATCACTAACAATACTAAATATTCAATTATTTGTTCTAAAACGATACAATTCAGAGAAAATAGAGATACAATTCAGTTCTGTGTGGTAATTTTTGAAGCGTAGTGAGCGTAGGTTTACCAAAGACAGTAAACCTCACGTGAAAAGAAAAAATAGCTTGGGAATCCCGGAAGCGCGAACCCCGTGTTTACCAAAGACAGTAAACCCCACGTGAAAAGAAAAGGAAAGCTTGGGAATCACGGGAGCGCGAACCACGTGTTTACCAAAGACAGACGGGAGCGCGACCTTCGTGTTTACCAAAGACAGAAAACCTCAGGTGAAAAGAAAAGGAAAGCTTGGGAATCCCGGGATCGCGAACCCCGTGTTTACCAAAGACAGTAAACCCCACGTAAAAAGAAAATATCGCTAGTATACCTCAGGTCCGTGAAGCCTGTAAACACTTAAAGAAGATGTGCCCCCGATGGCCACAATGGCTACGAATCCATGGATAGAGATCTCTCCCCGAGGTTAGTTTATAGAGCTTTTGTACTCAAATTCAGGAAGAAAAGAGTGGTTTATTGATTTGGAAGATTGGGGCACAAGGAACTATTTTTGGTCATGAGAAATGAAACGGAGAGGAAATAAGTAAAATATCATTTGAGAATCCTACGATCGCCTCACCTTGCCCATTTTTACCAGAACGTGTAAGCCCCATGGGAAGGGAATCGATCCCTAGGGTACCTCGGATTCTTGAAGCCCGTTACACCCCTAAAGATTTTCCCCTGAGTGTTCAGGAAGAGAAGGTTGTAACCGTTAGGCAGTTTGAATTGCAGCCTGTAAAGAAATAAACAAAACAATTTTCCTTTCAGCCCTTGTTTCAACTTTAAAAGCTTAATTTACTGCATAAATTTCTACATCCTAGTTATCGAACCATCTAGATCCTGAAAAATACCTTTAAAGGCGTACATGAAATTATTCACTTTAAATTTCCCCCTAAATATTTTTTTCTATGTCCTACATTTAACATTAGTAATTTGATTCAAAGGAAAGTATTAACCTTTAGACTACGGCCTGCACAGTAGTTGTAGCATGATCGTGGATAGAAAGAATTTAGACAACGGCCGGTATATTAGTTGTACCTTGAAAATCAACAAAGAAATAAAGCCAAGAAAGAATCGCGCCTATCTATAGCTGTAGTCAAAAGGCTAAGATACTGTTTGATATTATTAACTATTGTAATTATCTCTCTATTATTTTTCATTATTCCATTTGCAAGTACTAAGAAGCAGTTTTTATTTAATACTGCATATATATAAAAATCTATTAAAGATAAATAAATTTATTATTTATCATGTGATGTTTCCAAACTTCAATCTCTACTATAAAAAAAAGGAAGTGTTTGTGTCTGTACGCAGTGTCCCGACGAATCTATGGCACTTACAATAATGAAATTTAGCACACAGGTAGTCTTAATTTTTTACAATTTTTGTGTAGAACCCGATTTTAAAATTTAATCTAGAACATTTTAAATTAATTTATTAGTTTTTTTTCACCTTTCGTCCTTCTCTGCGGAATGTGACGTCATTGAAGGAGAGGATTTTGCATTTTTCGATGACGTCACAGGCGTTTTTCGTCCTAATGCCTTTGGAACCATTTCAGGTTTTCCGATTCAAGCTTGTTTTTATTTACGTTGTCGATAATAGCCACTTCGGGGCCATCAAGGCGTTGCCTGTGGAGTTCGTTTGCGAAGCAAATCAAATGGCAATACGTTGCAATCACCGGGGGTTGGCCGAGCTTCAGCAAGCAGTGGTCACACCTGACCCCACGAAAAGAACTGTCACGAGCAACACCGTGCTGGCCACGCAGTGACTAGTTTTCATATACCCTATCGGGCAGACTTTTGCGATTGACTGAATTTAATCGATTCGCTTGTCTTCTTTTCTAGGTGTTCACCGCAACCAAAATCTCCATAAGGAATATGTAAAGGAAGAAGTGAAGGAAATATTAAGGGCTAATTTAACAGCTGAATATGAGCTTTATCACTTTGTTCAAGAAAGATTATACCATCAGTTTAAAAAATTGATTGGAGAAACTCAAGATAATCGATATGACTTTTCATATATGATAAATGAGTCTGACGACTGATAAGTTGTCTTTTAACTTACCATACTAGTAAACCATAAAAATTAAATTTAATTTAACATTGGTTGAATATAATTCCATGTGATTTTTTATCTCCTATTTTAGTATAAAAAGGAATTATTTATTTATAATCATTTATATTTGATTAAAATTGCATTGAACAATACATGCCTGTTGTCAACCTAAACCACACAAAATTTGTTCAAGAGAAGAATGGCTATTAAACTAGTTATGGAAATCAGTTAGATTTTCATTCATAACTTGTATGCTACTTGTATGTACAGTTGCTCAAGTTTTTTTTTTATAAACATCCAGCGTTTTAGTCTGGTTTGTAAAAACACTTTTTTGAAATTGCTTACATTACTATGTAATGGATGGCCTTAAAAAATCAAAATTGTTGGTGTATATCACTGTTCAACACTTGGTGTTATATTTTATGGAAGAATTTTGTACGTTTCATAATAAAAAGAACTGTGTTGCATATAAAAACTAGTTTTCTTTCTAATTCACATATACAGTAATTATCTCATTGTTATTACACTTTGGGCTTATACCTAAATTTTCATATTCTCTTATTTTTTACATGACAATTTTCAGTAGTTTAAAATCATTGACCACGATTACAAATTCGATAAAAAAAATTTTGAATTACATTTACTAACAACTGAAAGATCAAAGAGAATTTGAAAGTAGAAAAGATCGGGATTCTCCTAAATGGAAATATGTTTTAATTCTGTTTAATGGCAAAAGAGGTTAAGTCAAAATGGCTACATCTGTGGGAATTTTAAGTTTAATTTTTCACTCTCTTTTGCAAATATACAGGAAGAGCATGCCAAAAAAATGTAATTTATAGTGGATTCATTTAGTTTTGATTTTAAACATGTTATTTCTTAACTCAATGATGCACTTTTGACTTCTTTGAACCCATAAAATTTCAGACTTGACACCCTTTTGCCCTGACTAAGAAGAACTAAACTAAAAAGAGAGCAGGGTGCATTCATTCGATACATGCTTGAACACTTGTATTAGGCGACTATAATTCAATTTCTGGTTTTGGATTAACTGAATAACGAATTATGTTCCTCCAAATATGGATAAGTTTGTCCACAAGAGTAGATAAACTATTGAGATATATTTAACTACCTCAAGGATCTGTAGGGTATTAAAAAATGCTTCAAGGTACAAAATCGAATTAGTTAAATACGAGGGAGTATCAATAAGTAACGCACATAATGAAAAAAATTATAATAATAAAAGCAATTAATGACAATATAAAACAGAAATGATAGTACTACTTATTTATTACTTTTCCACATAATTTCTATGCATGTTGAGGCATTTTTCCCAACGATGGATCAGTTTGAAAATCCCGGTCTCATAGAACTCCGTCGGCTGACTTCTTAGTCAAACTTCTTAACGTCAAGGAACTTCTTTATGGGTCCAAACAGATAGAAATCGGAGGGTGCCAGGTCCAGACTGTATGGGCGGTGCTCCAAAACTTCCCAACCGAAACCCTGCCCTTTTGCACGAACTAGGCGAGACACATGCGGGACGAGCGATGTCGTGCAGCAGTCGAATGTGTTGATTTATCGCACTGCGCTTTGGACCCATAAAGAAGTTCCTTGACGGTAAGAAGTTTGACTCTGACGACGACGGCACTCAAACGGGCCGTGCGAAGGTGGCTCTTCTCGCAGCCGACGGAGTTCTATGAGACCGGGATTTTCAAACTGATTAATCGTTGGGAAAAATACCTCAACATGCATGGAAATTATGTGGAAAAGTAATAAATGGCTAATACTTTCATTTCTGTTTTCTATTGTCATTAACTGCTTTTATTATTATTATTATTATTATTATTTACTTTATGTGCGTTACTTATTGATATTCCCTCGTATGAAGACTATACAGGCTTCGTGGCAGATCATTAAAAACTTCGTAACATAAAAAAGTCGTTTGTTTTGCCAAAATTAAACATTTTTATTTAAAAAAAAATAATATATTCGAGTTTTTTTGTGATTAGTCATGAAGTTTTCAGATTCAGATAAACCTTTATAATAAAAAATAAATAATTTTATAATTTTATAAATAATTTTTCTGAGAACATTGAATTCTAGTTACCCAGTTTTTTCACTCAATGCATTTTTATCTATATTCTAATGTTTGAACTGCTGTATAAAGACTACTAAATTAAATAGCTTCAAGACCAAAGCAAAAATTTTTAAGCTCTTACGAGTCTTGTAAACAATAATATAACACCCATGTTTTCACTCAAGTAAACATACAGGTTTGAAAAAGAATAATATTAAAAACGAATCATACTTTAAAAAAAGGTAGCATTGAATACTTCCGGATTTTATAAAAAGATATATGACAATTTCCAAATGCGTACATAGTAGAAATAACAAGAGCCTTTTAAAAAATAGTAAAAATAACAAGTCTTTCAATTTCTGATGGCAGCTGTGAACATTTTGCACAATTTCTTTAAAACAGAAACTGGATAAGAATGAAATGGACTCTTTTTAATTATTGATAAGATAAATGGCACTTATCTTAAATCTAGATGCTTTCAACAAAAAATCACTACTTATTTTTATACTTTAGAGAAAAAGATGCAGGTATTTTTTAAGATAAATTTTTACGAAGCAGTACAAAAACAAAAAATTTTTATTGAATCACATAGGCACAATTTTGTTCTATGACTTTTTGCCATCTTTCCTGCAGCTGGAAAATTCTTTCCTTAAAAATCATTAGGCTTATTTGTAAAGAAGTTGTCCAGGTGCTATTTGACAGTCTCCAAAGAATTAGAACTCCAGGCCGTTTAGATCATTTTGAAGAGACCTAAAGAGCTAACACAAAACATCTCAGCCATACTCAATTAGTCTTTGTCTGACATTCAGTGAAATGTGGGGCCTGCCATGCTGGAAGAAAACACCTCGACGATTTATCAGTTCTGGCCACTTTGATTCGATTTTTGCTATTAATATTGCCATTTGAGAACTATTTTTTTCGGAATTTATTGTCTGATTTTGTGGCAATTCATAATAAACATTTCCTCTGTAGTCCCACCATACAGAAAGCCGTTAACAGAGCGGGCTACATCTTCGAGGCTGAAATTTCCACGCTTAAATTTATCAAACCATCTTCGAACTGTGGCCTCAGAAACAGCACTATGTCCATATTCAGCAAACATTTTACGTGTTGTCTGACTAGCATTTTTACCTTTCTTAAAATAAAAGCATATAACGAAATTAAACTTTCTGGTTCTCCATTCTTAGCACTGCAGTGAAACAAAAATTATGCCACAACACATGCTATAATTATGCAGTGTAAGCAGAAAAGACCGAATTTAAACATATGCTTCAATCAAGGTCGCTCCATATCAGCGGTAGCAAAATAATACCAAAGCTAGCTTCGATTTGAAAACGCGCAGAACTTTCCGGATGAACCAATACGATTTCACTAAGAACAAATATATTTGTTCAGCACAGAAATGTTTTTAAGGATTTTCATGAAATTTTGTACTGTCAATATTTGAAAAATCGGATATAGTGAACCCTCGGTTATAGCGAACTTCTGGATGAGTCCGTTGAGGGTTTATTATAACGGGGTTTGACTGTAGTTCTATGTGAAGGATATTGACTTCACAAAATACAAATTGTTAGAGCATATCGCTGTTAAACAGTTAGTGATTTCTATTATGAAATGATTTTACATGTTTCATAAAAATAAACGTTGCAAAAAATTGCTCTTACAAATACAGAACATACAGTAATATATTTTATTACAATTTACAGCAGTTTAAATCCTTAACCACAAAAACAAATAATAAAGTAAGTTTGAATTACTGTCAAAGAATTTTAAGAAGTAAATACACTCTATAACAAAAAAATCGACGCACCAAGGAGGAGTTGTCCGATGGAGACAAAAATTGGTGGATAGGAAAATTATGTACAGAATAGAAAATGATTAAAATTTCAGAACAATTGAATGATTTATTTCAGAGTTACAGTAACGAGCTCAATAAGGTGTTGACCCGCCTCTAGCCTGGATGCAAGCTGCCACACGGCGTGGCATAGACCGATAAAGCTCCCGGATGGTCTCCTGCGGTATTTCGTGCCAAATTTGCTCCAATTGTCGGACTACGTCATCAACATTCCCTACCGGATGCAGTCGCCTTCCCATCATATCCCAGACATGCTCGATGGGAGAGAGATCTGGTGATCTTGCTGGCCAAGGAAGTGTTTGACAAGCTTGAAGACAGTTCAAAGCAACACGTGCCGTATGTGATCTGGCATTGTCTTGCTGAAAAATAAGCCCAGGGTACTGCGAAAGGAACGGTAGCAAAACAGATCTCAGAATGTCGTCAACGTACCGCTGTGCAGTAAGTGTACCTTTAATGACGACCAAAGTGGTACGGCTATCAAGGGAAATAGCACCCCAGACCATAACTCCTTGTTGAGGGCCCATGTGGCGTGCAATAGTGAAAGCAGGATCGGCACGCTGCCCTGGGCTTCTTCAGACACGTCTTCGATGATCGTCAGGACACAGTTGGAAGCGGGATTCGTCGCTAAAGACTATACGTCCCCAGTCAGCATCATTCCAGCCTGATCGAGCAAAGCACCACGGTAATCTGACTGGACAGTGTGCAGGCGTGAGTGGCAGGTGGCGTAACGGTCGGTACGAGCGTTGATTTCGCTCTCTCAGCCGTCTGTGAATGGTCATGGTGGATACTTGTGTGTGGGTCGCACAACTGATGGTTGATAGCGATGAATCAGGCGCCGTGACAGCTGATCTGACATTCACTCTGTCCTCGCGATCTGTTGTGGCCCTAAGTCGACCGCTACCATCATGACGCTGAAATCTGCATTGTCCATTTACTCTTGCCAGCATCTTCTAATAGCCGCATCGCTTCGACTCACATGACCAGCGATTCTCCGATTTGCTCAACCTGTCTCTTTCAATCCAATGATACGACCTCTTTCAAACTCTGAAAATTGCTCGTAATGAGCTCGAATCCGGCGGCGAGGCATTTTTTCAGTCGTTGAAAGGTATCCTAAATCGCAATGCAGCTGAAAATTTTAACAACAGTTCAAGAACAACTTCTTATATACATCTGCTGGATGCGCAGTTCCGATGCGCTGGAGATCGCACTATTCGTTCATTGGACACCAAATTTTAATCATTTGCATATTTGGTCAAAACATTTTTGCATACGAAATTTCAAAGCAATCGGATGATTCCTTCTTGGTGCGTCGATTTTTTTGTTATAGAGTGTATAATAGGATTGCACCCTAATTGGGAATACTATGATTTAACTAATCTAAAAAGACAGCAAGGACTCATTTATTTGATCAATGATGCATTCAATACACATTTGAAAAAAATTTTGAAAGATAAAAATATTGCATAAACTATGTATTGAAAGAAAATATTTTCCAGAGCTTAATATCGAATAATTTCTAGGTGACTATATATATAAAATTCAATTTAAGGTTTTGGATTATCAGAATAAAGAATTTGTTAATATATTCTTCCAAATACGTATACATTATCTTGTCTACAAAAGTAAACTAATTATTGACAAATTTAACTCATCAATAATCAGTACGATATTAAGATCTGAATTCTCGTTATAGAAGTAAAAAATTTTTATATTTTATACCTAATAAATATGAGTATGAAAAATATGTCGAAAACAAATTATAAGTATTATTCAATATACAGTCGGCTTAGAGCGGAAACTTATTAACTAACATTTTTTGGGAAACAGCAAATGCTTAATTTGATGATGTTAAGAAATACAGTAATGTAATCATTTTAAAGATGACGCAATAAGAATTATAAACCAAGTCTTTATAAATAGCTGTACAATAAAAAATTATTTTTGTCAGTTAAGGCGCGTTCTCGCGAATCAAGCTTAGTTGACCAATTATAGTTGATCAACAAAAGTTAAATAAAAACTATAGTGAGAATCTTCGTTTCAATAGAGTTGATCAACTTTTTAGTGGATCAAGAAAAATTTGACCCATTCAAACTTTATCATTCAAGGGATGAATTATCCGCCATCTGCTTTCAAGTTAAAACTTGTCTTGAAACGTGTGAACTTCAGTTGACTGTCAAGTTCGCTTTCAACTGATCATGCGTGTCCGTGTTTTATTTTTTAGGTATAACAAGTTTAAAAAATGAGCCTCAAGTGGTCTGAAAGTGTGATGTTAATAATTTTAGAACTGTATCACAACCACCGACTGGAAAAATATAAAAATAAAAATGCAAGAGTTGCAATTGATAAAGTAGTGCAAAGTAATAAAAATGACTGATGATGAATTCAACATATTTGCCAAATATTGAGTTATCCGGAAAGTTATGCGCGTTTTTTAAGATAAATTTTTACGAAGCAGTACAAAAACGAAAATTTTTTATTGAATCACATAGGCACAATTTTGTTCTATGACTTTTTGCAATCTTTTCTGCAGCTGGAAATTTTTTTTAAAAATCATTAGGCTTATTTGTAAAGAAGTTGTTGAGGTGCTATTTGACAATCCCCAAAGAATTGGAACTCCAGGCCGTTCAGAGAATTTTGAAGTGACCTGAAGAGGTGAAAATCTGAGGGGAAAGGTCTGGTGAATATGGGGGTTACACAAAACATCTCAGTCACACTCAATAAGTCTTTGTCCGATATTCAGTGAAATGGGGAGGGGGGCTGCGGATTGTCAAGCTGGAAGAAAACACCTCGACGATGGGTCAGTTCTGGCCGCTTCGATTTTTGCTTTTAATATTGCCATTTGAGAACTGCTTTTGTCCGAATTTACTGTCCGATTTTGTGGCAATTAATAATAAACAATTCCTTTGAAGTCCCACCATACAGAAAGCCGTTTACAGGGGATGGTTGTCCAGAGCGGGCATCATCTTCGAGGCTGAAATTTTCACGCTTTAATTTATCAAACCACCTTCGAACTGTGGCCTCAGAAACAGCCCCATGTCCATATACAGCACACATCTTACGAGCAGTCCGACTAGCCTTTTTTCCATTCTTAAAATAAGAGTGTAGCGAGCGTAGCTACCACTCCACAACTTAACTTACAAATGGGTAGTATAAATACCAGTGTAACCCAACTCTACCATGAAGTATTTTTTGGTAGACACTAAGTTACGTTGTTTCATTTCGGCTTGTTTAGCTGCAGCGAAACAAAAATTATGCCCCAACACATGCTATAATTATGCAGTGTAAGCAGAAAAGACCGAATTTACACATATGCTTCAATCAAGGTCACTCCTTATCAGCGATACCAAAATAATAACAAAGCTAGCTTCGATTTGAAAACGCGGCGAACTCTTCCCGGATGACCCAATTTGTCGCTGTCCTGATAAAACAGATGCCTCTTTACGATGCAATCATCTGCCAGGAACAAAAATTCAAACAGACATAATACAAAAGCGATTGGAACTCTTAAAAGGATCACCTGTATTTTCACCTTCTCATCATACAACTCAATGGTCGTCGTCAGTTTCAAATGAATCATGCAACAGAGAACAATGCGGAGATGATTTGCAGGAGCCATCTGATGTACTTGCTCAAGCTAAACCACATTTCCTACGATTTCTTCCCATCTATATAATTCTCTTACGTGGCACGCAAAAAAGACATTATTTGTTATCGCGTTTTGGCAACATTGTACGATTGTTTGTTTATCACAAAGCCTCGCGCTTCAATTGAATTTATAGCGTCATCGGATGAAATTTTATTCAAAGAAAATGAATTTTAGTCGAGCTGTTGCAGTTAATAATAGATAGCAAAGAAAGCAGAGGATCTTTTCAGGGCCATTTAAAAAAAGGTCCTTTCCATGGCCAACAATTATAGTTCAACAAGACGCTTGCACTAAAACTTTTGACAACAAACTCAATGAAAATGCGTGGGTGGCTCGAGTGCAGGAGTAAATGTATACACAAACAACATGTTGTGTATTCAATTTCCAAATCAGCGCTCACATTTCGAGTCAAAAATTGCTCAAAGTTTTCATTTGAATTCTGATTCCAGAGGTACTGTAAATATCTTTTCTGAAAAACAGCAAAAAATTTAGATTTGAAAAATATTTTTTTGGAATATCGTATTTTGTAAACAATCCCTTCTGCTAGGACACATGTCTTCATTGATGCGAGCATATGTTCGCGTAGCGAACCAATGAGGATTGCGGAAGTAATCCTCCGAGGGTTGGCGAGCAGGGGGCAGGCCCCCTAGTCTTAAATAAAATTGTACGAGGGCTGTTCAATAAAGAATGATCATAATTTTTTTTAAAGGTGATTAAAACAGTCAAGAAAAATAAAATTCATATTGAATGTGTAGCGGGATAAGTGGAGAATAGATATCGCAAATTTCACGGTTATGACGTCATTGCCGAGGCCTTGGCAGCCGGCCAAGAACGCCTAGTTTTACTTTCGCCTACGGCAAAAATGGATGTGACACGCGAAGTGGCAATACACTGCATTGAAATTTTGATTTCGCCTTAAAAAATCGTCAGATTTTTCAAAAACCAATGTCCTGTGTGTTTTCCATCCTTCATATAGTCCTGATGTAGCACCATGCGATTTTTTCTTTTCCCGAATTGGAAGAAACACCTCCGGGAAAAGCGGTTTTCATCATCACAGGCAGTTATAAAAGTTGAATAAGCGATTTTGAAGGACTTATTAAAAAATGGCTTCCAGCATGTGTTTGAAGACTGGAAAAGAGGTGCGATAAGTGCAATAAATGTAATGGAGTATTTTGAAAAATACCATAAAAATGTGGAGGATTAGTATAGGAAATAATTTTTTATCAATTTATGATCATTCTTTATTGAACAGCCCTCGTATTTAGTTCTTTTAACAAAACTTACTATCTGTACAACTTCACACAGCTGCTTTTGATGCCATTTTAAAAATGAAACTGTTGATCAGTTACTCTTGAAATGTGTGAACAAAAACTGATTCAAGTTATATTCAACTTTTATTGATCAACTATAATCGGTCAATAAAACTTGGTTCGTGAGAACGCATCTTTAATGAGATTCTGCTCTAAGCCAACAATGTATATGTGTGTATTACTTCTCCTTTCAGGTTTATATGCAAGACATACAAGACAATTAATAATTTTTGCAAAATGGTTTATTGAACAAAAACAAATTATAAATTTAAAAAATTTCCATTGGGAATGTCAATTCACATTTAAAAAAAATGTGCAGGATAAAGAAGAGATGATCTTGAAACAGTTCCATGTCAGAATCAGTTATTCAGTTTTCATTCACAGATTTTGCTAAATAAAAACAATTATTAAAAAAGAAAGCTTCAGAAAACCATAATAAATTATAGTTATATAGTTAGCAAGAATTAAACAATCAAGTATTCAATAAGCATACTGTAATTTTAAGCAGATCTTTTGAAATGGTATTTAAAAATAATTAATAACAAGTCATTCATGTAACTCCTTATGTAACAATATAATAATACACTTTTCACATGTTATCTGTGAATATTCTTAATAGTTGATATGTTGAAAGACAAACATTCCTAGAGAAAAACATATTTTTAACATATCTAATTAAATTCAAACTTTTGTGTGAAAAATACATAAACTTTATTTTTAGTTCAGATGATTAAACTCCACTGCAAAAAAAGTTACCAGGATAAAAATTCAAAGATAAAATCTTGTGCTTAGCATGTGGATAGAATGTTAAGTCAGGATGAGTTGCAATAATGCTTCATATAAATTAAGGAGAATACTTTGAAACACAAGATCTACATTTAAATGAGGCTGTCATCTCATCATAGAAATTACTATAAAATATTTTACTAGCATTAATCAAATATAAGACTAATTTGAAAGAATATTTTTAAAATTATGTATATATAGCAGAGATTGAATGTAAATAAGATCTGAAAGTCAGTTCCTATTTTATTGTAGTTACCATAATGCTCAAATTTTGCTTACTTTTCAGAGACAAAATTGTTTTACCAACTCTAACTTTTAAAAACAAAAACTCATAAATTTCTGATTCAAAAATAACATGGCTTTGTCGCTTTTATTTTTTTCTTCTTAAAAAATTTTCATTTTACGTAAATCAAATGAAATCTGTGTATTTCTTTAGAATTGGAAGTCTACAATTTACCTGCTTCAAGTTCAAATTTGGTAATTTTTAGTTAACGTCGTACTAGAGCAACACAACGGGCTATTGATGACGGTCCGGGATCAGTCCCTTAAGTGAAAGATCCGAGGACAACACTTCGTAATTTTGAACCACGGTCAGATGACGAAGCACCACCTGAGCTGGCACCCCACTCTCCAAACTGCTTCAAGTTCAAATTAAATGGGTAACAATATTTGGGTGTTTCGAAAGCATGGACAAGAGGGATTTTATCTGCAAACATATCCTACCATAATTAGTGCAATATTAAATGGTCCTAGCATCCAAATTGTATTTACCTTGTAGTTTTACATAACTTTAATTAAAAATCATACAAGGTCCTTATTTGCAATAAGTTTTTCGCAATAAATGTTACTTTTAGTCTGATCAGTCACGACTGATTAGAATTAAAGAGGAAATCAAACGTTATTGCTACAATAAATAAAAACGTAAAATCTAGTGAGGTAAAGTAAAGCAATTTTAATTAACAGCGTACTAAAGCAACACAACGTCTATTTGACAACGGTCCGGGACCTCCCCTAAACCAAAAAAAAAGGCTTGTTTCCTGTAACATAAGCACAAATATTAGGGTAGGTAGGAAAAAGGGTTTTTTTTGCTAAATATTTTTAGCAAATACGCAAAAGGAAATATTATCTGAGTATTAATGTTAGATTTAAAATTGATTAGAGGTGTGATTAGTGATGTAAAATACCTGGGTTCATTTATTTTGGTGGGTCAATATCCTGGTTATATACTCAGGTATTTACCCAAATTGAATATTTTAGTGGGCATTTATAATTTTTCTTCAGGCTTAACTACTTATTCAAATACAAATACAAATATTGACGACCAGCTACAGGCTCAAGCCCAACAAGGCTGGTCCTTTGTTTATGAATTCTCCAATTCCCACTGACTATCCAATTGTGTCTTTAATTCGTACACTCCCTTTGAATTAACTATATTTTCTGGCAACACGTTCCAACTGTCTATTACCCTATTAAAGTAGTAGTTTTTCCTTAAATCCCGATTAAAATGTGTCTTATTCAATTTATACCCATGACCCATTGTTCTGTTATCCCTATTGAAATTTAAGCCCTCTGTGTCCCCTTGTTTTACAAACTTGAAAAGCTGAATCAAATCCCCCCTCCTTCTTCTTCTTTCCAGTGTATACATGTTTAGCTTACTTAAACGTTCATTATATTCGAAATTTGCTAGACCCTTTATTATTTTTGTAGCTCTGTGCTGAACCCTTTCAATTGATTCTATGTCCTTTCTCATATATGGAGCCCAGAATTGTACAGCATATTCTAGTTGTGGTCTTACTAAACCCTTATATAACGGCAAGATTATATTCGTATCCCTTGAAGTTACAGTCTTTTTAATATACCCCAGTAACCTATTAGCCTTTTTACCCGCAGCTGAACATTGATGACCCATTTTAAAATCCCTGTGAATTATCACCCCAAGATCCTTGACTGTTTCTCCCTCCTTTACCTTTACTCCCTGCAGCCTGTACTCGGCTCCACTGTTCTTGTAACCCATATGCAGAACTTGACATTTCCCTACATTAAATGACATACCCCATTTTACAGCCCATTCGGATATCTTATCAAAATCCCCTTGTAAATTTTCTATCTGTAACTTGGTATCCACTGTCCCCCATATTTTTAAGTCATCTGCAAATATACTGATTCTATTCTTGATCCCCTGACCTATATCATCTATGAAAATTATAAATAAAATTGGTCCCAAAACTGATCCCTGAGGCACCCCACTTATAACTTCTGTCCACTGTGAATAATTTCCTTTTACCTGCACTCTCTGCTTTCTACCCAATAACCAATTCTTTATCCATATTAATGTTTTTCCCTGAATCCCCAGCCTTTCGAATTTAAACAGTAATGCCTCATGAGGTACTTTATCAAACTTGACTCACTCGCTACTTGACTAAATTACTGGCGTTGTGTATCCGAGCCTTAAGGAAAGTTCAACAAGCTCTTAACAATTATTAATCGATTGCGATTACTGTGACATCGTAATCAATTAATCGTTTTAACAAACTTGTTTTTTAATTAGGTTAAATTAATTTTTTTTAAGCCTAAAAAAACTTTAGGAACGGAATTTTTGTATTATAATTTCAAAGTTGGTCGGGTTGTAGGAAACTATTTTTTTTCTTTGGCGACATCACATGAATTTGAACCACAGTGGGATGACGAGTGAGAAGCAGGTTCTTAGTTAAGGGGCAATATTTCAGTATAAGTACTTACAGAAACTTCTAATGCTTGCTCCAAGTCTGCTATAAGATCACTAATGGCCTCAACACCAACAGATAACCTTATCAAGTTGTCGCTAATACCTAGCTTTTCCCTTTGATCACTCGGAACTGATGCATGAGTCATCAAAGACCTGAAATCAATGGCAAAATATTAAAATAATACAAAGACTGCATCTTGAGCTTTTTAACTGCATTGAGGAAAACTGAAAAAGAATTTTTATTTTAATTGACTAGAAAAACTGAATTGAAGATCAGAAGTTTTAAGTGACTCAGTCTCCTTTAAAAATAACAGATAATTATTTAATAATGAATTTTATGTATACTTTCATACAGAAAATTTTAATTCTTTACATATAAATTAAATATTGTTGTTGTTGTTTCTTATGCTTACACTGGCAGACCGGAGGAGTGCCAGTCACGTCAAAGACGGCAAGAACCGAGGGGGTGCGCCTTCCATGTTATTGAGCCCTATTGGGAGGAATTCAGTCTTTGCTCGACATACATAACACATCTGTTTTACAGGATGGTCTCTTTCATACATCCATTCACTCACACATATCATAATTTAGATCCCAATCAGAGGCCGATAACCCCCTGATCAGGTACCCCCAGAGGTATTGATTTGTTATGGGAACATGGGGGACTTTGTGACCACGACCTATTTTACGTGCCCCAGTCACCATTAGTGAACACGACGGTCTTTAGCCAGGTCGAAGCGCCGATCTCGCAATCATTAGAATTGTAGGCTCCGCCAAGGACAGAACCCACAACCCTTCTGATGCGAGCCTGACGCTCTACTGATTGAGCTACCGCGGCTCATTAAATTAAATATAAATGAGATAAGGGCCAGTTTAAAATAAAATTGTCAACTTACGGAATTTCTGCTAAACTCTCAATGGATCCTAAACTTTCAGCCAGAAGAAATACTTTAAGACTTTTAATAAACTTCTGAGCTTCACTCAGACCACCTTTAATGTAAAAAGATACCATTCCACTGAATCCTGAGCACTGCTTTTGTGCTAATTCATGCTGTGGGTAGCTTTTCAAGCCTAAACAAAAAGGTATTTTTAAAGTAAAATCTTACAAACAAAAAAGTCATAATACTAGTTGACCACTATTTAGAATGTCGAAATTGAAATAAAATTTTTAAACATTAATCACAACTGAAAATAAATGGGCTGCTCTTTTTTTTTAATTTAGAGGTGCAGCTTATGATCTGTATCAATTTAAAAATTACAGTAATTAATTAAGATTTTCCCCAGCTAGATGTATTTTTAAATCATTAATTCCAAATTATTTTGAGACTATACCCCAAAACTTGAAATAACTTGATTACTTTGGATCACAAGTGCTAATAATCTATGCAGTTTCAGAAAAGTATTTATACTTCAACTCACTATATGTAATACATACTATCAACTGGAGAGTACGGTTTTGTTTAATTTAACAATCCCAAACATAACATTAGAAAGATGCATTAAGTATAGTCAAGGTTTCTCTTTCTAAAACACAATGAAGAATATAGAATTGGTGAGCCTCCTGCTCAGAAGCTTACTTACCAGGATAAATAACTTTTTCTATTGACTTGTGATTTTCTAGAAATTCAGCTACTTTCAAACCGTTCTGCATGTGCCTTTCCATTCTGAGGTGCAATGTTTTTAAACCTCTGTTCACGAGAAAACAGTCAAAGGGAGAAGGAACAGTACCTAGAGCTGAATTAAGTCATAAGTTAAATTAGATCAGGAAGTAAAAAAAATTGAACAATTTGGTTTAAAAAATTGCTACTATACTATTTTAAGTATACTATAAAAAGAAAGTTCCGAGATGTACATCGCGGTAATACTGCATCTACTTTAAAAATACTTCCAATCAACGGATTTTTACACATGAGGAATTGTTATAAAGAGGACAATTCAAATTTTCATAGACAATAAAAATCTCAAAAATGATTTATTTTTTTCGAATTTTTAGGTGCCTGACCCCTTTTTTCCTAATGTGCACCCTCCTGTGTACAGAACAGTCTTTGACCGGACCTAGTTTCGAACTTGCAACCCTCCAGTTGCTAATCAGTAACTCTTTCAACTGGGGTTCTGGGACTACATAGCCCTTAGTCATTAAGGAATTGAACATAGTCAATTTTTTTTTTACAAAATGAGGAATCTGTCATAACATTCAGAAAGGTAATCAAAAACACTATACTATATACATTAATCCTATTCCCAAAAGTGATACAAGCATTCTTTTTTGAACATTGATGTGCACAAAGAATAATTAGATAGATCAAAAACTAAAGTTTTACTATTTATTATGCTTACTCATCTTCAAAACTGCCCTAAATAAGCAATTCAAAAAATTATTTGTTGCCAATATATACTTACAATTTTGGTAATATTTCATTTTTTCATATAGTTCGTCATTATTTGTAGCTATAGCACCCATGACACAATCGGAATGGCCTGTCAAAAGAAACTACGTCAAAATCATTCATGAATGTAATTAGCTCGTTTAAAATAGAGCTTTGAAAAATATTTTTTATTTCAGTGAAAATATCAGTTTGAAGCTAGAACAGTCAGCAAATGCAATGGCAGACAGTTTAGAAAAGGGGAAAATATAAAAAGTTATGAAATAATAATAACAGGGGTAAAAACAGTCAAAATGTAAAACAGAGGAAAATATATGCGTTATTTTGACTTACAAAAATAGCTGAATAACAATAGTATATTTGTGTATTAATGTGTGTACAGAACAGTGGTGCAACATACATTTTTTCTGAGGGGTTGTAGGCAAATTTAGTATGATAAAGCCCTAAAACAAGTCCACTAAAAACAATAAAATTTGTCTTTGGAAGGTTAACTCATAACCTCCCATGGCTGCACCACTAGTGCAGAATATGTGTTTATGATAAACATGTATTAGTGCCTATTATTTAGTATAAGCTCTATAAAGTCCACTAATAAACAATGAAATTTGTCTTTAGAAGTGTGTGTGGGGGGGGGGCTTTAACCCATAACCCCCTCATCGTGGCTGCACCACTGGTACAGAATATGTATACATGAAAAGCATCTATTTTTATTATTCAAAAGCACTTTATTCAATTTTTCTTTTGTATCTTTTCAAACATACTCTTTATAATTTAGTTAGGATATTCACACTTTCTTGATTATTTGTTTTCACATTTATTCTTTGGCTGTATTTCCATGATATTATTTAATTCTAAAGAAAAAATTGTAGAAAAAGCGTAACTTCTCAGAAAAAAAAAGCGGAAATTCGATTAAACATGGACGATTTTCACCCCTGTAATAAACTTATTTATGGATATTTTATGTCTCTTTTACAAAAAATTGAGTTACTTGAAAATTTTAATTTTTCTAATTGCTGATTCACTCTGAATGTTATACCAGTATTTAAATTTTAATGATAAAATATGTTACATTTTGCACTTTATTTCAAGCTGTTATCTTACATAGTATTCTTATTACAAGTGCAACAAATACAAAACTTAATTTCAAACTTTGGGACGCTAGCAATGTCCCTGTGTAAGTAGAAATAATTGGTAAGTCATACACGGATGTATAAAACACAAAAGTTCATACCATTCATATATTTAGTCAAAGAATGCATCACTATATCAGCACCAAGGAGAAGAGGCTTCTGTAAAATAAGCATCAATACAAAACATTAAAAATGACTTTAAACTGTATGGATGATTTGTAACAATAATGTGCAATGAATTGATACCACATAAGAATAAATATAGAGCAATAGCTAAAGTCTAATGTTAAACTAACATGTGAAGGGTTTAGAAGTAAAAAAGCATTTTCTGGTATTTTATTTGTCACTAGCTGAATCAACATTGCTCGGGTTGAAATGGCTAAATGTTGACTGAAAAGTGAATAAGAATAATCACTTTACTTGCATAGAAAAATGCAATCATTTAAATTGTAAGGAAAATACTTTTTTAGTTCTTTTAACTTTTTCATAACTTTTACAGTGTACTTAGGATGCAAATATATACATTTAATTCTTGAATTACATATAGCAATATGCAAAAGAATTGTGAAAAACAAAAGGTGTGCAAAGTGTAGAATTTTGACTTCCTGAGCTGAAATAGAGCAATTTGAAAAAAGACATTAGAAAAATATTGCTAAAGATAATAATGATTTATGAAATTTAGTAATGCTCAAATATTACCCCGACATTTCATGTGTTAACTCAAATACACAAACATGGGATTCTAAAACAAATTTATAAAATAAAACATTAATTCTGGTTGGCCAGATCTTAAATAGCAAAATTACGCTTTTATGATAAATTAGTTTTTTTGGGGGGGCTTTTCGTGCTCCACTACAAAATGCAAGCTATGAAAAATTATATATTTTAATTATTACTTGCATGGCGTTCCCTGTGACAAAGTTACGCTAATAGAGAAAAACGCATGTCCAAAATAAGAACCGAAAACAAACTTTAGATTTTAAAATTGGGGCTTCGAGGGGCACTTTAAGGACTACCCGTGTGCCTATTTTCGTGGTCATATGTGCTACATATTGGTCTAAAGACAGGAAAGAAATAGCCTATGTTTTCCAGTGTTCTAAAGTATAGGTGTACCAAATTTGGTCTGGATTGGTCAAACTGTGTAGATTTGTATAGAGAATGCACACACATCCTGTTTTTTTATATATAGATTCACAGAGAAAATATAAATTAGTTAAACAAAAAGCCCAAAATATTTAATGAAACTGTAATTATAATGCACACCTATATTTCAAGTGACAACATACCTGAAAATATGAAGACATGAAAGTATTATCTACAACAGAAAAAATGCCAGGATGACGCTTCAGTAATTCAGTAACAGCTTTAATATCAACCATCTTCATAGTGGGATTAGTTGGTGTTTCAATCCATACCATCTGCAACAAATTGTTTAAAATACTTGTTATTAAACAAACTGTTGTTGACAAGAACACTTTCTTTTCATATTATTATTATTAGCAACCGAATTATGCTGCATTCAACACTACTAACATCTAATAACACTTATCAACAAATTCAAAGTAAAAACAGAAAAATGAAAAATTAGATGATTAATTATATTATGAGAATTTTAAATAAATAATATTTCTATACAAATAAATCTTTTCTAAAGTAATACTTCTAAATAATAATATTAACCAAAAATTAACATTTCATCATTAATAGTTGATGAGCAAAGTGCAAAAATGCTATTTTTAATCAACCAAATAGTCTAAAATTTTTATTGACTTTGTGAGGAAAAGAATTAAATTACTTTTGTGTTAGGTTTGATTGCATTTTCAATATTCTTTATGTTTCGCATGTCAGTGAAAGTTGTTTCTACACCCATTTTAGCAGCACAGGTTCTGAAGAACCTATTAGTACCTAAAATAAAATTACATTTGATTATTTTAATGCCAAATACTGCCCTTATCTTTTCCATTTAGTTTGAAGCAAATAAAAACACAAAAATCTATTCCAAAAAAATTCCAGTATAGAGTCAATAAAATTAACCAATGAAGAGACTACAATAAAATGGGAAATAAAACAAAAACGTAAAATGAAAGAGTAATGATGCAGAATAGCTAACACTAGCTGAATAATCTGGCATTGCTCAAGTAGAAATGATTAAATGTTGATTGAAAAGTGAATTAGAATAATCAATTTTCTTACATAGAAAAATGCAATCATTTAAGTTGTACGTAAAATACTCTAACTTCCTTTTAACTCTTTCATAGCTTCTACAATTTACTTTGAATGCAAATATATACATTTAATCCCTGAGTAATATAATGCAATAGGTAGGATTAAGACATATACAAACAGAAACAAAATTCCAATGAAAAAATGCAGAATTCTGAAAAACGAAAAGTGTTGAACTTTGACTTCCTGAGCAGAAATTGAGCAATTCGAAAAAGACGTCAGAAAAATATTGATAAAGTCAATAATGATTTATGAAATTTAGTAATGCTCAAATATGACAGCGACATTTCCCCATGTTGAGTTTCCTTGTCAATATTCATTTATTGCAAGGAAACAAACTTTAGATTTTAAAATTAGGGCTTTGAAGGGCACTTTAAGGATTACCTGTGTGCCCATTTTCATGGTTGTAAGTGCTAAACAAAAACGTAAAATGAAAGAGTAAAAAAAGGCTAAAAATTGGCCTGAAGAAAAGTAATAGCCTATGTTTTCTGCAGTGTTTTAAAGTACAAGTGTACCAAATTTGGTGTGGATTGGTCAAACAGTGTAGATTTGTATAGAGAATATATAGACCCCTTTTTTATATACATAGATTAACAGGAATACAGATGTTACTATAAAGGACACTATTGAAATCTGCAAATTCACTGGATGGATGGTGAAAGAAAACCCACTATGATTATGTAAAATTATCAAGAACATTGATGAAAACTGCAGATTCACTTTGAGGGAAGTTGAAACGACATCCACAAAAAAGTAGGATAATAGATGCAAAACCAATATCAGGGCTGTTAAAGCAATTGTGAAATAGTAGCATAAATTCTTAAAATTAGTATCACAAGTCGCAACTTAAACTCTATTTTAGTAGCAATTTTAGTTGCTCAGATGCAAAATGAACTGGCTAAATCAAAAAATGTGTCCATTAAGTATGAAATAGATGTTGAAGATCATGCAAAGAAATTTAAGAATTAAAAATATTTTCTTAATCAGGAAAGAAACACAGATTCCAATGTTTTTCTTTCATGGTTGCCAAGGCTTGGCACCAAAACTTTGAAATTGGCATCCCTTAAAAAATTATCTCTTAAGAAAAATAAGAAAAAAACTTTTTCCATCCGATCCACTATTAGTTTTTTAAAAAAAACAGACTACATTTCCATTGATATTTGTGAATTTTTCCATTGATATTCAGTGAATTTACAAAGTCAACAAACTTTTTGAAATGTCATCAAAATCATTAAATGTATAATTTTTAAGACTATTTTGCTTAAAGATACCCATTCCGAATGGAAGCAATCTCCTCCACCCCAAGCTATTTAAAGCCTACTACAGATAAGGCACTGGCTGGGGAAGACATTGAATGGGACAAAGGATAAACGGCCATAGGACACGCCGCCCAAAGTTCCTGTTGGCCTGATGGGGTTGTTTCCTGTTGGCCTGATGTTTGGGGTGCATGGACTTAGTCGACCCAACAACGAGAGGTATGTATACGGTCCCGGCTCATAAACATCAATCAACATGAGTCAACTCTCTCCCCCCCCCCCCAGTCATGAATCAAGCCGGGTGTATTTATCATCATCATGAATTAAAGATACCCCTGCTGCTATATTTCACAAAGGTTGAAAAATACCAGCAAATAGACGCCTTTTAATCGCTTGTGTCAGCCCAGCAATAACTAAAAAGTAATCTTAAAAGAGTTTAAATGTAGATATCGATTATAGCAATACTTAGGTGTTTTTTTAACAGTCATATTTTTTAATTTCTTTTTTTACTCTTTATCAGTTTATTTTCAAAAACTGTTTTTTAATAAATTGTTATTCAGTTACTGAAAATGTGTCTAAAAGTTTGATGACTTGAATCGTCCAATTTATTCACTTGGTGCAGAACAAGTCTAAGAGCTGTAATGCCCAGAATATAAACATTTTTAGTTATATGGTAAAAGGGAATCATTGATATAGAAAGGTTATTCGTAAAAATGTACAAGCTCTGAAAAGATTGAATATAGAATCATCTTTCTTCAGAGCAAAATTATCTTTATTTCTGCTTTATCAAACAAATTATATCACTTAATTAATCAATACATATAAACAAAAAGTATTATAAAGGCGAAAATTTGAAACATTTTATATGTGTTGAATATTAAGCAAAGATAATATGAAAGAATCGCACACAGAAAGATTTTATGCCCCACAATAAATAAAAAAATGGTGAGTAAAGAAAAGTTAAATATTGCTTCACTTAATCATAGATAAAATAATATGTTATTTGCAATCTTATCTCATGATTTTCTACTTTAAGATTGGCTTTATTGAGATAGCATAACATTAGTTAAATTCACCATACAATAGATATATCCTTTCTCAGATTAGATAAGCTATCTCATGCTTACTTTTCTATCATTCTTTTTAATGAAAGATAACAAGTAACATTACTTATGTTATCTTTCCGCTCTGATCAGCAGGAAAAAAAAACTTACATTTTATGTAAAATAATATAATAAGAAGCCAACACTTTTTTGATGGTCAAATGCATAGATATTTTTTATGTAACAAAGTTATTTGCCTTTAATATTTTAGAATTGCAAAATTGTTAACAAGTGTCTTATGCAATGAAAACCATAATTGAGTTGGAAAAAGTAAATTACTGTAACAGCTGATTATATAAAGGAGCAAGAGAAAAACTGTCAATGTGATCAGGTTGATTGCCATAATTGTGAAACCTTTTGTATAATAATTAGGAAACTATGTTAAAATGTCTGCTTGAACCATTTCACATAATGCATTCATTCTGATTCTATATCCTTTTAAAGAGACTTAATGCTTTAAAATCAGACTATGTGGGGAAACTGGCCAAGAACCAATTGGGAAAATCAGAAAATAACCATCTGTACAAATTTACAATAGATCTTAAAAATTACAAGAAACCTATATGTAAACTATCACATACTTATGAGACAGAGAGCATGGATAGATTAAAAGCTGAATAATTACAACCTATAGTGAAGATACAAGATTATAGTAGAAGCTGAAACATATCTTGAAAGGTTTATTTTTTCAAGGTATACAATCAGAATGGCTAAAATTTCTTGAAGATAGAACTGAATAACAAAATAGAAAATTAAATAGTTAAGCATTTCTAAATTTACCCTTCACATAGTAGTCACTAATTTAATAAAATATTCAGTGCCTCTTGTGTTACAAAGAACAGTTCATATAATCAGAATATACATATATATTTTTTAAGAACATGGTTACCTCCATAAAGATCATCGAAACAAATGACATGTTCTCCTGACTTCAGTAGATATGTTAAGGATACTGTTGCTGCAAGTCCTGAAGCAAAGCATAAAGCTGCAAAAAAATATACATTGCATTCAGTGGATTTCAAATTATGTTCAAAATGAAGTAAAAACTAAGAGGCTTTTTTTTAATGATAAATGTATTTAGGTATTTTGTTGAGAAAAAACGCAAACAGGTTACCACATAAAATTCTAAGAAATAGTAGAATTTGTAAAACACAAAAATTAAGGTTCTCATGATGCAAGGAATATTTCATTGCAAATTGACAAAAGCTATATGGTAACAGGTAAATTGTGTGACATGCATTATAATTGACAAATACGTAAAAAAAAAATTACTGGATACTTAATTGTTTGCATTAATTAAGGATATTAAAAACTTAAACTGAGAATCTCATAGTGGTCATTTATGGTCAATATCAGCAGTGAGTTTTCAGATAAATTGGATTGTTATTACTTAAACTAATTAAGAGAGCTATTCAGAACTGGCTGAAAATTCTAGACATCATATCATGTAAGAAACCCTTTTTACTTGTGCCACTCACTGAATGTTAACAGTGGTATGTGCACCTTTTGTACTTTACTGATACTATGATGGCATTCAGTACATTATTACTACTTCATATTTTTATTTTTTATGCTTTGGTTAATCATGCTGTTTTGAAATTTTGTTACGAGCAGCTGTAACAGACAACGTTTATGCCAGGTCTCAAAAGTTTAGAAATGATAACTACATAAACCTGAATTGGAAGGACAAAACTGCAGCAACACTCTTATTTAAATTTGAATACAAATAACAATTAAAGATTTGATTTTTATACACAGAAAAATGCTAATGTAGTCAACAAGAACATTTTAGATTCATCATCTTTTAGGTTTGAGAAGAAATTTAGTTCAATGGTAAGAATCTATTTCATTATATTATATACAGAACAGGATTTCGCATCTCACCATATTTTCCGTTTTCCAGAGAGGCCAGACTTTCCTCCAAGCATTGCCTAGTGGGATTTCCACTTCTGGAATACTCAAAGCCCTTAAAGTTCAAAATAAGGATGAAATTAGAATTCCGGCTTATACATTTACAAACTTGGTATTACAATTGAACACAAAACAAGGAAGATTCAAATTTGCTTTTATACCAGCAATCCTTGTTAAAAATATTAATGTCCCTGCTATTTGGGTATTTGTATATGAATCCTTTTCACAGTTCAAATTTTTTTTTTTTTTAATATGAATATTTTAAATGTATTTGCACAAAAGTAAATTTTTAAACTTAACTGTCATCCTTCAGCACTTGTCTTTCAAAAAAAAATTATTTTTTGGTAATGTTTATTACAGTTAACCAGCAACAGCTATTTTATTGTTTTTAGGATAAATTGATGTTGAGTTGGAATTCATCTCAATGTCTAGACATATCGCGGATCACAAGATCGAACACTCAATGTCGCATTTTAATTGTGTGATGGTGGTAAAACATAACATATTAACATATATAATAATATTAACATTATTGCATAAAAACATTAAAATTCTTACAGCATGTTCAGCCGGTGCAAATTGCTGAAAAGTAGTGGCTAGTGAAATTGGAGGAATCACAGCTCTGTGTTTCCACTTTTCGGGGTCTTGACCAGCGTGAATAGCACGGGTTGCAAATTCAGCAGTTGGAGTAGACATTTTAGATATTTGTGATTTCAAAGGATTGCGACAGACCAAATTGAAGACCTAATCGTTACACGGGAACGAGTAAAAGAGGTCTGTTTCAGGGCTGCGGTTTGATTTATAACAAAAATAGGATGACGAAACTTATTGAAGAGCTCACATGGTGTTTGTTTACATTCTGTCGATTGAGCCCCAGTCAAAGATAACATAGGGTAGAAAACACTTTAGTAACTGCTTCAATAAAGTGTATCAACGCAATTTTCTTCGAATGGAAACCAAGCTTAGCAGAAATATAAATCAAATTTCTTTTTATGTATAAACAGGCTTCCGTCTCAAACAATTCTTCTGAAGAAACTATCGGTTAAAATGCATTAAATTAAGCTGCAAATATATTTAATTTTAGTTTAATTCGAAAAGTATCTTAGTTACCTTTAAATGGTATGCAGGTGAAGTTTAATTTTCCACAGAAGCATTTCCTGTGCTTTTTTTTGGTAATTGGTAATTTTTAGTTAATGTCATACTAGAGCAACACAACGGGTTATTGACGACGGTCCGGGATCAATCTCTCAAGGGAAAAACCGAGGACAACACCTGAGCTGGCACCCCACTCTCCAAACTTCCACACCAACCCAAGGTGAGGACTTTCAGCCACGACAGATTTAAGGAGCACCAGCCGCCTCTACATCATACTCTTATAAACATCCGGACCCGGATTCGAACCAGGGACCTTCCAATCTAGAGGCTAACACCTTAACCTTGAAAAAAAAAAGAAGCCACTTTATTTTATACAAAAACACGAAATCTTCAACTTCGGAACAACGAATCAAAAAAACTACTACGTTGCTTTCCCTTACGTAAAATTTCAAAAGAATGTAGTGTTTAGAATCCTCTTGATATAGTAATTGGTAATTTTAGTTAACGTCGTACTAGAGCAACACAACGTGCTATTGACGACTGTCCGGGATCAGTTCCTTAAAGGAAAGATCCGAGGACAATACCTCGTAATTTTGAACCACGGTCAGATGACGAAGCAACACCTGAGCTGGCACCCCACACTCCAAACTTTAGAATCCTCTTGAATCGTGTCTGTTACACAAAGTAACTTCTTAATGGCCTGTAGAATCCTGAATTATGCCCATGGAATCCTATAGAATGGCCCGTTTTGCTAAGTTCTAACCTCCATAGAAAAAGTCTCGGATCTTTCCCCTTGGGATTGATTTTGAACCATTGTCAATCCCCCCCGTTGTTGTTCCAACAATGAAAGAAATTAAAAACCTACCACAGAGGAAGTCTGCAGGTTAAAAGGCTGGCAATAAATTAGTGATTACAACGTATTTCGTAACTTGTGGAGCAATTTCATTTTGAAAAACGCTTATTGCTAAATATTGTTCTACGCAACTTTTGGTCTTAGGTCAAAATTCGCTTGACTTTTTTTTTAGCACTTGGAAGCCACATAAGACAATGATCTATAGACAGCTCAGTTACTTTGGATGATTCCAAAACTTATTTTGGTTTCAGGTATGGCTGTTTCAAGACAGTTCAACTTTAAAAAAATAATAATAATAATCCAGCCTCGTTTGATAGAAGTAGGCCTTGTCTCCCTATGAACATTTCCCATTCACCATATCAAAATGTTAGATTTTGCACCACTCATAAACTAACAAATGCCAATATCTTGTTTTCATATTGTGTATACCAGTGTGTAGTCATAACACCACTTTACATTTTGACATTGAAACTGGAGTCTATGCAATCTGTAGTTTATATTTAAATTCAAAACCAGCAAAAGAAATAGAGGATGGTTTTTAAACTGAATAAAGATGAACAGTTTAATACTAAATGAAAATGAGTTTTTATTCAGATATGTCTTGATACTCTGTTACACTTTCAATATTTTAGTAAGAGAACCTAGAAAATTTAGTTCTACTTTCTGAGATGGATCTATTCACAAGTATCAATTGACTTTAAGGCTATCTGCTGTCCTTATTAGATATTGCACTTTCCTCCTCTATGTTAGTTCTACTCGACTTACCAACAAATGTAGAGTACAAGATCATGCAATAAGCATACCATTTGTTTCCCAAAATTATAGTAGCTGCTGAAATAAATTAAAAAAAAAACAAATGCAGTAAATTTTGATGCATTTCTATTCCTGCAAATTTCAAACAAAATTTTTTCAGTTTATCAAACCATTCTCCAAACTAAGTATCCTGAAACAGTTTGGCACATGTTGTATAACTCACCAGAAGATAAGATTCATATGGTTCATATAGTAAGATTCATAAAAAACCACATAACAGAAGGCATGTATTAAAACATGTATTGGTATATATGTTTTGAGGTCTTCATTTTCTTTTTTACTAAATGAATCAAATTCTGCCCGGCCCAAGTTTAAATTAAGAGACCAATGCTATCAAGAAAAAATGTGCATAAATGCTGTGTGCTGAACTCCTAGAGTTGAATTCTTTCTTGTGTCAGTTCAACTTGCCTTGTGTATGTTCATTTACTTATCTTGATTGGTGCAGCTTGGTCAAATATGGACTTGGTGCAAAAAAACTTAACCTAACCAACCCAGAGTTGAATTCGTCATATCTTCACTCATCAAAATTGGATTTTTGTCAAAACATATTACATTTAAAAGAGCATCGCTAAACTTTTGAATTGTTGCATCCAATAAGTTGGCAACACAGCATATTTTATTATGGCAAAAAAAGGTTGATTGCGATTTTTTTATGGTGCAAGGGCCATATTGTGCTGTACTGCACCAAACATAAAAAAACAGTCAATGTCAAAAATAATGGACATACACACAAAGTTCTACTGGCAAATACAACCAAGGAGGTTGCTAGAGTAGTGGGCAAACCCACTGAGTCACAGTGGATTTTCTACCATTGCCATTAAGAACTGACACATATTTGTGCTTCTAAATTCTATTTTGTTTCTAAATTTAAAACTTGCAGGTTGTAATGTAGCTACAAGTGTTTATGTTCCTTATAGAATCCTTCTCAATAGGTAATTTATCTCGAGTGAAACCTTCATGAAATACATTTCTAATTTTCAGAACTTCTCAAGAAATAAACAAAACTCGAGAAAAAATTTTTACAAAAAGCACAGAAAATGCTTTTGTGGAAAATTAAACTTTACCTGCATACCTTTTCAACTTCGGAAATTTATACACACTTGTAAAATATTCAGATTTATATTAATATATCCCACCAACCCTGTATGGATATATTCCACAAAAAAACTATCAAAGAATGAAATGTGCTCCAAACGAAAAACTGTTTGTGTGATGATAGAAAAGAAGAAATTGCCTTCATGATTCTTTAAAAAAACAAGATTAAAATATTTTATTCGGATTTAAAAGTATAATTAAACAATTGTGATCAACATTTACGCATATTATGGAAAAAATATCACGGATAGAATGCTCACATTTATACTCTATATAATCCTAAAATATATTAACACTATAACAAAAATTACACTGTGGGGAACCAGCCCAAAAACTCAGGGAAGAAACTTAAGTAAATTGGGAAACTTCACAATATTCTTAACAAGAGAATTCACAAATTTTACAAATATAAAATTATAATTCTTTGATCAATAAGCTGCAAACATGCTTTGAACACACTATATACACTAATCGGATTAAAACATGACTAACATAAACACAGCATCAACAATTTTAACACAAATCACAGAGGGCATTTTTAGGTTAAAATTGGATTATATACATGTGCATTTTTTACCTTCCTTTTTTTTTAAATAACATTCGTGGAAAGTGAGAACACAGATATGACTTAGCACAAAATATAAAACATGAAATTGAATCTTGGTTAAAGTATTGATAGGTTCAAAAAACACTTCTTTGTGTGTAGTTATGTTTGGAAGCGTTATGATTGTAAATAACAAGAACTTGTATAGTGCGGCTTTCGAGAGAAGGCAGTCGACCTTGGGTCAGTTGATATCTGAAAAAGTGTTAGGAGAAAGATGCCATATGCAAAAGCATGATCAACAATAGCTGTAAATGCCAGCTCATTATCAAGGCTATCACTTTTGGTACCCAATGATAAATTTTGAACCTGTGCCAAAAAAACAATTGTAGAAGTGATTTGTTTACATCACCACTAGTCACCTAACTGTTGTAACAGACTTGATCAAAACCATGTAACTCAGCTGCTTTCTCTCAAGTGCTGCACTATATGTAACTATTGCACACAACTAATACAGCAGGGACCTGTTTTCTGGATTGAAATACTGGTCAGAATCATATTTTGCAATGTACATAAAAGCTTTCAGGAGCAATTTTTAATAAAAATAAGCATATTATTGGTTTATATATCTTGGTAAAGCATAATTTGGTTATTATCAGGTCATAGCCTGTTGTAATGTGTTAAAAGATTCATACATAAATAATGAAAGAATTAGATAATGCTAAAAAAAATGCACATTGGTCAACATTTCTTGTATGTCTTTTCTTGGACAAACAAGGCCAATAAACTGTCTATAAACAAAATACATATTTCAGGAGGAGGGATAATTATTGCTAGATACTTAAAAACAGACCTTTATTCTAGAATATTTTATACTATATCAATCAAAGAATTTATAGTTAAGTTTTCAATTGAGAAAACCTGTGATTTCATTTTATTCATTGAAAAGTCAGTATGTACTTAACATTCATAAAAGCAAAAATATAAAATATACTGTTAATTGAAAATGAAGGTTCTAGATTTTGCAGCAGTATTTTTTTATATCCTTAAAAATGAAAAATATTGAGGAATATCTTAAAAATTAAGTTTAAATTAAATGAAAATTATAATTGTTTGGGGTTTATCTCATAAATTTTAAATTACACTACTTGAATCATTCAATAATTCTTAAGCAAAAATAAGATACAAATTTAATTTAGTGCAATTTCCATTATCATTCTGAATAAAAAATGTGTTCCAGTTGAAACCTGGTGTATGCACTACCAACCACACATTAAATCACAAATCTGTTTCTTAATTTTAGGTGGTTTTTTGCAATCCAAATATAACCTTAAACTTAATTTGCTGATTCAAAATAATAAATGCTTATAAGAATTTTTTCAGAATTGCAATAGATATATTGCCATTATTTATTCAAGGCGTGCATGTAACATGAAAATTGAGCACTTGATATATTTCAATTTCTGGAGATATGAACATGAAATATCTAACTTTTGAACCACTGGCTTCCAGTGATGATGCATATCTTATTTCCTATTATGCAAGAAATTAAATGGCAATGAAAGCCTGGGATATTATACTAACAATGGTCTTGAAGTAACCAGTAAAATTAATGTTTGTTATTATTCACCACATAATGAAAAAAAAAAAAAAAAAAAGGACAGAACTATGTACATTCAAATGATTAAATTTTGTATCATGATTTGGTTGAAAAATAAATATTTCCCACAGCATTCCAGAAACATATTTTGCAGGAAAACCTTCATAGTTTATAGAACAACAGAATCCATAGCAGACAAACAGATGAAAGTGTAGAGAAAAAATAAGTGGAATTAAAATTAAGGCATTGACTTTCTATTGGAAAACACCCACCAATAACATGGAACTTAAATACTGTTTCACATAACACCAAGTAATCAAATCCTTGTTTGAATCACTGTGTTTCAATTTATTGCATGGAAATCTTCACCACCTGCGACAGATCACAGCCCATGTTATACCAGATAACAGGGGGAGCCACTGGAGTTTATGGATCAAGTAGCTATGCTATTGCTGAAAATATAAATTTTTAAAAACTCCGGATACTCGCGTACAACGATATCCATTCTTTTTTTAAAAAATAGGTTCTGGTTATGACTAAGACATAGTCACATGAGATGATTGCAATGAAAAGGTGAGTTCCTGAATAATGGTGATTTAAAATGATTTGAGCCTTCAGGTAAGATTACTCAAGAACTGTACAATCAAAATGTGGTAATAAATATACAAAAACATAATCTTTAGGCAATCAATAGTGCAAATTCAACAGACATAGGTATCGGTAAAGAGTACGATAATCATAAGTCGGGGAAACGGAACGGATCCTCTTGGTAGTCCGAAGGAATCTCGAAGAAAGAATCGGGTATCTCAACATTGAATTGGAAATCCTGGAATGTGATGCAAGCAGTCACTGTGGGGAGGATAGGTATATCTAGAAAAAAAATTAAGTGGTTATCGTATGTGGGACATTAATAATTTCAGATGTTTTACATTTCAAAACATAACAAAAAGATATTTATGTAGAATCCATCCCCCGTACATCCACCAGAGGTCGCGCTGAGCGGAATTTGTAAACTAACTTCGAAAATCAGTCGAGTTGAGTGTAACTGATCAACATGCTTTCATGGGCAAGGTGGAGCACCGTCCAAACACAACTTACAAAACTATGTGCCAGCGTGTAAGTTGTGTTAGGACTGGTGCACACATCCGATTTTTCAACATGCACCGCCGCTGCAGCACAACTATGCACATATAACCATGAAATGACGCAAGTACTCATTTTGCGCCATTTGCGATAAATATTCTATCGAAGAAAACGTGGTTATTTCGCTTACTTGGAGTAAAAATAGTATATTAAGAAACAAAATAGACATTACTGGATACAACCAATTATTAATTATTATTTATATTCCATTTATTCATGAAAACAAGGTACTTCAGACCGGAGAAGTGTCTGCGGTGAGCTGCGCCGCAATGTGGAACTGCGGTACAAATTTCACATAAGTTGGACGTGCATTGCCAGAGGCATGTGTGCACTACTCCATTGGATCCAATGTATCTCAGACCGCACACATTGAAAAACTGGGTGTGTGCACCGGGCCTTAGTCCTCATCTCCATGTAATCCAGCTTCAAGTCTTACAACACCCCCCCAGACACTGTGCTTACCATTTATTTCTCTAATTCAAACAAACACACGCATACCACCACACTTGTTTCTTATTGGTATGTATCTATTAATGCCTACATCCACTTCTACTAGTGTGCAAGTGGAAGGCATTGTGATGTAATAGCTATTACATCGAGTCCAAAAATTCGCACATCACAAGGTTGCATGTTCAAATCAAATTTAAGTCCAATTCCAGTTCTATTTCAACATCCATTTATTAACGAAGACAGGACACAATGACAATGAAACAAAGAGAATGTATAGATCCATTCCAACGTAGTCTTCCTTCGACCACGTTCTAAATCAATCTGGCGAATTTCCCATCGGATAGGGAAGATGCGCATTTCAAATTCCCTTTCATAGGGATTATGACAAGATCTGTGGCTAAGTTGCCACAGGCATGGCCAAATAGCTGTTTGACTAAGAACATTTCTGTTGCCAATTTGACGAGGGGATGGTAGTAATGTTCTTGGTTTTTATTGATATAAGCATTGATATGTGCATATCATGCCTCCAAGTGAAATAAAATAAATAAAAACAAGCAGCACTTTTTCTTTTGTTCTCCCATTCTCCAAAAAGTTCACATCTCATGTCATGTTACCAGAATAATCTTCTGAACATACAATTCAACATTAAATTCTGTTCACTTGTTAAAAACGATTTAATATTGTTTGCAATTTAGCCTATTTATGTGTCTACACTTGTAATTTTCGCATTGATTTTGGTCTTCCAGATTTCTTTATATCTTGTCATCAGATTTCTGAAGAATTTTTTAACAGCTAACTCTCACATGCAGTATTAGCAAAATTATGCAGTTCCCATACATAAAATAAAGTTTGTCACTGTGTGGGGAAAAAAGTATCAAACTAAAAATACATATACCTATTTTTACTGGAAATCCAACAGGTAACTTCAAGCGAACAAAGTCTCGTAACTTTTTGAAGTGCTTAAATGGTGCAATGACTTCTAGCACATTTAGAAGCCTATAAAAAGAGATGGAAATAAGTTAGATAAAATTATGAACTAGTTGAGAAAAAAAAGTATAATTAAAAATTACATTCCAAGAAAGTCCTTAATCTTCAACCGAATGGCAACAAATTCCTCGAAAAAAAGTTCCCCGATAGTCACACAAAAATTTCCCTGATTTTACAAATCCCTTAAGAAATGTTGTGATCCGTAATTGGTATCGATATACAGTATAAACACAACAATGTTTAAATATATAGGGTCAGATGGGGTAACAGGACCATTCTCAACACATATTTCGTATTTTTTCTCTTCAGACATTTTAATTGTTATTGTAAGGGTTGGAACTCTTACAATAGCAATTGGAAAAAATGGAGAAAAAATACAAAATATTTTGATTATGAACTTTTTACACCTGACCCCAAACATTATCCTACTATACAACAAAATAAAATGCAAAGGTTACAGCTTCAGTCTACGTTTTTAGCGGTGGCAACGGTCTTGGCACTTTTTTTTGGTGCACTTCTAGTAGCGAGTTATGGCAGGTTAAGGCAACCCATCTGTATTACAGTTATTGCGGTTTTCATGGTAACCTCGGCATGCAGAAAATTTAAATTTTCATTTTGAATGTTCTAGAAAGTTCTTTCAAGATCTGTTAAACTGTCATATGAAATAATTCCTTCCTTGGTGACTTTAGAAGTGCGCCAAGACCGTTTCCACTGCTATAAACGTAGACTGAAGCTTTACCAAAAAATTCAATTCTACAAAAATGTAATTGCAAGCAAAAAATATTAATTCAATGCACAAAGAAACATAATTAGTTACACAAATTTCTAATTGTATACCACAATTGTATCGCGGCCTCACAGTGACAAGACACTCCGGCTGCTAAAATCACAGCAGCTTTTTTTTAGCGATATTCGAAAATTACGAGGGCAGTGTTCTTTATTATAATTATAATTTCGGTGAATATGATTTATTAGATTCTTAAAAGTACTTGTAATTTTGTGCATCTCTAAATAGAACAAACTATATTAGTTGCCATTTTTCTCGAAATTTTAAAAATTCCCTAATTTTTTGTGAAATTACGAAATTTTTCCTGATATTTCATGAGTTAAAAAGTTCCCTGATTTCCCAGTTCTGTTACCACCCTGTTCAAGACAAATTGGAAACAAAATTAAAAATTTGATGTAAATAATGCGAGCTGATTATTTTTTAAAGATTGATTATTCTTCAAGAATGCTAGAAATTGTAGACACGCAGTTAATTTCAATACAACTATTTTTCATATACTTCATTTAAAAAGCAAATTATAAATTTTACAGGTAGCAAGTAATTGAAATTTGGCTCTTCAAAATATTTAAGTGTCTATCAGCTATATGAAACTAGGTTAAAAAGGAAAAATACTTACGATTCCACTGACAAGGGAAAATCTTGGGACTGAAAAGATATTAAAAAAATCTTATGTTAATAAGGCAAAAGATAACAAACGTTTTTATGCATATCAACATTTACTATGGCTGTTTTTAATGAAATTGTCTATAATTGGCATGAATTTTAATTTTATGACCACTTCACAATAATCGTAACATTCAAAACCTTAATTATAGAAGAGTATTAATCAAATACGAACTGATTATTTAAAAAATGTAATACTTTGATTTTACAGATCAACATGATCTATATTGTATCATAATTAATCTACACAGTATATATTTTACTAATGTAAATAGCACAAAAACCAACACCATCTATTGTTGAATGGCAATACAGGATAAAAACAATATAAACTTGACCATTATTGGATTCGTTTGTTGCTTAGCTTAAATATGCTCGATTTGAGCACGAAAATCTTCTTAATCATCTGATAGTTTCTGTGAATGATTTTTAAAGTTCAGTGCAAAATGTGGTGCAAATTTGCTGGCTCTATTTGGTATTATTGAGGATGCATGTCTCACAGAACATATGATCACTCAAGGGAACCTGGAACCAAACTGATTAGTCCAATGGGCTCATAACTTTTCACACACGTACAGTCGCGGGAAAAAAAACCAAACCACCTCCTCTATTTCGAGCACTATTCATACTAGGGCAAATTCAAAGCTATTTATTCAATAAGGAATAACGTCCTCTACAAATTCAAATCCAAATTAGCCTAAATATGAAATTTCATGACTACTACCTTTATATCCTGAGATATTAAATCTTAAAGTTTGTGCAAATTTTAGGGATCATCTCAAAATAGAAAGTCGCTACTTGTAGATCGAGATTAATTGTAGTTACAGTTACCCGAATTTCAAATTTGAACACTATTTCAAACATATTTTTCAGCCATCAGAGAATTATTACATTTATTACGCAAGTGCAAGCGATTTGAGAATTACATTATTATATTAACTCTGCAAGTTCAAATGATACAAGAAATTATTATACATGGTTTGTCAGACATTTATTATTTTCATTGCCCTCCAAATCGCAACAAGGAAAATTTAATGTAGCGCAAAAACTAATTACCGGAAGGAGTGGAAAATTTTGCATGGCCATATTAGAAGTTTTTATGAATCAATTTCCATCAAAATATAACAAGGTTTGAATTCTTACTGTTTTCAAACATTAATTTAATAAATATTGTACACAAAAAACTATTTTTAAAATAAAATAATTATTGGATTTAGTTTGGGTTGTTAAACAGTAACATGGTACAAAGTATCAGCACTATTGAGATATTATTTACGAAGATATCCATAAAATTCTAAGAAACTGATTTAACATTACAAGCTCCAATTTTTCTGCACTCATGACTTCGAAATGGTAAGACTTACCAACATGAAATTTGGTACCTGAAGTTAAAATTAGACATAGATTCGAAATTGTGTGTCAAAATAGGAGATTTCTATTGGAAATTATGAAATTTTTGCTCTATTTAATATAAAGACAGCCCCTTAAGCAAATTTTATGAATTTGAATTTTAGAAAACGTTAGTTTCTGTAAAGCGCCATTGTTGAATTTTCTCAACTGTTAAAATCGCTCGAATGAAGAGGGGGTGGTTTGTTTCTTTTTCTGCAACTGGTACATTAATGCTGCCTCTCCTTGGTTGGAAAGTTGCATCAATGCAGCACTAACCATTCTTGATGTATTAACAATGGCTGGATTTGGGCTGACACAGCCAAAATACTTTAATGTACGTGAAAATAGCATAAATTTTAAAGTAAGAATTTAAACCCTATTTTAGTGGTTAAGAAACAAAATGACTCAGCTACAGCATAAAATGTGCTAAATCAAGTATGAAACAGAACTTGAAGATCTTGACAATATAAATTCTAAAATTAAATCTATGAAGGTTTTCATGACAATCTAGCATAGATTCCGGTGCTTTTCTATCATGGTAGCCACGACTTGGCACCCAAACTTTGAAGTTGGCATCACTTGAGATACCTCTCCCAAAATAGAAAATATTTTTTTTTTGCCCACTATTTGTTTTAAACAAAGGAAAAGATTTTTGCAGAC
This sequence comes from Metellina segmentata, assembly GCA_947359465.1. Taxonomy (NCBI): domain Eukaryota; kingdom Metazoa; phylum Arthropoda; class Arachnida; order Araneae; family Tetragnathidae; genus Metellina; species Metellina segmentata. The sequence goes on from OX375877.1 coordinate 101,050,019, forward strand.
TTTTGGGGAATTTATAATTGCCACAATTGTGAAAATAGGAGCTCTTGTGAAATTTTGCTTAAGGTGTACTTTTGCTAAGGAAGAGATGGGGGGGGACTCATCAAAACACCACCAGAAGGATTAAAAAGATACCCCTAGTCGGCAAGGTTGAAAAATAGTAGCAAAGCGTCGCTAATGGCAACCCTGGTGAATACTTTTCAGACCACATATATCATAATTCAACTCATTTCAGTGAAATTCTATGGGCATAACTGTAGGGATTGGAGAATTTCAAAGGCATGTCTCTTTTCAGATGCACATGTGCCTTGTAATGTATTGCATTAAATACTTTCTAAAATAAATATTTCAATAATAAAAGGGTATAAACTAAAAAGGGACATAAATGTGTAGTAACATTACCATTGCTAAGGTTGCCTTGAAATGCTTTCGAGTTTCTTTGCAAACCATCGGTCTTCCAATATGAATGTACTTTTCATTTGAATTTATGTACTCTTCCCAAGACATAGGGCGCACTTTAGGAGGGGGTAAAGATTTCCTCCTTTGAATCTACAAAAGAAACACAAAAGGTTGATTTATCTTTTTGATGGAATAAGAGATACAGGTAATTAACTCTTGTAATAGAAGAAACAGGAGTCACTATATCATCTTACTAAACTTTCCTAAAACAACTCAAGACACAAAAACACGGACATTAAGAGCCTATTTTGGATGCAGAAAAACGTATATCTTAGGGAAATTTCATGGGTTTGGTATTTCAAATCTCGTATTGATGTTTTTCCAATTTTAAAGTTCGACTTCACTTGCCACAGGTTTAGTTTAGCAGCTAGTAGTTCACATTCTTAAATTTGTGATTAACATGAGTAGACTTGGCCAGTAATTTTAAGGTGTATAAACTCAACCTCCTAAAGAGTGAAGGTTGGAGACATTTTTGTTACTCCTAATATGAATAAGAGAAAGACGATAAATTACTCAGTACTCTTAAAATGAAAAAAAAATGCAACAAACATGTGAAGACTTTTACATGTCTTTTTTGAAATACAATGTTTCAACAAATTGTAAGCATTAACTAAAATTGCTTTCTTACATTAAATTTAACAAGTTAGATTTCATTCATAAAAATAAGTTTATAGTCTTTTATTAAAAAAAAACAAATAAATTAGTGGAATTGAAGTACAAATAAATTATAAAAAAAATCAAGAGCATAGTTTGGGGAAGAATTATCAAGCAAACATCCCATTTAAAAAAAAACATGTTATCAGCATTATAATACTTGAAACAAATTTCAGAAACTTCGCTCAAACTTTCTGTTTTGATAGCAAGTAACCTGAACATCGATAAAAAGGTGGTTTTAATTATTGCAAAGTATATTAGTAGAATTACTTCCGCATTGTCGAGAAGAATGTATCCACTTTTAGTAAAGCTTTCAAATATTGCTTTATTCTTGTGTAGATCTTCATCTGTTAAATGCTCTCTTCTGCAAAATAAAGATTTTATTACTTCACAATACTTTTATACACAAATCCATGAGTTATTTTAAAATTAAGATTTGTCTAGAAAGTATCAAGATAATTATTTATCGAAACAGCTAATATTGATATAACATAGGAGCTAATCCCGTCAATGTGACAAAATTTTTAATTTGCTACCGACAATGTTTCTGTATGTTATAGTACCAGAGATGCCAACCTGCAATGGATGTTTTCAGTAATAAAAAAGGGAACAAATTAGGTTTTAAGAATTTTTCAGTAGTCAAGTAAAATTTTAAGAAATAGCATGCATATAACATTAATTAAAAAATTTAATAACAAATTTGAAACATATATGCAACACACTATATTTCTACTATTATAAAAGGAAGTGTTAGTTTGTCTGTTTCGCGGCCTCAAAACCCTGATGATTCTATGGCACTTACAGCAATAAGTTGGCACACAGGCAGTCCAAATTTTGTGCAATTTTTGGGTCGCGGCGAATTTTAAAATTCAATCTAGAAGATTTTAAAATGAATTTAATAGTTTTATTTTCCATCAGTTTTTCAACACCTTTCTCCTGCAAAAGAAGAAATACCCGAATCTGGACTTTTCTACTCATGTGACCTTGCCGTCAGCCTTTGGAAGCATGCCAAGTTTTTTTAGAGAGTTATTGTTTTCGTTTCCCTTTTTTGATTTTGCCGAGGATAGATATTTTTCAACAAGACAATAAATATTAATAATCTTTCACTGGAGTCACTTAGTTCTTTTTTCTATATCCTAGACCGTTAAAGATAAAGTAAAAATTTCAACGGATTTGAAATGTGCGGAAAATTTTACTTCAGATTAATACCTAAAAATATGATTTTCTTTAAATAAATCATTTTTAAATTGAATATATCTTATATTTTCGCAAGAGATTGTGACGTCACGTGAAACAGATTGCATCTTATGCCCTTTGAGTTAAAAAAAAAAGAAACAGATTACATTTCCTTTCCAATTCCATTTCAGGGAATGATAGCAAAAAAATAAATACATTTTGACTGGGATTGTTAATTCTTTTTCGTAAAATCGTAATCGCTAAAGATATATTAAAAATTTCAACGGATTTGAAATCTGCGGAAAATTTTACACCAGATGAATAACTTACATCATGGCACACTGTAACACAGTTAATCTATCTTCAAATGCTTTTCATTTTCCTATGACTCACCATATGCTCGCTGTTCTTGTTCACAGGTTTCAAGAGCAGTCTTTCCGAATTCATAACAAAATTTTACATTTTTGCTTTGTTTGGAGTTTTATAGCACAAGTGCCATATTTGGCCAAGCTGTGCCAAACACAAGATAATATCAAGAAAAAAAGGCGTGAATGGAAAAAAAGGATTGGAAAAATTTTGATGCTTCTTCATTCCACAAAAGGAAGAATGGCGAAAAAAAATATTAAATTCATTTTTAAATGTTCCAGATTGAATTTTAAAATTCTCCTCTACCCTAATATTGCAATCAATTCAGACTACCTGAGTGCCAAATCCCATTACTGTAAGTGCCATAGATTCGGCAGGACTTTGCGGGCAAGAAACAAACAAACACTTCCTTTTATAACATTAGAGATTGGAACAGATTCAATTCAATTTGTATGGGTTTGTATCAAAATAATCTTTTTGTTATTCGGCCAACTTTCCCTGAACGTATCTAGGCTGTAAAGCGAGGTATGGGTGTATAATGAAATGAGAGCAGAGAAAGATCGCTTGGGTATCCCGAGAGCCTGACTCATGTGCTTACTGAAGACAGTAAACCTCATGGGAGAAGAAAAGATCACCAGAGTGAATTGGGCTTGTGAAGCCTGTGCACACCTAATACAGATGAGCCCCTGAGGCCTTGTTTTAAGCATGGAAGTTCTAACAACAGTGTGTGCTTTTATCATTCTATATGCCAAGAATATGATACATTCATAGTTACTTCTAGACAGACCTACTCTATATATAACTTTTTGCAGTCATGTATTCTTGGCTCAACTTATCACAAAAAGATCAATGCTGGAACTTTCTAGATAGACCTTGTTTTTTATTTAAGTAAATGGTACCTTTTTCTGGATTCCAAGAACAAGCCATTTATGGTATATACATCAGCTAAGAAGTGACCAATCATTTCCTATAATTTGAAATTTATTGAAGTCATTTGTATTCATACAGATGATAAATTACAAGCAAAAGTAAAGTCAACAATATTGATTCCATAATAATAATAACAAGATAATGTCAGCAGTTAAAAGGAAAAAATATTCTTATTTTTATTAACTTGAACTCAAGGATTCGATTTACTTCGGTTAATGGTTATATATTTTTCAGGGAATAATCAAGATTTATATAATCACACTACAATAATTTTTAGTTACACCAAGGAACTTATGCATCCGTCTACGACAGGCATATTGTATGGGTTCATTAAAATGACCTTTAAAAAATTATTTTATTCTTAAAGGTAGGTAGTTGAATTAATGTTGCAGTGAACCAACACAATGGACTACTGGCAAAGGTCCTAGATCAATTCTGAAAGGAAAGATCTGAGGATAACCTCTTGCCATTTTGAACCATGGTCAGATGAGGTCAATACCTAAGCTGATACTCCACTTCCACACCAATGTGAGGACACTTGAGGCCCCAACAGATTTAAAGTGCACCAGTCCCCACATGTACCACACATACAACAGGCTTGGATTGAGTTAAGAATTCGCAACCTTCTGGTTGCTAATCTACCAGTCTTCTAATCAATAGCATATTTCTTAGAAACAAGATTTTTAAAAACATGAAAAATATCCAGTTTTAATTCCAATTGTATAAAATACAGTAAAATCTTGATTATCTGTGGTAATATGGATATAGTAACAAAAACAGCCTATACGAAATACAGAAACAAGTTAATTGGTAGTAGTACTGCCACAGAAATATTCATAAAGCAAGAATCTCATGTTATGAAAGGCATTCTGCCTGCCATACCAGACAATGACAAAGTGCGCATACACATGTTGACACTTAATTTAATGTTGTGAGGATTACAGCTCTGTTGATTGGAACTCAGAAAAACAACATTCTAGTTTAAATTTTATATATTTCCAAAGCTAACTATTCAGTCTAGTGGTCAGGGTGCTGATTGAAAGGTTCCTGGTTCGAATCCGGGGTAAGTAGTGGATGTTTGTTCAATGGAGTGAATGAGTGCCTTCTCTAAAAATGGGTTGTGCCTAAAATATGATGCGTAAAGTGAATCCCTTTTCCTGTGGCGCATCAGGTTAACACCAAGTGGTTCTTAATTCTACCTTAGTAAGGTCACAATGGTTGGATGTTATGGTGGTTTAGGGTATAACAGCCATGTTTGGACAAGTTGCACCAGCACAAGATAACATCAAGTAAAAAGTGTAACGAAAGGTAAAAAAAGATACATAGGGAACAGAGTAAAGGAATGAGAGCAGAAAAAGATCAAATGGGTATCTTGGGAACACTAACCCCATATTTATCAAGGGCCGCAATTTTCATGGGAACATAAAAGACCACTTGGGTACCAAAAGATACACACCAAAAGATGTGCCCCTGAGGGTAGAGCCATGATTAGGCCCGGTGCATGCATCCGATTTTTCAACGTGCGCCGCCGCTGCATCGAAGCCCAACAATACACATAACTGTGAAATGACGCAAGTACTCATTTCAAGCCATTTGCGATAAATATTCTATCGAAGGAAACATGTTTATTTCGCTTACTTGGTGTAAAAAAAAGGATATTTTGAAACAAAATAGACGTTACTGGATACAACCATTTATTAATTATTATTTATATTCCATTTATTTATGAAAACAAGATATTTCAGACCAGAGAAGCGTGTGTGGCACCGGGGGGAACTGTGGTGCAAATTGCACTCAAGTTGAACATGCGGTGTCGGAGGCATGTGTGCACTAATGCATTGGATCTAATGTATCACAGACCACACTTGCATTGCGGCAGTGGCACTGCACGTTGAAAAACCAGATGTTTGCACCGGGCCTTATGTTCAATTGGCTGGATATTATATATAAAAATTACAAACATAGTGCATTTGATACTAAAGGACTGCAAAGAATAAGTATTAACATAAGGGCATATACCGTTCTATCCTCTCGGAAAAGCCATCCACATTGTGCCCTTGAGAATTCAATTGATTTGGTCGATATCTGTGCGGCAACTACATCACTACTCATCAAAATGTCTACTTCATCTTCGATTTCTCTTTCCGTTTCCTACAATAGGGGAATTTGAATAGAACAATATATGATTTGTAAACTTTTAACAACTTTTCTGCAACATTGTAAACAATTCAAAAACAATGTTACATGCTTGCAAACTACGTTTGTCACTAATTTAATAAATCAAAATCATCTTAACAGAAAACTAAGTTTACTAAAACAAATAAAAAGAAAGGCAATTTCAGATTTAATAATTTATTTCAAAGTATTATCATTCTACTTGGTGTGTTTCTTAACTTACAGCATTTTTCAGTAAATTTTGTTAATTTTCCCTGATTTCCGACATTTAATAGGAACCTACTTATGTTATTCTATGAAAAAGTAATTAAGGTTTCAAAAATTGTACTCATAAATAATTTTGTTTACTTATAAAATCAAAAGTTAATAATAATTTTAGCAAATCTAAGAATGATTATTAGGTTTGGACGAAATCTTTTCAGTAAATAAAAGTTAGATTTAAATTTTGAGACTGCATTTTTATTCACTACTTATGACAGACACATTTAGAAGACGAAAATCAGAATAAATGATGCAACAGAAATCTTTTAAAGAGGAAACACAAAAGAAAAATAGAGAGTTAAAGAAATTTGTAAAACACAAACATTTATTATTTATATTAGAATGCAATAAAGGAAAAACTAAATGCAAAAAATCTTCTTTACAACATGACATTACAATTATGAGGCACATAGACAAGTCAAGGTTTTTAGTTATACATCAGTAAAACAGAAAAAATATGTGCAAAGAAAAAGTTGAAATGAAGAGTCTAGGACTTTATTGTATTGATAACACCTATTAACAGAAAATAATTGTTGAAAAATATCTTAAAACACATTTAATTAGTAATTCAACTCTAAGCTAGTGAGAGTACTTACTTCAAATAGAACCAACAGCTAATAAACTAGTTTACGTAATAATCTACAATGAACTAAGTGAAACTCTAAATGACATATTAGCATCTGCACTAAACTACCTAAATTGTTTATATCTATTGATGACAAAGTATCTACTCAAATTTCACATCTTTTTTCAATAGATTTATAATAAATATAGTGTCACATTCCATGCAAAACAAGCAAATATTCTATGGCTATCACCAATTTTAATGGAAATAAGTTTTTAAATATGTTACATATGGTAATGGAGCAACTGAAAAATATTAGATATCAGAAGCATATGTTTCATTGATTTTTAAAGTTCAGGCTCACACAAATGTAGGTTTGTAAGCACTAAAAGTAGCCTGTTTACAACCCTATAATTCAATATGTTGACAAATTAAAATTTTTCATATTGCTGTATTCTTTAGCAGTCACTACTGACTCCGAGATCAAAGTTTTTTTTATCAATTTGCTACAAATTTCAAATTGCTGATGACTCTAGAAATGGAAAGACGATATTAAGAACTTTAATATTTTTTATTGCATTTTTATTCCTTGACGAAAAACATTTCAAAAGTAAAATTATGGAAAACTGCTGTTTTTCTATTTTTTATAGATATTTAATTGTGAAAAAAAAAACATAAAAACTTTTCAACATATTACAGACGCTGTCTTATACGTCATTGAAATTTTCATTTCTGCCTTTTGCTTATTTTTGCCCAGGAACATTTTTAACTGGATGGAGACATGATTTTTGTATTGCAGCTGATATTGAAAGTTAAACTTCAATTTAAAAAAATGTAATCACATAATTATTATTATGCATACTGTCATACTAATTAGCATAACCTGTAACTCCTATACATTAACAAAGGAGTTACAAGTTTTGCTAATTAGCATGACAATATACAGAATTTCACATGAAATTCCTTTTTTCAGCTGTTTTTTCTTGCTTAATCCCAGAAGTGTTCCATCAGTGAAATAATAACTCAGTCGAAATTGCATGTATACATAAAATATATCTATCATGCACCTCCTGTTTGATAATTAGTAGATTATTCCTCGATTAGATATAAAAAAAATTGGCCCAGGCAAAGTAAGAGTAGAACAAAGACAGGAAATGGCTTTTACTTCCCAATTCATTTTCATACTGCTTACCAGTCTAATAGCTCTTTTGAATATGTATAAAATTGCATGCATTTTTGTTTTTGCCTATTAAAAATTGTGGTTAACTGTCCATAATTGATTGGTTAGTTGTACGGCACAAGGGACCTATTGGGCCAAGCTGTACCAAACAAGACAAACGACAATAGCTAAATGAGCATACACACGCAAGGAAAGTTTTACTGACACAGAAGAGAGAAATACACCCAGGGAGGAATCAAACCTGTGCTGCCAACAATATGCAGATTGCTAGCACAGTGGGCAAACCCACTAAGCCATGGCAACTCCATTTTGTGGAAGAAAAAAAATTGAAAACAACAAATATTAAAAAAAATAAATGTACTCACAGGAGAGTTGCCTTTTTTCACAATTTCAGGTGATGTATTACTTTTTGTTTTTTTCTGCAAATATCAATAAAGTTGTCTAAAATCTGACAGCGTTTTGCTGAGAAATGCAAAACACTAAGCAAATAAAACATCAAAAATAAAGTTTGAAAATGTGATGGGTAAGAAAAACTTCTTTTATGGAACTGCACAAATTTCAAATAACAAAAATGACTCGCGCACTACTTTTACCTATTCATAAAAAGAAAATCTGTATACTTTTTTTTAACTTCATGCTTAAAGAAATTGCTTGTATAAATGCTGAATGAATAGAAACTTTCAATGCAAATTAGATACAAAGTGAACTTTTAGAGCAAATTTAAGTGCACTAAGAATATGCACATGTGTGGTTGCTTTTACGATGCACGAAATGATTTATTAACATTCTTTCACATAATACATTCTAAAACAAAAAAAATCGACGCACCAAGTTGTCCGATTGCGATGAAATTGGTGGATGCAAAAAACATACACCAGATAAACAAACGCTTAAAATTTCAAAACAATTGAATGATTTATTTCAGAGTTTGACTGTTACGAAGGGAGTAAGTCAATAAGGCATCGGTCACCTCTGGCCTGGATGCAAGCTGTCACCCGCAGGGGCATAGACTGAAAAAGTTCCCGGATGGTGTCCTGCGGAATTTCTTGCCAGATTGTCTCAGTCGGGATAAACGGTCAACACTTCGAGATGGTTGCAAACACCTTCCGATAACGTCACAAATGTACTCTATGGGAGAGAGATCAGGAGACCTAGCTGGCCAAGGAAGTGTTGGGAAAGCTTGAAGACAATTCACAGCAACACATGCCGTGTGCGGCCGGGCAATATTTAATTGAAAAATAAATCTGGGGTGTCGCAAAAGGAATGGAAACACAACCGGTCGTAGAATATCGTCTATGTACCACTGTGCTGTAAGTGTGCCAGAAATGACTATCAAAGGGGTCCGGCTATCAAAGGAGATGGCACCCCAGACCACAACACCCTGTTGTTGGCATGTGTGGCATGCAATAGTAAGAGCAGGATCTTCAGACAGCCCTGGACGTCTCCAGAAACGTCTGCAGTTGTCGTCAGGACACAGAAACGGGGACTCGTCACTAAAGACTATATGTCCCCAGTCAGCGCCATTTTAAGTGGATTGAGCCCAGCACAACTCCTTCTTGGTGCGTCAATTTTTTTGTTCTAGAGTATATATTAAATATTGAAAATACAATTGTTTTTGTTAAAACAAAATAAATGTTTCATTTTTTAATTCAGGGGAGCTGAAGGTCAAATAAATTTAATGACCTTGAATTTCAAAGGCTACTCAAGGGGTCATGTAAAAAGTTTATGCAAAAAAACAAAACCAGCAATATTTATTTCGATTGTACTACTAGGTCAAATGATACAAATGTTCATGGATATCATTTACATGATTCTATTACTTCTAATATTATTTTACTATGAACTAACACACTTCACAACTTGAAACATTGGGTTAGAACACTTAGGCACGATTAAGTGACAATCCCAAATAATGCTTAACTGGTATCGAGGAAGAAAACTATTACAAACTAGCACAGTAGTAAAATCAAAACAAGGTATACATACCTCATATCGCATCCTCTGAAAGACTTTGAGTTTGTTGTCCAAGATAACTAATGACTGAGATGGTTTTGCATCTCCTGTGAAAAGGAAGCTTATATCTCCTCTTTCCCATTTCATATCGCTGAAGTCAACTAAAGTGGTATCTAGTCTGAAACAAGATTAGTCTTGTAATGCATTGAATACAAGATTTTTTTCAATTATAGTGCAGTGTTAAGTTCAAATTCCGGAATCCTCCGGACTTCAGCCATTTCGGATTATTTGCATTTAAGGTAAAAAAACTTTAATCTACCCCCCCCCCCTTGCTAATTTTACGTTTGAATAGTAAAATAACAGATATATGAGCCATAATAATTTTTTTTAAAGGACAAAAAACTTTTTATACAATGCTACAAATTTTACTTGCAAATCTTCTAATTTTTCTGTGTGGTATTTACCCTGAACATGTCTGTTATTTTGCATTGTTTCATCAATTAGGTCCAGGTTTAACTCCTTGTTCATTAAAAATTCTAGCAAAGATGGAAAAAAAGAGTGAGAAAAAAAAACACCAGTTAGCAAAACGTCTGGATTTTGGAGAATTCTTGATTTGGGACTTTGTACTGTATATTAAGGGTCCCAATATTATTTTTTCATTGTAATCAATTACCAACTATGCATAAAAACTATCAAAAGGCTGAGTTTTGATAATGACTTCTATTAATTAGTCTTCAGGACAAAAGAAAAGGACCCCTATCTTGTTTTGTGCTCATCAGACACTCTCTATTGGAATACTTGAAGCATATTTACTTCAAATTAATTCACTAAAAATAATTTTGTGACAATTTTTGTGTTTGAAAAACCACTTTTCTTAAATAAAAATTTCTAAAATGCTGCTACATTGGACACCTACATCCTATCAGATTCTCTTAGCTTTGACTGACACATCATAAATATTGATTTTAAGAGGCTTAATGTCATGTTTTGCTAAACTTTATATAAAGATCCAAAGCCATAATTACCTGATATTTGATCCCTTTTTATGAATGCGACAAATGTCGGAAGGCAACATTCTAGATACCAATGGAACTACAGAAGAAAAATTTTACTATTGAATATTGAAAAACTTTTTGTCTAGTGAATTTATTGCAAAATAAGATATATTATAACAAATACTGAACACAAATTTGATTTCAAACTTACCCCAACTCTGAAAATCCCATTTTAACTCCATGAAGAAATCACCCATTTCGCTAAGAGCAAGAATTAAATCTGGTCTTCTCACTTCCATGGCTTCACGAGATTGAAAATTCATTTTTCTTATAAGAGATGATACTGAAATAAAGTTTAATATATTAATTGCATTTTAAGAATTAAATAAGGGCTTAAAAGATAAAAATCAAACATGTTTTTCAAGAGCATGGATTAAATATTAAGTAATAGTAATAAATCTGTTTCACACTAAAATTCCCTAATATCAAGAAATGTAGTCAATTTTAAAGTACTGAAAAAAAATTATTTGGACATTTATACAGAGTTTTAGTTTGAGGGCAGCAAATGATTTTGCATAATGAGATAGAAAAGCAGTTGCAAAAGTCGTTTTAGATAATTAATATACACTGGTGTCCAAAATTTGGATGGTATGTAGTATCCGATACGTTACAACTTTCGAGCGATGTATTGCCAATTGTGGTAACCTTCCCGTTTTCGTACTTTTCCTAGTTTTAAGGCAACCCTAGATATTTTCTCCTGACGATAATAAACGGGTCTCATGATTGGTTAAGGAAGAAAATACGCTTTTCCACTTTTATTTTTAATGTAGAACGGAATTAAAATTTAGACAGTCTTTGAAATTGTTGGGTGTATATGAATTTTGCTCTTGATTTATAAAATCGACTTGTTTTATTAATTTTCAAAATTTGTAGGATAAGTTTGGAAAGCAGATTGTAAGTTACAATTTTTTAAATTTGTCACTTTATTTAAATTTCAATTAAAATTTCGAAAAAAAATTTGGATTAAATTTGATTTTTGAAATTGCAGATTGGAATTTAGAATTTTTTTCCCCTTTTGGTTGCTTATTTCCCCTTAGTTGATTTGATATAGCAGTGGATAGTGTTATTGAATGTTAGAAAATGTTTTTTTTTTTTTTTTTCTGCAAACATGTAGTAGCTTGATTGGGAAGACGGTGAAATGTCTTTCATGTGAGAATGATATGATTTTAACATTGAGAAAGGATGCTGGTGATAGGTAGGAGTGGAAATGTAGAAAGATAGGACAAAAGTTTGGCAAAAGAAAGTATAACAGGAGTAAGAAATTGGAGGGTAAATGGGTGTTTGGAGGACTTGAACGAGGGACGGATAAATGTTTTATGGTTGAGGTGAAAAATAGGAACCAGAAAGTTTTGGCTGAGGTAATTCAGAGCTGAATTTTGCAAGGAACTACAAAAATTTCTGACTATTGGAAGTCATATGCTGGTATCAATACCCGAAGGACAAAGAGTTCAAGGGTTATCGATTCGAGCATATGACTGTTAACCATAGTCAGAATTTCAAGGACCCGGCTATGAGGGTAAGTTTGATTTTTGTTTAGCTTTTGGTTATATTACAAACACTGGACTATGCTTGGGTGGGCACCCAATACGGTGACTTATACGCATGGAAGCCAACGGTGAAAGGTCCTCGCCGGCCCCGGAGGGGCGGCGAGGTAGCCGGCAGGCGGGGATCGCGCGTTATACGCTGTGATTTATCTACAAACAAATTTCTCCCGGTATACTGATTTAAACGCATTGAAACCTTAAGCGCAATACGCTTTGACTTCTCTAAAAAACAATTTCCTCTTGTAAAGTCGTTACAATAAAAATATTTGTCTTGCTTTTCCATATATGGCTCTATAACCTGTAATATCCCCATTGAGTTGCTCACATAATGCTAATTGCTAGAAAAATTGTGAAAAAATATTTTTTCACACATATGGATAGCAGAAGAATTTTTAGATTTTTTTTTTCTCATCAAAAACCTTTGTGTGGATTATGATCACAGAAAAGAACTACCTTATTAAAAAAAGATTTCTTGTTTTGAATTTTCTATGCATTGCAAAGTTTCTAATTCAAAATTGATAAAAATCCGGACGTTTTAAAAAAAAATCGCGTTTTTTTTTAAATTAAATTTTTTAATTTTTTTAACAATTATAAATTATTATTTTTTATTTTAATTTTTTTTTTAAGTGACAAAACTAGGATGAAATAGACGCAAAATTGCGTACATGTTCGGAGAAAACCAGACTGAAATATTAGAAAATTTTCAAGTGAAATTTATATTGCTTTTTTCTTAATTTTTAAACAAATTATTATTATTATTATTTATGCACTGTATGCAAAGGTTCACTTTGTATATGGCGGCCATCTTGGAATTGCTTACATCGGCCGCCATCTTGATTTGGCGTAAACAATCGCTTTGGCGGCCTAACGTATCGGATGCTACCACTCCACCCAAAATTTTCTTTACACGCACGGAATCGCGGATTTCTCAGAAGCTGTGAACTATAACTTTATGAATTTGTCTGGAATGAGACATAACATCATAACATATAAGTACAAAGGAAAAAATTTAAAAACACTGCATACTTATGATATAAAACTGTAGCAGGAAACCATAAAAATGACAATAATATGTGACAAGTAGAGTTCAGAAAAAAAATTAATAACTCAGAAAAGATTAAGACTAAAGAACTAGACTTATGAAAGATTAAGACTAACTTGTACACACATATCACAACATGACTTTATGCTGGCAATAATGTTGCTAACCACAGTTTGGGGTAATTAAGTTCCACTCTCCCAGCAATGCGGCCTTCAGAGCATTTATATCTCTAGAAGGAGGATATATCAGTGCAACTGCTTGTACAAGGTAGTCCCATAAGTTCTCTATTGGGTTAAAATCAAGAGATTTTGCTGGACACGGTATTCGCTCAATGGCTTCATTTTCAAGGAATTCGTCAACAAGGTTTGCGCGATGTCAACAAGCTTTATCGTCCATAAATAAAAAATCAGATCCATATGCACCTTTGAAAAGTCTTGCTCTTGTGTTGCATACTAAGACTTCATCCTCTTTGGCCAGTCACAGATCTTCAGTTGAAAACATGTAGCGGCGTACGTCCATCAATCATTATTCCACACCATCACATCTGCACTACCAAAACAATCACATTCCATAATGATCGAAGGTAGATTTTGCATTCCTTATTCCCTCCAAATGTAAAAACACTTAGAATAAGATGTTAAACTAAATCTCGGATCTAGTAAAGAGAACATGGGTCCATTGGTGTTGACTCCAGTTCAGATGTTCTTTGCAAAAATTCAAATGATCCCTCTTGTGTTGTGAAGACAGTGAAACATATACCCCTGGTTTTCTGGCATAAAGGACTTTCTCATTAAACCTTCTGTATGCATTTTGCCATGATACAACACTTTCCGTGTCGGCTGGATGCTCTGAACTTAACTGCCGAGCAGTAGTCTTCCTGTTACGATGGGCAGTTATTGCCATATCTTGAGAAGCAGTAGTTATATGTTTACGACCTTGTCCAAGCCTCCTTACAACAGTTCCAGAGTTCTGAAATTGTTTCCATAGTGCAGAGACAGTCTGTCTTGAAATATACACACACCTCACTGCTTCCACGATTGTCTGCCTGCTTCTAAACGGTCAATAATGTGCCACTTCAAAGATTCTTCCAAATGATACTTCTGAGCCATAACAAACCGTTTCGAGTCAGTCCTCACACAGTGAAATCAAATGCTATATTGCAGAAATTCACTCAGATATTAATCAAAATCATATGCACATCATACACACAAAATCATATATAGTCATCTCTTTGAGCAAAACACTTGATCCCTGTCGGATGACATAACGCCTTGATTTGCATATCAGATACTGTTAGAAAACTTTTGATTGGATAATTCTAATAAGCTTGTCTTTCACACATTTCCTACAAAAATGAATTACATCGACTGGGTATTTTATGGAATATAATTATTTTAGGGTATGTAAAGATATATTTGGACATGAGTGTGTATATTATATATATATATATAACCTCCTGAAAATTAAACTTAAGAATGATTGCTAGAGAATTTAAACCATTCAAAATTGAATAGCCCAACAAAACTGCACATGGATACACTCAGACTCAATTGCTGACCTAGCAATAACTGGCGTTTACAAAAGTCAACTTACTGGTTTGACGGTCCCCGAAGCTTATGGCTTCTGCAAGTGGACTCCATCCAAGTTTATTTTTCACCTTCACAGGAGCATTATGGGCAAGAAGTAGTTGAACACATTCTAGAAAGATGTAATGTTACATTTACCAAAATATTTTATTTTTAAAGTATTAACAAAATGTCTATTTTTATCCACTATTCCACACTAAAGCATGCAAGTTTTAAGCTCTTCAAAAGAGCCATTATCTTACAAATAAAATTTTTATTGCTCAGTTGCCGTTTATAATTAGGAGTTAAAATATAGTTAGGAGTTAAAAGCAACAAATTGTTTCAGTAAACACCAAATTCAACTTTTTGTTCTTTCAACAAAAACACTTAGAAAATAAGAGAAATTAACTGTTTCAAAATTAGTGAATTGTTTTCAGCCATCATTTTTTAGATTGCTATAGATGCAGTCAATATGGCAATCCAAGTGCAAAGTTTTAATTATAACGTGATTGTAGTAATTAAATATGAGTGTTTAAAAAGCAGTTACAATTTAATCTGAAACAATTACAAGAGAAAAAAAAAACTTTCTTAAGAACATACCTTTATGACCTTTCATGATAGCAATGTGAAGAGGAGTGTTACCTAAGAGAATAAATATATATGCTACTTTAATATAAAATAAATCCAAAACACGGTCACAAATACAACAACAAAATCTTATAAAGATGAAATATACAGGAGCTTATTCATAATTTATGCCATTTTAGAACTAATATAATTCAAATAAAATATAAAAACATCAATGCAAATTTTGTAAGCAAAAGATTTTTATTTAAAAATTTTTAATCTATTACTTATAATTGAAAATTTTTCCTTCCTCAATTCACTATACTGCTAGATAAGGTTTTTTATTAGAGGTTGGTACAGCTGCCGTAGACTTTAGTGTCAATGTTTTTTGTAGCGATAGGTATAGAAATGATTTATAATTATTAATTTTTATTGAAAACCATGATATATATACAGTACAAAGTCCGAAAACCGGAATTCTCTAGGCCTCAGCCATTATGGATTATTTGAAGAAAAAAAACCTAATCTAATCCCCCCACACACGCGAATTTTCCGCTTGTTATTCACGTCCGGAACACGTTTTCAATGCGAAAATAGCAGATACATAAAAGGAATAAATTTTAAGAGGGGAAAAAACCTTTTTAATACAAAATGCAATAAATTTTTTTACAAATCTAATTTTTCTGTGTGGTATTTACTCTGAACATGTCCGTTAATTTGCATTGTTTCATCAATTTGGTCCAGGTTGAAAGCCTTGTTTTTTAAAAAATTGTTCTTAAAAGAGGAAGAAAGATAGAAAAAAGTGAGAGATAAAAAACGCTGGTTAACAAAACATCCGGATTTGGGAATTGTACTGTAGCTGGTGGGTCCAGGTATATAGTAATAAAATACCAGGTCCCCTACATCTATCTGTGGGCCCTGTTGCCAGCCCCCTGACCCAGTTTCCAGGACAACGGCAGTACAACCTATGTGGGGGCTATGCAATAAACTCTTTTGAGTGAACTTAAATAACTAGTCAAAAAGTAAACAATTCGCACTTTGAAGAACATTTTTCAAATGAACTACAAAATATACCTGAAATGAGTACAACATTGATATAAAGACTTGTTAAGTTAATGGCAATGCTTTTTGTCTCAATGGCAGAATTTCTTGTATAAATACCCTTTTGGGCTTAGCACAAAATAATTAGAACATCAACAAAAGAAATTTAAAATAGAATAAATTCACACAACTGATTATTCTTACTACTAGGTAAGTATTTATTTAAATGAAAAATCTATACTTTTTCTGAAATATTGTTATAGAAGTTTGTCCAACATATTAGTTTGAGTCTAATGGAATAACTTATTTCATAAGAATGTTATAAAAGATCACAAAAATATAGCAAACTAGAGTTGTTTAGGGGTGCAGAAAATGTTTCAGGGCCTAATATTTCCCCAGAACACAATTTATTTTGTCTGAAAATTCCTGGAAAACGTCCTTGTATTTTCATTCCAGCTTAAGCGACTAATAAGAGTACAATGTTGATGATTAAGAACTCTCCTTTGCACTATTACTTACAAATTTACTACTCTAATATTTATAAATTATAAAATGAATATCCTTCCGATAAAACAATAATTTTGCATTGATGAATTATATTAATTGTCACCAAGACACCTTTGACATCATATATGCCAATTTCAGTAAAATATAAAGATTTTTGAAAATGTGCTTCATTGCAAAGCAAAAAAAAAAAAAGTGTGTGTGGGGGGGGGGGGAGAGATGTAAATATAGTTGCTAGCCGAAATACTTGTTCATCACTGATGACAGCTGAATTTGTAAATTTTTTTTATAAAGATGTGCAAAAATTTCCACACTGCTGCGTGCATTTCCTTTGAATCTTAATCACACGTTCAGACATATTCTGCACCCCTGGAGTTGTTTAGGCATGGTAAAATAAGAAAAGAAAATTATTTACAAAAATTAATAAGAGATTCAAATAACTGAGGATGTCATTTTTATAACAAAGTGGGATTGCCTTTGCCCTTTCACAACTCGCTACATAAAGCATGCCAGAACGGCAAAAGCATTGCCATTGAATGCCTTTATATCAAAGCTGTACCCTTAAATTTTCCTTCAGTTGTTTTCCTAGTACTTACTATTTTTAATGTTAGCCTCAGAAGAAGAATACTTTTAAACTCATATTTTTCATTTACTTATGCATTCATCAAGCAATATAGAACATCATTTTTCAATTTTTATTTCCTTTAGCAGAAAATTCTTGATTATTTTGAAAGATTGTCTTAGAAATATTCTCCAAAAAATTACTGCAAAAAAAATGTACACTTCTGGTATTAATTGTGGATTTTCAGTTAACTTAGTTTTCTACAATTTAAAATTAAAACATTACATATTGTTTCTTCCAAGCACATTTTCATTGGCCCGCACTATATTATGCTTTTTTCTTGTCTCTCAAATTCAATATATTGAGGAGTTACATTGTGATCATTAGTAAGGTTTCTTCATGTTACATGCACCCTACAAATGTTCATCCACCTTGTGTCATTGCATTTACAGATGCAATATTACTTCAATACTACTTAAAAAACAAAACATTTTTTGGTACATTAGATAGCAATATTTAGTCAGTTGTAGTCAATGATAAATGTAAATTGGTAATAATTTAGGACAACCATAATGTGAGCGTATAATAACGACATAACACCTTTTTTTGAATCAACTGTATTAGAAAAAGCAAAAGAAAGGTCTTGAGCAGTTTTTTCTCTGAACAAACAAACAAGATCAAACAATGATCCATTTTGTCATGGCACCAGAAAAATTAGAGATCCTTAACAAGTCATCTAGTTTTCTTCAAAATTGTTAATATATCTGCATACTTTGGAAGCTGATTACTACTTTGACTGGAATTTTCTTGGTTTCAAAAACTTTTCGTAAGTAAATCGAAGTAATTAACTTTAGATATCAATGTTTTCAAACTGCAACCATAATACACTCACCATGAATATCTTTCTGTGCAACATCATGAGTCCGCAGAGTAGCTGCAACTCTAATCAGATCATTCTTGAATACAGCCTCGTGTATTTCATACTTTACACCGTTGTCCGACATAATTAATAAAACAGAAATGTCTAAAGAGTGGACTTATCTCTGTGAAAACAGTAAAGGAGAAAAAGCGATAGTACATATCAAATCTAACCTACAGATCATATTTGCAACACTTGAAACCACAATGATTTTAAATAAACAGTTTCTTTTACACTAGAAATAGAAAACAAAACAAAACAAATGATTAAATCACTAATTTTTTCCACTCATTACGTAAGAACAGCTCTCTCACTACATAAAACAGAACACTAAGGAAGTGAAACTGAAAGTACATGGTGAAAAATAATTGATAGTGTTGTTTAAATATCTGTAGGAGGGCTCAGATAAAAATCAAAATATGTTTGAACAGTGAAATTTAAGAACATTTATATCTCAGGATTATCACTAGCTCGAAATATATTTTTTTACTTGCAAACTTCGACGCAATAGTTTGGAACGATATTGGCAACTCTCATTTACCTAGAAACGAAGTGAAGGGAATTGTATTGTCCATAAATAAATAAACAATCGAAATATTTCATATTTCACATGCAGCGAGTTAAAATTTAAAGAATTTACAGTACAGATTGTAAAGTTCTTAAAAGTAATTCAAAAGCTGGAACAGAATTTTTCACATTCGTATTGTTCTTCTCTGGATCATGTTAAAATTTACGCGCCTAATTAATCAAACTTCATTTAAACACCGATTAATCCTTAACGTGGAAAAATTCGGAGCTGCTCAATCCATACAACGTGGGAAAAAAGATGATAGGCCTGTTGATTATCTTCCTTTTCAATGGGTGAGACAAAAAGAATTTAATATATTTGAGGAAAGTGGTGAGTCGTGCTTTTTAGAAAGTGATATTTTTGGTGTTTATTTTATTATTTAATTGTATTCCCAATGTTTATACTTTGCATAATATTGTTATTTTATTCTAGGCGATAAAATTAGACGTGTAGAATGTGATCCATCCCTCCCGAAACCTGATTTTGAACTGTCAGATGAACTTAAAACGTAAGTTTAATTTGGGCTAATAAGCTATCGGATTGTATGTTGTAACCATTACCTATCTGCATACTTTATATTTCTATTTTAATTCCTGAAATAACTTTCTCTGAATTCAATCCTCTTCCATGTGTAAACAATGTAAAACTCGAGAATACAGTACTAGTCTGAGTCTCTCTTGCCAAATTGAAGACAAATTGACAATTTGGATATAACCTTAAACAGGTTACTGTATTCCATAATTATCTCCAATTACGAGTAGTAATGAACCACCAAATTAGCAGTGTTATCATGTTCTTGAGACTAACCTCTAAAAAGATTTTGCATGTATGCCAAATTGAGGACCACTAGCAAAGTACGAATGAAAGAAACTCATATCAAAGATAACAAATTGTTGTTTATTTCCTACTTAGATATTTACAGACTAGCAGTTTGCTAATAAACATAAATGAATAGAACTAACATAATCAATAACATATCATAATCAACATAAAGAATAACTTAATGCAGATCCTGAATCTAACAAGAGCAGGAACTTATTGCAATTTGATCATCCATTCTCTTCATTCCTGAAGTCCAACAACTTTGTTCAGAACCAACACAATAAAAAGGCAACCTCTGATTTGACTCAATTTTATGTTTATAAATCATTAAAAGTAAAGGTTTAGCACTTCATGTCTAATTTTTTCCATTGCAAAAAAATCTTAAAAATACTTTAAAGAATTCTTTTGTTACCGAAATAAAGCAGTTCTTAATACGAGTTTACCTTTGTGACACTGTTTGGTACATTTGTCATTAATTCTTGGTTAAGTTTTTATGGAAATACAATTTCAATTTGAAATAAAATGAAATGTTAGTTTGGTTACTTTGAAAAAAATATGACATGAAGGTACAAAGTTATTGTTTGATGGTATATTCTTGGTTCTGCTCCCTGTTGTTTGTTTTGAAGACAGTAAAACTTAGTTGCTGATTTCAGTTTGTCCAAATCTTCACTATTTTCAAAATGTTTCCTTTTTAATTAAACTTATGCTGTATTAAGCCTATTTTTTAAAGTCAATGAATCTAAATTCAAGTTATTGATGCAGATGACTAAGCAAATTCGTGGAATCATGTGTAATGACAAAATATTACACTACATGATCAAAATTATACGATGCATGAAGTTGTACTGTGCACGCTTAATCATTCAATCAGAAGTCAAGTTTATAAACAATTATAATCAATATCTGCTGAACCAATTTTTTAAAAT
Source organism: Metellina segmentata (assembly GCA_947359465.1). Classification (NCBI taxonomy): domain Eukaryota; kingdom Metazoa; phylum Arthropoda; class Arachnida; order Araneae; family Tetragnathidae; genus Metellina; species Metellina segmentata. The sequence continues at coordinate 101,070,850 of OX375877.1, forward strand.
CAATTTTGCATAATTTTATCTTTCTAGATATTGAAAATATTTTATTTTTCTGTGTTGATTTTTATAAATAGTACATTTATCTAAAAAAATTACTAAAAATATATATGTAAAAATTATTTATCTTCTGTGTCTAAAGAGAGTTTTTCTATTTTCTAGGGCTAGTGAACCCATAAAGCATATGTTCTCTGTTGCAACGGCATCAGTGGTAACTAGTTTTGAAACTATTCTGTAACTATCCATAATTTTTTTTATGAAGTGTAGAATATTTTTTATTGCCAATAATAACATCCAAATAACGATATTGCTGATTCAATTTCCAGTGAGAACGTTGAACAGGACATCGTGCTCACTGCATCAGAGGTTCAGTGCTTTGTGAAATCTACGACTTATGACCTGTAAGGGGGTGACTCCAAAGAGTGCCAGCACTGCCATAGGCCTGGGCGATGTTCAAATTTTTACATCACGATACATCAGCATTCTAACATCACGATAACACGATACCTCGTGATGTTAACCATGCATTTTATGCATAGTAAAAATGCATAAATTTTTTTTTGAGTTCTTTCTTTTCTTTGCTATATAAAATTGTGGTGGGAAAAAAATAACAAATAAAGATCTGCGTTGTACGTTTAGGAAACACGCATGATTTAAAACAAGATTTTGCATATATATATGTGTGTGTTCCACGCACCATATATGATCAAGTTGATTCAAAAATTAGATTATTTAGAAAGAGAAAAACTTCTACATAAATAGAAATAAATAAGCATTTGATTCCTCTTAGTAATAATGACGGCATATATAACCTATATTTCCACAGAAGTTCACAAAAAAAAGGGATGCAAACGGATTGATTGTAACATCAAGAAACAAGAGAGGGTTTTCGTAACTCAACTTCAAATGTGCAAAATCATTTTTGTTTTAAAATTTTTAAATTGTACTGAATTTCAATTTCACACAAAAAAAAATTCTGGAAACAAAAGTCATTATCAGCACACAAATGATTTTAAGAAATTCCTCATTAATTAAAAATAAATAAAAAACATCTTTAAAATTCGCAGATTTTGCAAAATTATTTTGTTTTTGAGTATTTTTAAGCAAAAAAAAAACATTAACTAATTATAAACATCGGAATCATTGTGTCGATCTAAACCCAAATTTCCCTCAATGATGTTAAAATAACATGCTATCATCAACCCAAAAATAACTCGAAATTTCACACCGGAAAATCATGAGATACTGATTAGGCAACTCAATCTGTAAATCGCGAAACCGATGTGGCGATGTCGACATCGGTTTTTCACGATGACGGCATATGAATCGTGCATGCGCTATGAAAACATTGATACATCGAAAATCGTAATACCGGAAAACTATGAAATACTGGTTTGGCAACTCAACGTGAAAATCGCGAAACCGATGTGGCGATGTCAACATCGGTTTATCACGATGAATCACGCATGCGCTATGAAAATATCGATGCATCGAATATCGTGACACTGGAAAACCATGATGATGCTCTGGGATTGGCTGTGTGACATCGTTTGAAACCTTGATGATGCTCTGGGATTGACTGCGTGACATTGGAAAAAAACGCTATATCGCGCATGCGCTTTGAAAATATCGAAATCATGATAGTGCTCTGGGATTGGCTGTGTGACATCAGGAACAACCGATATATCACGATACATCGTCATCATGAAAATCGCGAAACCGATATGACAATGTCGTCCTCAAACTGGTTTTCCACGATGTATTGATACATCGCCCAGGCCTACACTGCAACTAATAGTCTATTGTACTGAGACCCCTACTGATCCACTAAAGACCGATTGCCGAAATAAATTTCAGCATGTACTTGATTGGAATGTTTGACAGTTCCCAGGGTTCGATACAGTGGTATCCCAGATATTCAAATCGTTGTGCAGAGTAATAATCACATTCACATAGAACGTGTACAGAACTTTCCTCTACCATCCGACAACCTCTACATAGTGGGTCATCGAAAACACCCATAATGTTGAGGTGTCTATTCAGGGTACAGTGGCCAGTTAGGAGGCCAGTAGCTATCCTGATTTCTTTACTACTGAAATTCAGCAGCTCCCTTGATCTATCCCAAGGAGACTGCTGATTGAGCTCTTTGGCTTGTCTTTGATTATTAGATTGAAGCCATGTATGGTAGGACTCAGCAAGGAGCAAATCCCTTATAGTCCCTCTAACCACATTGTGAGGCAGACCCAAAACAGGCTCTGGTCCAATAAATAGTGTTTCAGACCCATGTTTTGCTAATGGGTCTGCCGTTTCATTACCTTCAATGCCACAGGGACCCAGACAAGAGAGACCTTGTTTCTCTCAGCCAGGTCCTCAAGTGCATTGTGACATTCCCACACTGCTTTTGAGGAGAAGCAGTGATTTTGCAAAGCCTTTAGGGCTGCCTGGCTGTCAGAGAAGATTTTTATAACCCTCTTAACTACACCTCTATTGAGGCAGTTGTAAGTACAAGCAGAGATCGCCAGAACCTCAGCCTGATATACAGTGGCCAGCTTACCCAAAGAGAAAGATAGCCTTATTTTTCGATTAGTACAGAAGGCACCTGAACCAGTGCCATGAGAGGTTTTTGAACCATCTGTGTACCAAATTTCATCACCCCTCCCGATCAGCCTGGAGACAAATCTCCATTCTTCTCTGGTCGGAAAGATGATGTTATATTTGGCTTTAAAGCAAAATTGCTTTAACATCCAGTCAGATCTCATTAATAGATGGGGATGTTCCTTCGACTGCAAATCGACATTTTTGAAAGCAGGCATTTCATAGGATGACTTCCATAGTCCCACGAGTTTGAGGCGTTGTGAACATGAAACTGCCTCTAGTTCCACTTGTTTATGCAGTGGTAGAAGCCCTAGAAGCAGTTCCAGACTCTGTTAGGGAGTGGTTCGAATTGCACTAGTAATTGCAATGGTCGCCATTCTATGTAGACTAGTGAGTTCTTTCTTCACTGTCTCATTACGGGTTCTATTCCACCAAGGGGCGATGGCGCCATAGGATATCATCGAAACAATAATCCTGGTATATATCCAATGCGCCATTTTCGCTGTTAGACCCCAATTATTTCCAATGGCACGTCTACAAGCCCAAAACACTCTTTTCGCCTTGCTCGTGCAGTACTGGAGATGTGAGCTCCATGTCAAGGTCTTATCAAAGATTACTCCTAGATATTTAACCTCATTTGAGTATGCAAGTGGTGTTCCAAAGAATTTTATCGAGTGCATATCTCGTAACCTTTTCCGGGTGAAGAGGACTAAACTAGTTTTGTTGGGGTTAACCGACAAGTTCATCTTTTCGCACCAAATTTCAATCTTTTTTAGGGCAGTGTTCATGAGGTCTGTACCATGTTTTGGAACTTCCCTCTTATGACCAGCATGTCATCAGCATAACCCAGACAATACAGGCCCAAGAAGTGAGTCCTGTTAAGGAGCTCGTCAACCACAAGGCTCCATAGTAAGAGGGACAAAACACCACCCTGTGTGCAGCCTTTACAGTTCCCCACAGTTAACACATCTCCCAGTAAGGAGGCCTGAGCCATCCTTGTCTCAAGCATGTTTTTAATCCAAGCGCAAACCAATGGATTAACATTTCGACTGATGAGTGCATCAATAATTATGTTTTCTGGAACCTTATCAAAGGCTCCTCAATGTCTAAAAAGGTTGCCTAGGCAATTTCCTTTCCATTGACTGCTCTATCAAGGACAGTAACAAGATCATATAGAGCAGTCTCTGTAGATTTCCCAGGCTGGTAGGCGTGTTAAAATCTCGATAGGGGTTCGGCTTTTAGAACCTCGTCCCTAATGTATCTATCAATCAATTTCTCTAATGTCTTAAGAAGAAATGATGTCAGACTAGTAGGTCTGAAGGCTTTGGCTTCACTGTAGCATGTTTTACCTGGTTTAGGTATAAAAATTACCTTGCAAGTTCTCCATGCATGCAGCATATGCCCATATACCACACAAGATCTATAAATCCTACATAAGTGTGGTATAATGATGTCTTTGCCATGTTGGAGTAGAGCAGGTATGATGCCATCTACACCAGGTGTTTTGAAGGGCATGAATGAGTTAATCGCCCATGCTATTCTTTTTGGAGTAACTATACTTCTAGCCAGTTCCCAGTCCTCCTTTCCACTACATAGCAGGGGAATAAGTGGAACTGTCAGTTCATCATTGATGTTTGTGATTTTGGAATCGGGGAAGTGCACTGTAAGCATTTCTACCAGGGTGCTCCTACCGTTTTCCGTGAATGTGCCATCGGAATTTTGCCAGTGCCCAATTGGCACTGGTTGTTTTTGGTCAGTACTTTAATCAGCTTAAAGCACTAGACATACTGTCCACTTGGCCACAGAAGTTTTTCCATGACTCCTGTTTAAGTTTCCTTATGGCCTTGTTATAGTTGGTGAGTGCCTCTTTGTATCTTGACCACTCACCTGTTTTTTAGCTCTGTTAAAGAGCCTTCTGCAGTTCTTTTTAAGACCACAGATACTTTTATTCCACCAAGTAACTCGCCTTGGTAAGCTTGTGGTGACTGCCTTACAATTTGACTGGTAGGACTGGAGGATGGACTGCTGCACAGAGTCAACAGCCAATTCCAAGTCCACCAGTGAGGGAAAGTTGTGACTCCTACCCTCTAAGAGGAGGCGAAGGTCCACCCTATAGGAATCCCATTTTGTATGCCTGGGATTTCTTTGATCCTGCTGAATATTCATAGCAGGACCTGTTAAAGACATTTGGATCTGTCTATGGTCTGACAGTGTGGTACAGTCAGACACATGCCAGTCCTTTATGCAGTTAACTGCTTTAGCATTACAGAAGGTGATGTCAGTGACTTCACTTCTGTTGCTGTTGACAAATGTCGGTTTGTTACCTGTATTGAGGATAAAAAGGCCATTAGATAAGAAAAATTCTATTAGTTCCTCACCTCTTTTGTTGCAGTTGAAACTGCCCCAAATGGTGTGGTGTGCATTTGCGTCACATCCTATGATAAAATTCATCCTAGTGCGTTAGCAGTGCATGACAAATCTTCTGGCTGAAGTCGCTAGAGGAATTTCTTCTTCATATGGAAGGTACGCTGACATGATACATGTGGTATCTCCGTTTTCACTGATCACCTTGATAGCAACATTGTCCCCATCAAGGAAATCAGCCAAAAGGAGGGCATTAAGATTTTTATTTACGATGATACATGCTCTCAGTTTGCTGCATGAGCGATCGAAGAATAGATCCCCACAGTTGCCCAGGCCTAAAAGTTTTAATAAAATGTTAAAAATATATAAGAAAATGACAAAAAGCATTGTACTCATCTTTTTATACTCATTTTTAATTTTATAGCTAGTACTGCTATTTAATATAGCAAAATGTAAAAAATAGAATATATTTCATTAATTCAGCATGTGTTCTCGAATGCTCTAAAAATATCTATTTTTGCCATAAAATACCAAAATAAAGAACCACTAAAAATCAATCTGGTAGAGTGGAAAAATCATGAATTTTTCACAAAAGGTTGAGAATTTTTTTAAATTATAAATGTAAACCCACCTTCTGAGTTTAAAAAGGAACAAGTTTATTAAAATGAAGGATTATATATAGTCAATTAAAAAGTTTTGTTAATACTTGAATTATATTTGTATACAACTTGCCAAATGTGGTAATGATTGTAAAAGTAACCCTGCTGTATATACTTCTTTTATATGCTTGTCTACAAAATGTAGTTGGTGTTCCTGGTTTGGCAATCCTTCTGTAATTTGTGAGAATTTTTCAAATTGAAAGGACTTGAGAAGTAAAATGGGTTTCACTATGCAGCTGTTTTTTAGTTCGTCTCCCACAGAAAATGAAAACAGGGAATGTGAAACAGAAGTGGGTCGGAAACATGATCTGTCTAGAACTTAGGGGCTTTTGGCTTATTTTTGGGATTTAACAAATAAAAGATGTTATTTTATTGTAGCCTGTGAATCCAGGTTAAAGCCTTTTTGATAATTATTTCTTTTGTTTTTAGCCTGAAGCGAAAGAAGTTCATAGAAGAGAGATTGTAAAGCGTGTTCAAAGACATCCATTGGACTTTGACTCTCTTGAAGTTAAAAGTATTAATTTTTTTTTACTTTTTAATAACATGTGTAAAATGATACTAAAATTAACAGCATAGCTTTGATATAAAAGACTTTTTTGTACTGAGTTGTGGCGGGCACAGGCAATCCTCCTTTATTAAGATTATGGTGGCCTTGCGAAGTTAAGATTTTCATTTCCTGCCCTTTTTATTCTTGAGTATTTCAAATGTTCTTTTCATTGGTCCTTTTGAATTTTTCCCAATTCTTTTCCATTTCCTGTAAATTTGATTAATTAAACCTAGTAATTTAAGCTTGGCACAGTACAGCAGCATCAGGTTGTATCATTTCTTCCTTTTATTTAAATATCTTATTATTTTTTTTAAATATTGTATATAAGTTTCAGGGTATCATTTCGCAAAATTGGAAGTTTAAATTTTCTGGTGGAATTTCCAACTTTAGGAAATGAGGGAATCGCATATCATTCAATCCTTGGATGTTTTTCTATTTTAAAACAGTTTTTGGAAATTTTAAAATGATTTTTTGCTGCTTTCTAAGAAAACATTCCTTGGCAGCATACAACGTATACCAAAAGAGTTGCCTCAAAGAAGTCTTTGTATCAAAGCTGTACCAAATTAAGTCCCACCACATATCACCACCCCTGCAAGAAAAGTTACTAACTCAAATTTGCAGCATTTAAGGAATATCAACTTAAAGGATATTATAAAACTTATAGTATCAGCTTCTTTTGAATTTTAGGTATTTATTGCAGTAAATTCTATTATATTCTATAGAATAATAATATAACATGCTGGAGCACCTCATACATACACTGAGCGGTCACTTTATTATGACCACCTGACAGTTTTATGCATATGAGCTATTGCGTCACAGTGTCGCTGGTAGAGGGCGAGATAGCTATTAAAAGGGAATGCAGGACAAGTGAACCATCAATTGCACTGTGTTGCTTGCAAAGATATGGGCAAAAAACATTATACAACTGAGTTTGAGCAATAATGATTATAAGCACTAGAAGCATCTGAACCAGTGTCAGCAAAATGGCTGCACTTGTGAAATGTTCGATAGCAGCAGTTATTAATGTTTACAGAGAGTGGACTACCAAACAGAAAACTGGGTCTCAACGTCAGGCTTGTCGTTGTCTCAAGCTACTGAATGCTCAATCTGGATGGAGACTTGCCAGAGGTGTCCAGTCCAACAGAAGAGCAACAGTACGTCAAGTAGCGGGGAATTTTAATAAAGGAGCAACTGCAAATGTCTCTGAACGAACTTTATGCTGTATAGGCTATGGAAGCCGACGACATGTTCGAAAGCCTCTACTGTTTGCCTTGAACAAGCGCAGATGTTTCCAGTTCACAAAGGAGCACAAAGATTGGTCAGTAGATGACGGGAAAAGGGTCATGTGAATGAATCGCGTTTTCAACTACGTCATGCAGATGGCAGGGTGCGAATATGGAAAAAACAGCACAAAAGCATGAACCCCAACTGCATTGCCACAACAAGCTGGTGGAGGCAATATGGTTTGGGGGATGTTTTCTTGGCATTGTATGGGTCCTTTTATTTCTGTAAAACAATGTCTGTATGCCCAAGGATATTTAAGTGTTATTGCAAATCAAGTACATCCTGTTATGTTAATGGTGTACCCTGCCAGGGATATATACTTCCAGCAGGACAATGCTCCTTATCATAAAGCTGGCATTGTCCTTAGATGGTCCGAAGAGCATGACAGAGAATTTACCTTGCTTCGTTGGCCTGCACAATCACCAGATCACAATCCAATTAAGAATTTGTGGGATGAGATCAAATGAGGCATCAGGCAGCTGGATCCAGTACCATTAAATCTTAAGGAATTGGAAAGTGCAGTTCATCAGATATGGTCTCAAATTCCTCATACCATCTACCAACATCTCATAGAATCCATACCAAGAATTCATGCAGCATTAAGAGCAAAAGGTGGTCCAGCATTGTATTGAGGGGGTGGTCATAATAATTTCGCCACTCAGTGTATATTTCAATGACATAACCTCAATGTTTTTATTTTTTGACTTGGGTCACTTTTCTTGCCAGGGTGCGATATCTCTCTCAATGTTCCAGAATAACTCCCCTTTTTTTCCTCTTTTAACTCACTAGTCTTTTTCATTGCTGTAGCAACTGGTCTCCAATGCAAGTTATTTGAAGCCAATGTTAATGAGTTGGAAGAAGTTCATAAGATGAAAGTGCAGATGCTAAAGCAATGAAACAGACTAGGGGTGAAAAGGAGAGAAAGAGGGAGTTAATCTAGAACATTAAGGAATTGTGTGAAGAATATTACTTTAAAGGATTAATTTTAGTATCATTTCATACTTAGCCTATATTAATTTTTATATTAATTAGTATTTTTACTTCTGTTATATAATAAAACCTGTACAAATAAATAGAATTCAATAATTTCATTTTAAACTCAAAGTTAGCATGATCTGTGCCGAAATCTACACAGCACTTATAAATTTCTTTTCTTGTCTGAAAAATATGTGAAATCTAACTTTTTAAACATTCCCTCAAAGATTTTAAGTACTGAAATTTTCTTCACTCACTAACCTGTAGACTCTGGGGGAACTCATGGGAGATTTTGGTTTTTAGATGAGTAAGGTTTGCTAAGATTAAACATAGTAGTTATATTGTTCCTATTAAGCATATTTTTCTTGAAACAACGAGTTTACTTTTCATGTTTTGTTGATCATATAAATGGATTGATACATCTGTGTCATGTCAGATTTAAACAATATCCTTCTACTGCATAAGTACTGTCTAAAATTAAAGTTGTTGTCTATATTTCTTTCTGCACTAAAGTAATATGTACCACTAAATATACAATTGTGTAAATAGCACCTTATATTTTTAATTTGTCTCGTTTTTGGTTCTTTTGTTTCATGGTGACTATGAATACTACTATCGAGCTGTATGATTTTCCAACATATGATATGTTCGAAATAAATGAGAGTTTAATGAGATATGTGATCAATTAAACTCTTAAATTCTAATTTTTGAGTTTTTTTACTAAAGTAGTGTTTCAAAAATTTACTTCTTTCAGTTGCTGAACGAACAGTCCAAATTAGAGGTCTCTATGATCATCGTACGAAATGTAGTAGAAAGGTTAGTTTTATATACTTCAAAATTAATTTTTTTAAAGCAATGTTTTATGTTATTACAATTTTAATTTTTCAGTTTGTGTTGACTAATTTGACTCTTCAAGAAGTCATGGTAGATCTTGTTCATGTAAATACAAGTATGATGTTAGAATTGGGTTGTTTTCAGCTACCACTCTCTTTCCTAGTGAAAGTGTATTAGAAGAAGTGTAAAGGGCTTTTGGTATAACAAGGATAGCATTTTGGATGATTTGATTGATGAACTAGTTATGAATGAAAACATCTTCCATGATGCGCCATTGGACAGTGTTCAAGGGCACATGACGACCTTGTGTTCATAGGTACAAGAGGTGTAACATTTAGAAATTATAAGTTAATTCAGCGTAAAGTTATGTGAAACTGAAGTAGATATGCAAAAATAAAAAGCTTTATTTGATAGTACAGTAAAATTTCCTAAAACAGTATTAAAAAATTATGAAAAATAAAAAACTCCAAGGAAAACGTTGAATTTAATCTCTAAATTACTAATACCGTCCAGGCACTATTACCTCTTCTAAACAACACGAGCACAACAGCAATGCTCTCTACAGCTGATTTTGAAATGTAGGTTTGGCTTATGCCAACAAGTATGAAATGTTTTCAAAGGTCCAATAATCTCCCATACAGTTAATGTTTGTTAAAAGTGCAATGTTAAAGTATGTACAATGCATATTTTAAAATGGTTGTAGTCAACAGTGTTCTTTTAGTTATATGTATGTTAGTTTACTGTTTATACTAGTGCAGGGCTCGAAATACCTGGGTGCACTGTGCACATGAAAATATAATTGTGCACCTAATTTTTTCCCACTATTTGCACGCAGTGCACCTAATTTAAAAGCTTAGGTGCACCTGTATTAAAAAATCTATTTCGAGGCCTGTACTAGTGTATGGGGTGTATGACCCAACCCCTAATTTTGATGATTGCATCATTTGCTTTGCTTGTCACTCCACACATATTTTCTCTCTTAAGAGTAAAGCCCTGTTCACATCAGGCATTTTCTAACACGTGTTTTCCAGGGTCAACTTTTGTTGCACATTAAATTATATTTTTTATTCCCCTAATTCAAGTTTCTATCTTTGCGATCGTTGAAGATAGAGTGAAAATTTCAACTGATTTGAAATTTGCGTAAAATTCTATGCCAGATTAATATTAAAAACAGATTTATTATTTAATTATCTACCATTTAATTATTTATTAAATAATTATTTATTTATTTAAAGAAGGCATTTTCTAACACGCGTTTTCCAGGGTCAACTTTTGTTGCACATTAAATTATATTTTTTATTCCCCTAATTCAAGTTTCTATCTTTGCGATCGTTAAAGATAGAGTAAAAATTTCAACGGATTTGAAATTTGCGTAAAATTCTATGCCAGATTGATATTAAAAACAGATTTATTATTTAATTATCTACCATTTGATTATTTAATTATTTATTAAATAATTATTTATTTATTTAAAGAAAATCACAGTTAAAAGATATCGATCTGGTGTAAACTTTTCTGCAAATTTCTAATCCGTTGAAATTTTTATGCTATCTTCAATGATCACAAAGATGGAAACTTGAATTAGGGAAATAAAAATCATAATTTAATGCATAAGAAAAGCTGACCTTGGAAAACGCAGGTTAGAAAACGCCTCATATGAACAGGGCATTACTTCCAACCAGCTCAAATGTTTCACCCCTCAGTCGGCCATTCAATATTTGCTTTCATTATTATCGGTTTTGTTATTTGTTAATATATCATTTTTAATCTTCCGCTCCTTCTTTTAAGGATGACAACTTACAATGTAATTTCTTCGGTAACAGGGTGGTAACAGAACCTGGAAATCAGGGAATTCTCAGGAAACTTTTTAATTCTGGAAAAATCTCAGGGAAAATGTCCAAATTACACAAAAAATCAGGGAAATTTTGATAATTTAAACGGCAACTATTATTGTTTGTTCTATGTAGAGATGCGCAATTATGAGTGCTTCTGATAATCTAATAAATCGTATTCGCCGAAATTGTAATTAGAATAAAGAACACTGTCGTAATTTTCAAACACCGTGAAAGCGCTGCCTCCATTTTTTCGCGGCCGCAGCGTCACGACGCCGTGAAGCCCGCGATACAACTTGTGGTATACAAATTGATATTTGTGTAACTAATGTGTTTTTTGTGCATTAAATTAATATTTTTTGCTTGCAATTACATTTTTGTAGAATTTTTAATGATATTTGCATTTGATTTTGATGTATAGTATGATAATGTAGTGTCAGTTAAGTTTATATTCAAAATAATTTGGTATTTTTCTCCAGTTTTTTCAATTGCTATTTTAAGAGTTCCATTAAGGGTTCCAACCCTTACAATGAAAATTATACTATCTAAAGAGAAAAAATACAAAATATTTGTGGAGAGTTATCTTTTCACCCCATCGACCCTAAATATTTAAAAATAATGTGTGGATACTGTATATAGATACCAATCATGGATTTTTCGTAAGGGAATTATAAAATCAGGGAAATTTTTGTGACACTATCAGGGAAATCATGGAAATATCAGGGTACTTATTTTCGAGGAATTTGTTGCCACCCTGTGTAAGCTGTATTGTACAGGTTTGTTTGGATAGTTATTCGTTTCATTCCTTTCAATCAACCCATTTCATTTCAGGAAGTTACCATTAGCAGAGTAATTTTGCCCATTATAATCCAAAAGCGAAACAAGTTGCTGAAGCAGTTGAGAGAAATAGATAATGACAGATTCGTTTGGTTGTTGGAGGAGTTGCAGTTGTACTTCAAACCTCAACCTCTCATGTTTCACTATGAAAAATACACCAAAAAGAGGCATCTGAAGAGGCTAACAAAGGAGTACTGTGAAAAAATGATTGCTGACAAAAAAGCAGCTTATCACGAATCGTTGAAGAAGGAACAAGAATTGTTTTTGGAGGAGAAGAAGGAAATTTTAGCTTGGATAGAAGAGGAAGAAAAAGTTATTGAAGCTCTTAAAGCGAAGATGTGAGTCCTTATACCATTTGCTTTAGTTCGGAGATGATCTGTACATAAAATTTAACATTAAAAATGTCATCCAATAAAATAATTTTCATTCTTTGAAAGTATTTGTTTCTGTTATTTTGAAATATTTTTGTGTTGAAAAAATACGTAAAACTAACACCCTAAATACAATTCTCACCACAGATACTCCCTTTTCTCTCGCCGACCAACCGGTATAGTGGTTAAGGTGTTAGCCTCTAGATAGGAAGGTTCCGGGTTCGGGCATGGATGTTTGTAAGCGTATGGTGTTGAGGCGGCTGGTGCACCTTAAATCTGGAGTGGCCGAAAGACCTCACGTTGGGTTGGTGTAGAAGTTTGGTGCCAGCTCAGGTGTTGCTTCATCATCTGACCGTGGTTAAAAATTATGAAGTGTTGTCCTCGGATCTTTCCCTTAAGGGATTGATCCCGGAACGTCGTCAATAGCCCGTTGTGTTGCTCTAGTACGACTTTAACTAAAATTATCAGTATCATTACCCTTTTCTCTCACTAGTCTTTATCATGCCACTAGCCAAGTGGTCAATATATCTTGCCACACACTTTTATCTTTGAATTCCGGCCACCTCGCTTACTTTGACTTCAGACCGACCCACTCAATCAAAATGTTTGTCTCTCTCGTTCAGATCGCCGGTGCAGGATGCACGGGTTAGTTCATAAGCACCGTCTTTTTGCCAATGAACTTTCTTGGCAGATCTCCTGATCCAATAACCTTTCTCATAATCCATCCCTTCTAACGGGTTCATTTTATAACAATTGAAGGGGTTATGTGACATTTGTTTACATTTTGAGATTATTGCAGTTTTGAAATTGCCTCGGTGTGAGGTATGACTTGTACTCAAACAAGCCCGCTTAAAACCGACCCCCTCAATCAAAATGCTCGTCTCTCCCTTTCAGATCACCCGTGCAGAATGCACAGGTTAGTTCATAAGCACCGTCTTTCTTCCAATGAACTTTCTTGGCAGATCACTTGGTCCAATAATCTTTCTCTTATTCCATCCCCTAGTGGGTTCATTTTACAACGATTGAAGGGGTTATTTGACATTTGTTTACATTTTGAGATTATTGCAGTTTTGAAGTTACCTCGGGGTGTGGTATGACTTGTACTAACCACTAGAGCAATATTTTGATTACAACGCCACCGATCTCAGACTCCTTACAACTCGTGTAGTTAAAGAGTACTAACAACAGGCCAAATATATCGAAACTACAAAAACGTTACATAGCTCCTTCTCCACTCCCCCTCCTATTCATTCTCTCACGATACCCTTAGAATAAGGAGCTCAGAGCTGCTCCAGGCACCCTACACTCAACAACCTCTACACATTATAATGTTACCACTTCTCTTGTATGAAATAAACTTCTTGTGTGGACTTTTCTGCCTCCATATGTAGAACCAACTCTACAAGCAGAACCAGTGTTATATTATTCGATTAATTTACACAACTCTTGCCACGACTGCCGACACTTAAGATTTTTGTTGTTACGACATTTGGTAGCTTATATACATTATAGTTTAGCAATTTTTCAAAAAATTAATGAGACTTCTATTTGCTAGTTCCATCTACTGGGCATTTGAGAAAATGTTTAACGTGCACACAGGCGTTTCCACCCTTTCGAACGTTCTTCCGGTCCGTCACAACGAATGAGCCATAAAAACTGATCGGAGTTCATGTTGATCAGGCTACATCGATCAAATGCAATCACCGCAGAGAGAAAACAATCGTTTATTAAAGAAAGATAAAACATACACAGGGTGGGAGCAAACTGACAGGTTGATTATATGCATATCCATTAGGGTGGTCCAAAATTTTGAAGATTTGAATTTTCACGTTCTCACCCACCAAATTTGTTCCACTATATCTAAAAGTAATTATGGCAAAATTTAATCACTAAGAAACAATATTTAGAGGTAGCTCAAATTTCATAATTTTTGTCGTTTTTTAATTATTTTTCTTAGAAAAATATATTTTATCTCTATATAAAAAATTTATTTTACTGTATTTAAAAGTCGTTTATATATATAATATAATAAATTAGACCATTTGTAAATGCATAGTTTGTTTAAAAGTAATTTCAGCAATGTAATGTTGGTACGAGTTGAAAGCTACAGTGCAAGAAGCATCTAAGAACACAATAGCAGAAATAGCAAAATTTTGGGTGAAAGTCGGAATTTCCATGCGGAATCCCCAGCACTGTCAGAAAAAAATTACAAGAATGGGGATTTTTAAAAAATAACAAAGGACATGAAACACCTAATCCAAAGACCAAATAGAGTGCATTGTCTTCAAAATTAGATAATTTATTTGATATTGCCCATGCCAATGCATTTGACATAATAAAAATAGCTCAAGACAGAGATTTCTTGCTAGCTCATCTAGAAGATGGATGACGAAGATCAATGATTGGTGTTGACAGAAATCTTTTTCAGAAAAATATGCTTGCTGATTTTTAAAAAAAAAGTCACCTGAAAAAAAGATTACAGAACATGAAAGATTCGCAGGAAGCAGCATTGGATTTGATAACTAACTCGGATGAAGTTGAAGAGGAAAATGATACTGAAAAGGCAGTATAATTGTTTGAAGATGAAAGAGCAACACCAGGTCCGGGTCCATCAAAACCTACGAAAGGACGTTACAACATCATAACGCCAGAATTAACAGGAGCTCTTGATAGGACAAAAGTATCTGACAGAAAAACTATGTTTGTTGTTGCAGAAACTGCCAAGAGTTTGGACATCGACATGAGAGATATCAGCCGAAGCAGAAGTTCACTTCGTCGACAGATAATTAGAAATAGAATTGAACAAACCGACAAAATAAAATCACAGCTACATACAAATGCTCCCATGATTGTTCACTGTGATGGAAAACTGTTATTAGAATTAACTTTAACCACCAAAGAGAAAATGGACAGACTACCAGTTCTAGGGTATGGAAACGGGGTTTCTCAGTTAATATCAGTTACAAAACTTCCTTCTGCAACAGGCGAAGCACAAGTCCATGCAGTTTACGAAGCTCTGAAAGAATAGGATATTGCTGATAAAAAATATTTGGAATGAGCTTTTATACAACATCCGCAAATAGTGGAAATGATAAAGGTATTTGTGCTCGTTTAGAAAAAAAAATTGTGTCGGAAACTTATTACTTTTGCCTGCCGATCATCATATAATGGAGCTTGTCATTGGTAAATTATTTCATATGTTTTTAGAAACTTCTTCATGTCCAGAAGTACCTTTATTGAAACGTTTCCAAGATTTTTGGGAATTCCTAGATCGAGACAAATTTGAAGCAGGTGTGAAAGATGATAATATTGTATCTCCTGAGCAAGATGTAAAACATGATTTTTTAAAGTTTGCTGCTAGACAATAATTTATTTTTTATCAACTATAACAAGAGATGAGTATTGATAATTTCTCGAACTTGTTATTTTTCTTTGAGGGACGCCTTTAATTCATTTTAAGAATTTAGAAGCAATGCACCATGCTCGTTTGGTGTCTAAGGTGATGTATTCTTTGAAGATATATATCTTTAAATCCCAATTCAAGCTAACAAAAAAAGGGAAAAAATGGTCTTTGCGATGTCTGTGTTGCCATAGTCAGTGTATTTTAAAGCTTGGATGACTGCTTCAGTTGCAGAAACCTCACCCTATAATGATTTTCAATTGATGAATAATTTGTTAGACTATTCAAAAATTCATCAAGCTATTTCAAAAGCTGCATCGGAGAAATTCGCAAAACATCTGGTATTTGTCAGAAGATATTTCTGCATTTTTCCTTTTCGATAGTCACATACCTATTTTAACACAAAAAAAAGATGGTTGAAGCCTTAATAAATCAAAAAGGCACGAAGAGTCCTGAGAACCTTTTCTTTGACTCCCTTGAACTTTTCATGAAAAGAAGTTTGAAGAATTTGTTACCAGTCTTTCGAGCTGTTCAAAGAAATGAATATACCACATGGATTCCTCCGTGTAGACACTTAACACTAGAAAGCTAATTCTGATTACTGCAGTGCCTTTAAATGTGTGCAGGCTATAAATGTAGTAAATGTTCATGCCGAGAGAGGTATTGTTTTGGTAAAAGAATACACTGGACTGTTTACCCAAAGTGAACCTCAGTTTCAGGTTTTGATGAAAGTTGTGGAGGACACACAATCGAAAGCCTATCCTGATAAAAAAGTAGGAAGGACTTGACAAATTGAATTAGTAACTATATTTATATTATAATTAGTATTTGACTTTATATATGTATAGATGTCTGCCTTTGTATTAAATAAAATTTGATTGATCAATTTAATATTAAAATGGTATCATTTTCGTATCACTGAGTCACGAGTCAGTATTAACACAATTTAGCATGCAATGGAAAAATTTCAATAGCCTTGAGCTACCTTTAAATATTTTTTTTTCCCATTCAAACTTTCCCAACTTTGTTTTGTAATGTAAAGGAACAAATTTAGAGAGTGAGACTGAAGAAAATAAAAAAAAAGTTAAAATCGGCATTTTTTGGACCACTCTAATATCCATACTTGAACAACGCCATCTAGTGGCAAACAGCACAATTGCAAAACACGATAATTTCTAAAGAATTTTACATTTTCTTTCATCCTTAAGAAAAATAATTTTATTGTTCATTTCCTTAGAATATAAAATCTTTTGGAAAGATTCCATTGCTCATTTCCTGATAAAAGAAAATAATTTGAAATGCTTCAATTGCTCGTTTCCTTATAAAAAATTACTTTGGAATAATTCCATTGCTCGTTTTCTTAGAATAGAATCCTTTGAAAATATTCCATAGCTCATTTCCTTAGAAAAGAACCCTTTGGAAAGTGTCCATTAACCTTTCCTGAGAATAGAATGTTTTGAAAATATTTTATTGTTAGTTTGCTCATAATAGAATCTTTTGGAAAGATGTATTTATAGATTAGTTTAGAAATATTCTATTCAATTAATCTTTGGAAAGATTTATTTATAGAATAGTTTGGAAATATTCTATTCAATTAAACTTTTGGAAATATTCTATTCAATTAAACTTTTGGAAAGATTCTATTCAATTAAACTTTTGGAAAGATTCTACTGTATCAAAAAGGTCAAAATTGGTTAGACGTCCTGCAGGGAAGACTGCAGCAAGCAAGGTGCGAAACCCTCATAGGGTTAAAAGATTTTCAATCCATCTGAAGGGTCAGGAGAATGAAACCTGTTCATAAATACCACCCACATACTTAATTTCAGACCACACTTGAGAAAATACGAATGCCTCAATTTAAGAAAGTGATAAGGTTCCTGACAACGGTACTTATCAGTCACAGTTATCACCTCAGATATTGTGGTCGCTGTTTTCCCATTTCTTCCCAGCAACAACAAAAAAACTTCTAACAATTTCAGTTGAGGTGAGATCGTTTAAAGATGAGCAAACCAAAAGTTTTCGTCACTCGGTCCGACTTTCCGGAGGAAGGCATGAAACTGCTGCAGGTGCAGGATAGGTGAGTGCGTTTTCCTGTAGGGATCATAATCACAGTTTAGTTCGATCTTTTACTACTGAACAGTTATGAATATCACATCCTACAGAACGAATTCTATCAGTGACCTCTAAAATAGAATGCTGCGTACGCTTCTACAGAGCGGCCAGTGGAATCACGGACCCGATTGAATCTCTAAGGTACACTAAGGCCCGGTGCACACATCCGGTTTTTGAACGTGCGGCGCCGCTGCCGCAACGCAAGTGCGGTCTGAGATACATTAGATCCAATGGGGCAGTGCACACATGCCTTAGCGCCGCTGGGGCGACGCACGTCCAACTTGCGTGCAGCTTGCACCGCAGTTCCCCACGGCGCCGCACATGAGGCTCCGTTCTGAAGTACCTTGTTTTCATAAACAAATGGAATACAAATAATAATTAATAAATGGTTATATCCAGTAACGTCTATTTTGTTTCAAAACATACTTTTTTTATACGTTTTCTTCGATAGAATATTTATTGCAAATGGTTCACGGTTATGTGTACATAGTTGGGTGCCGCAGTGGCGCCGCACGTTGAAAAACCGGATGTGTGCACCGGGCCTTAAACTGCACGTTTAATGCTGTGAGGATAGTTTTAATTGCTACGTATTTAATTGTCTTCTCGGTTCACACGTAATTCAGTACTCTCTATTGAGTCTCAATATTTACATGAGACCTCCGCCTAACTCTTTTTTCGCACTGTTCATGTAACACTCGGGGCCATCGTGTCTCAGTGGGTACGCTCACTGCGCTAGCAACTTACCGAGTTGCAGTCAAATCTTGTTCAATTCCTCCCTGTGTGCTTTTCTCTCTTCTGTGTCAGTAAAACTTTCTCTGTGTGTGCCCATTACTCAATATTGTTTGTCTTGTGCAGCATGGCCAAATATAAAATCCAACCAACTCACCATATAAAGCTCATTTTTCCCTCACAGGCGATTAAAAGGCGACTTTTGCTGTTTTTGTACAACTTAGACGAATAGGGGCATCTTTCAACGCAATATAAGCTATTTTGAAAGTTAGAAATTCTCTTAGGAACTGATCCCGGACCGTCGTCAATAGCCCGTTGTGTTGCTCTAGTACGACGTTAACTAAAATTACCAATTACCCTTGCTTCAATCGCTAATTCTTGCGCTCTGCATTGGTTTGTTTGATTTGATTTGGATTTTATGACACAAGGACAGCATCAAACCCTAGACACAACATTAAGTAATGGGCATGTTGATATGCATACCGGATAATAGCTTTACATTTTCTGCAATTTCTAATGAAAGCACAAGAACAACTGAAAAATAGTGATTATAGATCGAAAAGGGAATAAAAAATTTCTGAAACGGTTTTCCCACCGACCGCGGGAACGTCCTGTGTCAAGTATGCTTTTCAACACTCATTCAACCTATCTTCATCAGATATCAAGTTGAGTGCTATCCTCATCCATGTGATGTCACAGAAGATTACTTGCTGCAGAATGTTCAAGGATCCAGTGCTATTTTCTGCCTATCAACTAATAAAATAAACAAGAAAGTTCTGGATGCCGCAGGTAATGAAAAGATATAATTCAATAATTAAGAACAAGTCCATTGTTTTGTTTCAATAGTAGAATAATTCCAAATTTCAGAAAGGTAAATTTTCATAGGATAAGGGAAGAGTTAAAGGAGGCATTCAAAGGGGGATTAATAGCACCGCATCATTCTGAACAATGGGAGGAATTCAAGGATAAGTTAGACAGGGTGAAAAAAAAAACATGTAACGTTCAGGAAAAAAGGAAAATCTAGAAACTTGCTCCCTATGTGGTTTTCAGGAGAAACACACAAAGCTTTAAAATTAAAACAAAGAACATACAGGGTATATAAAAGCACTGGTAACGACAGGGACAAGGAGGCATATCTGAAACCAGAAAGGAGTTTAAAACTATTAGTCGGAAGCAAAAGGTGTCCTTGGAGGAAAAATTAGCAAGGGAAATAAATATAAACCCAAAAGAATTTTTTGCATATGTAAATGGTAAAAATAAATTTAGTACTACACTGGGCCCGTTGGAGGCGAGGCGAATTAATTCAAGACGAGGTAGGAATGCCAAACGTGTTAAATGACTTTTTTTCTGGGGGTTTTCTATGCTAACTATAAATTAAAAAAGGATCCCAAGGATGGAGCCTTTTCAGGGGGTACAATTAAAGAATGCAAATTTAACAGGGAAGAAATAGTACATCGGTTGAAAATAATTAAGCTATCTAAAGTAACAGGGCCAGACGATATTTATCCGAGAGTACTAGTGGAATGCGCGAAAGAATTGGGGGACATAATTCACAGGATATTTAATTCAACATATAGCACGGGTTGGGCACCAATGGATTGGAAGTTGGCCAACATAACTCCAATTTTCAAAAAGGTAATACAAAGTGATCCGGGCAACTATAGACCAGTAAGTCTGACATCAGTAATTTTCAAAATATTTGAATCTCTGTTAAAAAAGCATATAATGTTATACTTGGAGGAGGGGGACTGTTATCAGATAATCAGTATGGGATTAGGAAGGGCAGATTCTGCTCTACAAACCTTTTGAAGTTTTACGAAAAAATTACGAGGAGCTGGATAATAAGAGCAGTGTAGATATCATGTACACAGATTTTCAAAAGGCTTTTGATAAAGTACCTCATGAGGCATTACTGTTTAAATTGGAAAGGCTGGGGATTCAGGGGAAAACATTGATATGGATAAAGAATTGGTTATTGGGTAGAAAGCAGAGAGTACAGGTAAAAGGAAATTATTCACAGTGGACAGAAGTTATAAGCGGGGTGCCCCAGGGAACAGTTTTGGGACCAATTTTATTTATAATTTTCATAGATGATATAGGTCAGGGGATTAAGAATAGAATCAGTATATTTGCAGATGACTTAAAAATATGGGGGACAGCGGATACCAAGTTACAGATAGAGAATTTACAAGGGGATTTTGATAAGATATCCGAATGGGCTGTAAAATGGGGTTTGTCATTTAATATAGGGAAGTGTAAAGTTCTGCATATGGGTTACAGGAACAGTGGAGCCGAGTACTGTCTGCAGGGAGTAAAGGTAAAGGAGGGAGAAACAGTCAAGGATCTTGGGGTGATAATTCACAGGGATTTTAAAATGGGTCACCAATGTTCAGCTGCGAGTAAAAAGGCTAATAAGTTATTGGGGTACATTCGAAACACCGTAACTTCAAGGGATAAGAATATAATCTTGCCGTTATATAAGGGCTTAGTAAGACCACATCTAGAATATGCTGTACAATTCTGTGCTCAATATATGAGGAAGGATATAGAATTAATTGAAAGGGTTCAGCACAGAGCTACAAAAATAATAAAGGGGATAGCAAATCTCGACTATAATGAACGTTTAAGTAAGCTAAACATGTATACACTGGAAAGAAGAAGGAGGGGGGATTTGATCCAGCTTTTCAAGTTGGTAAAACAAGGGGACACAGAGGGCTTAAATTTCAATAGGGATAACAGAACAAGGCCATGGTATAAATTGAATAAGACACATTTTAATCGGGATTTAAGGAAAAACTACTACTTTAATAGGGTAATAGACAAAGGGAACGCGTTGCCAGAAAATATAGTTAATTCAAAGGGAGTGTACGAATTTAAGATACAATTGGATAGTCAGTGGGAATTGGAGAATTCATAAACAAAGGACCAGCCTTGTTGGACTTGAGCCTGTAGCTGGTCGTCAATATTTGTATTTGTATTTGTATTCCGCAGTGACCTTATTTCCTTTACTCATCACGAAACGAAGCATCTGGTTGATGCAGACATTCCTCACTTAAAGACATTCTCATTTAACAACAGCTCGGACTTACGACCATCTCTCAAGCGACAGAAATCCCTTTTCTCAGAACCCGCATGCAATGTAATTTCCTCTTCAAGTAATTTCGACGACATCTCGTCCATTAGGATTTGGTCAGTTTTGCTGATGACGTGGTACCTCGTTGAGTTAATTACCGGAGGGGTGGGAATCGAATGCAGAGGAAGATTTTTCAATCCTCTTCGGAAAACTACATCAGTACACCCACTCTCCCCTAAATACTGTGGAATGTTAGCAACTTGCTTGACCGCCATCTCCTTAACACGTTCTCTGCCAAAGCTGATATGGTGCGCTGATACAAAGTCTGTCCAGAAAGTAATGAGACTGATTCCATAAAATTCGCTTATTTGAAAATAATTTTACAGACACTTAATATTCTTCAAAATAGCCTCCTCCCTGCATTAATACACCTTTGCCAACGACTTTTTCATCCATTGATGTCACCCTGGAAGTCTTCAACTGGAATGCTGTTCCGAACGCGCGTTACGTTTTTCTGCAAGTTCTCTAGATTGTCAAAACGATGATCTTTTAAGCTGGATTTTAACCTAGGGAATAGAAAAAAATCCGTCGTTGACAGATCGGGGCTGTACGGTGGTTAGGGCAGCGTTGTGACGTTGTGTTTTGCCAGGAACTGGGTCACTTTGCAGGATTCATTTACGTCCTCTCTTCCGTTTTTGAAGGCTTTGTGTCACCTAAACACTTGAGCCTTGGACAAAGAATACTCCCAGTAGGCTTCTTGTAACATGGCAACTGTCTCAATAGCCAATTTGTTTAGTTTTACACAAAATTTTTTGGCGCATCGCTGCTCAACACTCCGCTGCATTCTGAAGACCTAACGCCAGTTTCAAACACGAATCTGCTTCACGAGCGATCCATGCTCTGCAAAGGCGCAGGGCCAACTGACTTCCGTCAGACTCTGTAGCTGACAACCCAAACCTCCCTTATCGCCCGCAAACTCAGCCACTTAGGCATTCTGCTCGGCGACAGTCATTACTTTCTGGGTAGACTTGTAGTTATTACCCCCGCAGTAGAAATGGGTTTTTCCCAGAAGCCAATACCAGCCACGTCAATACCAGAATAGATTGGCGAAAGCTCAGCCAACAAATTTGCAATTTCATCGTCTATTAGAAGCTTATTAGATTGAATTTTTCTTTTTTGGGGGCGTGAAGGCCCTGCAGAACTATCGTCTCTACAACTCATATTACAAGATTTTTTTTAATAACCAATAAATTCGAAACCACATACCTTTACAACTAGCTTCTAACCTTTACTCCACGCTAATACCTAACATATAATGCCAATTAAAGCGGAGAATAAATGTTAAGGCTCTTCCCACGCGAACGCGTGACTGGCTACTGAGACATCACTCCACACCACGCGCGGGCGCGGGATTGATTCTTCATCGTTAACGCCACATTACGCTCTTGCGTGAGATCGGCAACGAAAGTGTTACGACTTGAGGGGCCGTCGTGGCTCAGTTGGTATGTCCATTGCGCCAGCAACTTTCGAGTTGTAGAATCGATTCGGCGCAGAATCGATTCCTGCCAGGTGCGTTCCTTCCTAGATGTATTTTTCCCTTCTGTGTCAGTAAAACTTTCATTGTGCGTGCGTCTATTACTTGATATTGTATATCTTTTGAGTGTCGCAGCATGGCCAAATATGGCCCTTGCGGCATAAAACCCCCAACCAACCTCAACCCCATAACGCATTTGCCCGTGTCTGACACGGGCGAACGTTACCGGCAAATTTGCACATGCCCATGTCTGACACGGGCCATCTTGTATCTCGCGTTATTTTATTTCTAATGCCCGTCTGAGATCCGTTCTAGTAAAAATAGGTAGGCTAGATTATAATTAAACTTATTGACCATAGATGGCACCACTATGAAGCATTTTTCTTGTGTAAACCACGTGGTGCATTTGGATGATTAAATTGTTTTGTTAGGAATTATTTGTTATAAAGCAGTTGTTTGGTGTGGAAAAGATAATATATCCATTTTTATTGCGTTAAATATCATAAAAGTAAACAGTTAACCATAAATTAATTTTTACTAAGTGTTTTTGTAACTTGTTTATAAATAGTTATCTGATAATGAGCGACTGACGATTTTGAATAGGCCAATTTATCAGAAAGTTTCAGCGATGGTATATCATACCAAAATGAATTTTTAGCCATTCTTATGCTTGTAAGAATGACAATTTGATTTAATTTGATTTTAATATTTTGAAATTCAAAATAAACATGTAATCAAATCGCTTATACTTTGTTTGTATAATAATTTTTTTAATATAACTTTTATCCCCACACACACGTACACACCCGCTCCCTAGTCACCTTCCACAACTGTAATTGCAAAAAAATCGATAATTTTTTTATCAGTTTTTCCGAAATAAACTCGTGTTTTAAGGGGTTAAATCTCAAACCCTTCCCAATAATTTTATTGAGTTCGCCCCCTCCCAGGTGAAAGGGGCAAACATTAAATTTCTTACAATGCTAACAAACAGATGAGTGTTGTTTCCACAAAACATCCACATAAGATGGTTTGTCCTCGTGACGAAAACTGTCCTGTAGTAGTCAGCCTCCGATCCAAAACCTTATTCCAAACTGTCACTAGTTCTAGGCAAGGGACAATTTGGTTTTTCTACCTGGAGTAAAAGAGCAGTTTCATTTTGATGAGGTTTCTTGTCGTTAGCATAACGGATAAGATCTTGATGTACGAGATATCTCGTCGAAACCGGTTGGAGGGTTAAATGGAGATTTCCACTCACAGCCCGATTCGTCTGGCGACACCGGAAAATGCAACCGATGTTTAAATAACCTATTTCCCATTCGGATGTAAGTAACTTGAAATGGTACTTGGAATAATAAACACAAAAATGATTCTTAAGCATTAATTTAATAATTATGAACAAGATAACAAAAAATCAATGTAATCATAAGTAAGCTAATTCTATTCAGTATTTTCACTTTTTTTTTGGGCATTCGATACCAAAATCGAGGTGCTCTGTTATCGTAAGGATGCAATGAAGAATGGAACTCTGCAATGGCATGTGTGCTTATTATTTTGCACACGTTGTTTATGGCATCGTTTTTGAGTTGATAATGTTTTAAAAACATAAAGTATTAAACCGTCAAATGACCCATCACGGTAAAAATAAGTATACTTCGTATGTATCGGATGCAGTAAAGGTGAATAGAAATATTATTACTAAATTAATTTTATAAATACTTCAGGTAAATCGTAAAGTCAATTGAGAAAAAGCCATAAAACTTGAAAAGTAATTTATATCAAAATTTAAAAGCGGTTCATTTGACCTGCTTCAGTTTCAGGTGCTTGGTAAATTTAATGTTTAGTGTTTCATGAGAAAGTCAAAATTATAGATTCACATTTTTTTCTCTTCTTGCATTTTAAGTTTCCGAACTGCATCAATACGTTTATGTCATAGATAGCGTGAATCAATACTTCAAACCATTTTTATAATAGCAAAAGAGCTTGTTTCTTAATATATTGATTAAATAGTATAAAGTGTTAAAATTGCCTATCACAATGTTATAGTTAATTATGTATTGCACTTTCTAGATTACATGTTTTTTCTTTACAACGTGCGTCCTTTTAGAGTTTCTATGTCCAATTTCTTGTTAATATAAACAGGAAGTTTTCTTTCGAACAGTTGGTGTGATCGTTTTTCAAATGTACATCATTGTACCACTTTTTAACCTCTTAAAATGCATGATTCAGAACCAAATGTTGTGTATTTATTTGTAAATTTACCTTCTAACATACAGCATCGCTTATTTCTCATTTCTGGTATAATATAGAATGTTTCATTTCTTCAGGCAGCCAATTGCGAATTGTTGCAACTATGTCATTAGGTGTAGAACACATTGATATAGAAGAATGTAAAAAAAGGTTAGTTTTGTTGTTTTTCAAATTTTATCTCTACTAAAACTTATTTAAAAAAACCTATTTACTACTTTATTTACAAACTAAACTATTTCTATAAAACAAAATTTACTCTTAACACTAGTAATAAATATCTTCAACAGGTGTTGCATGTACTTTTGGTATATATTAGCTTTGACGATGTAAGAAATATCAAGCAAGTTTAAAATAAATTACAAATTATTATTAAAATCCAAAATCTAATGCATAGTATAAATGTCAACAAATCTTTTGAATTTTTATATCAGGATGTAATTTATACACTTCCACCCGAACGTATATTAAAATTGCAGCTCACAGAGTATATTTTGAATCAAAATAAATTAATAATAGAGTAAGAAAATGAAAATTTATACAAATATCGAATATCTATATATATAATTCTCTTACGTGGCACGCAAAAAAGACGTTATTTGTTATCGCGTTTTGGCAACATTGTACGATTATTTGTTTTTCACGAAGCCTCGCGCTTGAATTAAATTTATAACGTTATCGGATGAAATTTTATTGAAAAAAAAAAATTTTAGTTGAGCTGTTGCAGTTAATAATAGAAATCAAAGAATGCGGAGGATCTTTTCAGGGCCATTTAAAAAAAGGTCCTTTACAGGGCCAACAATTATAGTTCAACGAGACGCTTGCACAACAACTTTCGACAGCAAACTCAATGAAAATGCGTGGGTGGCTCGAGTGCAGGGGTAAATATACACTCAAACAACATGCTGGGTATTCAATTTCCAAATCAGCCCTCACATTTCGAGTCAAAGTTTTCATTTGAATTCAGATTCCATGGGTACTGTATATATCTTTTCTGAAAAATTCTGATTTTCTGATTTGAAAAATATTTTTTTGTGTAATATCATATTTTGTAAACAATCCCTTCTGCTAGGACACATGTCTTCATTGATACGAGCGAAGCGAGCATAGGTTCGCTCAGCGAACCAATGAGGATTGGGAAGAAATCATCCGGGGGTTGGCGAGCGTTTGCGAGCAGGGGGCGGGCCCCCTAGTGTCATTTAAATTGTTTGAAGGTTGGAATAGGGTAAGCTTTAGCTTTGCAAAATTGGTTTCACGCTAGGCTTCCCCTTTATATATAAAAAAATGTCAAAACCAATACAATAATTACAGTAAGTTTATTAAGTAAGTACAATTATATAGAAGGTGTTTCAGAAAGGAAACCTAACTTTGAAATGACATAACTTTTTTCAAATTGCCTATGTTAACTTGCCTAACTTAGGTTAGGTTACACTGTGACTACAGCAACGTAGTCACTATACTTATGTTATCGCGTATATGTGTTTGTGAAAAAACAGATAAGAATGCTAATAATAATATTAAAATTATTTGACTGTAATGTTTCGAGGATTTCAATAGCAGACACATGACGAACGTGCTTGGATAACCCTGCCAATTTAGTTTTGTTGGGTGTTTGTTATTTCTGTAGATAATATTATACTTTTGTAGTGAAGTGAGATTTACAATGTCAAGTGTTTACGTACTTGGAGACTATTTCGTTTAGTACTTTTTAATGTGCCATTTGAGTTTTAAAATTAATTTCATATGCAACAAATTTTTAGGTTTTTATTATTTCTGTAAAATGTTTGGTTGAAAAAAAACATGGGGACATGGGATATGAGGACATCTCTCCAAGCAAATGATATTTTGTCACGTGCTTGCATTCGCTCTATAAATATACAACACCCCACAACAGGAAATCGCACGAGCAACGCCAAGGTAGTATAAAATATAGAATATGCATCTCCGCTTAATATTCTACAGGCTCTTCGTGATTTTGGTTTAATTGAGTCTTATCCAAATATCGATGTCGCTCTTCGAATATTTCTAACCCTTCCCGTTTCTGTTGCTTTGTGCGAGAGATGTTTAGGGAGTTGAAATTAATAAAACATTCAAAGAGATCGATTCATATAGATCAACTATCGGACCAGAACGATTATCTAATCTTTCTATATTTTAATAGAATAGAATATCGTTAAAAATATTAATTATGATGATGTAATTAATGAATTTGCTGAAATGAAAGTCAGAAAAATGCAATTCAAATAAATCTTATTAAAAATCTATTGTAATGTATTAGTTTTATTATTTTCCCAAACTTAATTACTTAAGGGACCGCAATGCAAATTCTTGTACAGGGCACAGGAATGGCTAGTTACGGCACTGCGAATTCCCATTCGGATAACAGCCATCACCGTTGCCCCTGGTGTTGGTTTGCTTAGCTCACCAAATGGGAATTCGTAGCCTATTAGATAACAGCCACACGGTGTTGCCCGTGCACAAACCAACACGACGGGCAACACCGTGATGACCTTTTCATTGTCAAAGGAGGCCAAATTCAAATTGCAAAGATGTCCAATCGACGTGACGTCACAATTTTTTGCGAAAATATAAATATTTAATTGAAAAATTATTTATTAAAAGAAAATCAAACTTAAAGGTATTTAACTGGTGCAAAATTTTCCACAGATTTCAAATCCGTTGAAATTTTTAATCCCGATTTTGCAAAAAAAAAAAAATAATAATAATAATAATAATAAAAATAAATAAATAAATAAATAAATAAAAATAAACATAAACAATGCCAGTTGAAAAATTTTTTTATTTGTTTGCTTTCCTTGGCTGGAATTGTTTGAGCGCAGGAAATGGAATCTGTGATTTCTTGAACACGATTGAGGTCAAATTTGCATAAGAAAAAATATAAAAGATATTCAATTTAAAAATTTTATTCATTTAAAGAAAATCATATTTTTAGGTATCGATCTAACGTGAAATTTTCCGCAGATTTCAAATCCGTTGAAATTTTTACTCTTTCTTTAACGATCTTGGAGATTGAAAAAAGAACTACGTAACTAAAGTTAAAACTTTATATGTTTTTTAGTCTCTGACAAATCGTTCCTCCGCAAAATGAAAAGGAAACGGAAAAAATATATTTGGAATCAGTCATAGCTTTATGCTGTTGCCATTCAAAAAAAACAATTATAATTAAATTCCATTAAATTAATTTTAAAATGTTCTAAATTGAATTTTAAAATAAATGCTTCGCACAAAGGTTGCAAAAAAATCGGACTACCTGTGTGCCAAATCCCATTATTATAAGTGCCATAGATTCGTCAGGACATTGCGTACACATAAACAGACAAACAAAGAAACACTTCCTTTTATAATAATAGAGATTATATACTTTCAATATCCTGCTGGTATCTGTATATTAACTCTCCTGGTGGTTATCTTGACTAGGTATCTCGTTATTAACAAAACTGACCAGAACTTGAAGGACAAGATATTTCGTCATTTGAAAGAAAAAATAGCCAGATCTTAATCACGTCATCCTAAAAAAATACCTTGATGACGAGATATCTCGTCATTAACAAAATTGGCCAATCTTGATGGACGAGATAACACACAAAACTTTTTCCTTTCAGAACTGTTCATGAAATAACTATTGTCCAAAATCACCTGCTTGATTATCTGTCTATATTCTATTCGTAAATAAAAACAACATTGGTTTTTATTATTTAACTAGCCATAGCGTGGCTAGCCCAGCGTTGTCCGTACCCGTGATGTTTGGTTTTTATCTGAGGTAAAATTTTCCTCAGATTTCAAATCCATTGAAATTTTCAATCTGTCTTTAACGATTCCGATTTTACGAAAAAAAACCTTAACAATCCCAGTTAAAATGTTTTTATTTCTTTGTTCTCCTTGGCTAAAATGAAAATCTGTTTTTCTTTTTATTTCAACGCGAAGGGCAAAAAAATGCAATATGTTTATTTTTGGAAAGCGAAAGTTCACGTGACGTCACAATCTTTTGCGAAAATATAAAAGATTAAAAGAAAATCAAACGAATAAGGTAACTGTTGTAAAATTTTCCGCAGATTACAAATCCGTTAAAATTTTTACTCTACCTTTAACGATCGCTGAGATAGAAAAAAGCACTGAAGAACGCCAGAGATAACTTTAGTAATCTTTTACTTTACTGGAATCCGTTTCGCAGGAAATCAAAATGAATGAATCTCGAAACAAACGAAGGTCATTCGAATGTGTTCTCTCCCCGGAGATGAAAAAAACTTGAACCTGGTTCCAAAGGCCTGGTCAAGGTGGTCACCTGGTCAAGGTGACACGTGAGGGCGAAAAGTCTAAATTTTGATGTTTCTTCATTCCTCGGAATTACCATGGTTGAAAATGTTCTAGATTGAATTTTAAAATTCGCCTCGACCCTAAAATGGCAAAAAATTCGGGCTACCTGTGTGCCAAATCCCACTACTGTAAGTGCCCTAGATTCGTCAGGACTTCGCGGGCAAGAAACAAACAGAATTACAAACACTTCCTTTTATAATAGTAGAAATGAATATTATGGTGTTTTTAATTATAGTCACTTATGCTTGTCTGTGATGGGGATCATAGTCACCTTTGCCTGTCTGGGATAGGAATCAGACATGCAAAGGTGTCTATGATTCAAATCATAGACAAGTTTGCAAGGGAGCCCGCCATACTGGTTGCCTTGTCTGAGTTCAAGTGTAATCAATTTTCATAATAGTAATCCTAATTACTTTAAAGTAGCAATTAAAAAAGACGACTGGGATACAATTATATCAAATTTAACTTTTGACTTTCAAAATTACTTATTAAAAATACACTTTTAAGAGATATTTTTAGATCTCAAAAATGACTCTTTGATACACATATTTGTAGATGGTATGTTTCGAATTATTAATGAAATAATTTTATAGGAACATTTATGTATGTAACACTGTTAACCAAATCTACATATGTTGCGTAGCTGAATTCACCGTAGGATTACTGCTGTCTGTTGCCAGAAAGATCGTTAGTTCAGCCGGAGCTGTCAAAAGGTAAGACGAAAGGTCATTTGTTTTTAAAAGGGGATGTATGCCGTGGGTATCCGCTGAGTGGTATGTCCAACCCACTGCTACAAAGTGGTATAATACCATAATAAGGGTATGCAAAAAGAATATGAGCACTGCGCTCCCTCTGTAGGCTCAATAAAAATGTAACATACATTGAACTTGGGAAATTATCGAGAGCTCAAATAAACCCCAATGTGTCTTAGGAACTTTTTCTTACAGATCATTACACTAATTTTTTTCGATATTTTCAATAATTGATCCTTCACGTCTGAAGTTTTCAACCGTAAAAATAATAGGATCTAAGGCGATCAGAGCGCTAAGCCCAGGTGCAGAATTATATTCAGTGTTCTGCAACACAACTCCAAACAATTATAATTGTTCTGCAGGCATTTTTTCCGAATTTTGAAAACTGCTGTACAGTCAAAAACAGACGTCAAACACAACTATCGACTAAATATGTATTGCATATTTATAATAAAACACATCAAAATGAATTTACTTACTTTATTTAAAACCAAGGCATACTTTCAGAATTTGCAATTCTGTCGATAACTTTTTAAGTTAAATATTTTGTCACTGACATAGGACATGTGTTATTTATAAAGTGACTGTGGTAATTTGGGGCGATGTGGGGAGATTGTTCCGTAGCTAGAAAAAAAAGGTGTGGCAAGGACCGCGCTTTGCACTGCAGAAAATCGTAATTATGATTAAAGAAAAAAGACGGCCAAAATTTTGATAAAATTAAGGAAAAATTGTTCTGCAAAGGCTTTGTTCTGGGACGTACGTCGCAGTCTTAAGCACTTTCTGCTCCCGGGGCTCTAAATCTTTCTATCTCTTCTCCGGATTAAGCATCTGAGACACATAATAAGTGGGATCGAGTCCCCATGCATATCTGGTGGTCAAATCAACGAACACGGTACCGGCCACTCGCCAAATTGTCGACAAAACAATTAATTGCCAACCGGTTATTTGGATACGTTTTCAACGGATCGCCATATTACACAAAAATTGCCAATTGGCGATTTGTATACAAAGAGTGGTACTATCCTATGTGCATGAAGAGTTGCACTATCGTACGTTAGCAGAGTTGTACTATCTTAAATACAGAGTCGTACTAAGTGCCCAAAGAGCTGTACTATCTAAGTATATAGTATAACTCAATTAAGTGCATTTAGTATAATTGAATGCACAAAGAATTGTACTATCCAAGTACACACAGAATGGTTCCTGGTATGGAATGCTGGGGATATCCACTTACCGAGTCAAAAGGTCATGTACTGAGAAGTTTGCAACGTTATTGGTGCTCGCCAAGTAGATGAGATACGCCAATTAACCTTTTGACTGCGGCTATAGATATAACAAGCGCGATTCTTTCTTGGCGCGGTTCTTATAACTTTCAAGATACAACCTCCGAAACGACCGTAGTCTAAATTTTTCCTTGGCGCGATCATGGTACAACTGCTCTACCGGCCGTAGTTAAGGTGTAGCGGAAAACAAGTCACGGAGATACGCACGCAGCGAACTATCTATTAAATACAATACACAATATAATAGATCATTCGATTGCCTAGTAATCATACACGGTTTAGGTACATTTTAAAGGTTGGCGGCAGCTTCATGCTGGTGTCTGTATATTAACGACAGAAAACAAACCGTTAAATTACAGAACTTTCCATGAAAAAATTAGGTGATTCAGAAATCATATGCTTGGTTACCCATGTTCTAATAACTGTGTTTATATTATTAGTACATGAAATAGTTAAAAGAAATTTCCCCCTTCTCATGTAGAGGAGAATGGGTGGCATCTTGGAAGCCAGACTGGTATCGAGGCAGAGGTCTCACAAGTTCATCCGTCGGAATTGTAGGAATGGGAAGAATAGGTAAATAAGCATCTTCTTTTGCTCTGTTACAAAACTTTCTCCAGCCTGATAAAGAAGATGCATGTGTTATATATGTAGTTATATTAGAACGTGTTTTATTACTTTGCCCACTGATTAGTCACTAGTCATTGGATTGTTTACATTTAAAATTTTATTTTATTTTATTTGCCTCTGAGATCTATATCATCTGATATCGCACAGCTGAAGGTCGACTTTTCAGCGCAACTTGGCCTACTCATTCACCAGATTCCAATTCAATTAGTACCTAATGTAGCACATACTAATTGAAGGGGCACTAAATAGGTCCACTGGAATGCAATCTACCATTCCTGGAGTGTGCAATTCATAGCGATACGCTTAATATTCTCCAAAGCACTTGACATAACATTTTATACTGTCTATATGGTCATTTTCTGACAAGCTAAATGTAGGTAATGGTAGTGCTATGGTGGACAGTGTTTACTAAAGGTATTCAAACGTGGCGTCTCTATTTTATTTTCAAATATGATATCATCACTGTCACTAATAAAATGAACGATTTCCGAATTGATATATAACAGTTTATTGGTCAACGCCTTTTAGATTAAACGCCAAGCTCTGCCAAAGCAGCGATAAACTATAGTTTTAGGTAACCCCCGTAACAAAAATACTATATCATACGAGATCATTTGGGTAGTGTAGGTAAAATCTTCGCATTTCATCTGGTTTGCTTATACTGAAAATATTTCTCATAATTCTTTCAGAGTAGATATAATTTATTTTTTGATTCTTCAACTTTGTACTGTAGTTTCTATCACGTATTAAATTTTGATGATTAGAGAATCTATTGGTTATAGAGTATTTTTTTTACATAGGGCAAGCTGTTCTGGACAGAATTTTACCATTTGGAGTATCTCAAGTACGATATTATGATGTGCAAAATCCTATACCTCAAGGTATGTCTTGCGAAAACCTTCAAAAAACTGTGTCTTGAAAATCAACTGACTTAATTTCGGGCTCGCATCGGAAGGGTTGTGGGTTCTGTCCTCAGCGGAGCCTGCAATTCTGATGGTTGCGAGATCGGCGCTTTGCCCTGGCTAAAGACCGTCGTGTTCGCTAATGATGGCTGGGCCACGTTAAATAGGTCGTGGCCACAAAGTCCCCCATGTTCCCATACCAAATCAATACCTCTGGGGGTACCTGATCAGGGGGTTATCGGCCTCTGAAAGGGACCTTCCTGTAAAACGGATGTGTCATGCATCAAGAAGTCTACCCTCCGGGGCAATGGCACACCCAATTGGGCTATATATGGCCCGCACGACAACAGCAACAACAACTGACTTAAAAACAGGATTTGAAACTTTCCGTGATGGATGATTATGGAATTTTGTTTTGCAGCAGAGGCAAAAGGCGCTAGATTTGCGACTCTTGAAACTTTACTGAAGGAATCCGATTTCATAATTGTGAACTGTAATCTGACTGAAGAAAGTAGAGGCATGTTTGATACGAAAGCATTTGCACAAATGAAACCGAATGCTGTCTTCATCAACACCAGTAGGTATGAACCTATTTTTCAATCTTTTGAACACAAGAACTTAGTCATTTAACAACAGTTTTAACTAAGTTGGTTGCTTGTGTTACAAACCATATTTAACCAAGCTACGTGCAACATTATGTAATTGACGTACACAAGTCGACCTTCTAATGAAATAGACAGCATATGGGTCGAGTCGATGTCGTAAGTTCTCAGAAGGGCAAGTAGCGTGGGCTTACGGATCGACTAGGGCCTAATGGCAATCGAAGCGTAGAACCTTTTTTTTTCTCCCCAATGGCAGGCCCTTATGAACTTTAAGATTAGCCACTACAAGGCCGGAGGTGATGGCCAGTTGTGAATGAGCACCCAGTGAGAGGACCATCATTGCCCCTAGCAAAGGACAGAACACTTTTACGATCATGACTTAACCTTTACACTGCGGCAGATAGACAATTGTTACCACTACAATTTCGTTAACACCAGCGGCATGTCATAGATCTGTGTACGGTGGATGTTATCCCTCTTTTAAGTGACCACTGGTACCATTTACGAGTTGTCAGCGACTGACCTTCTAGAGCAGAAGTTCCCAACCTTTTAGTAACTGCGTACCACTTGAAATTTTTAGAAGTTTTTGGCGTACCACCAGTCTTATATTTTTTTAGAAACAGATATCTGAGGTCAGAAAAGTGCCCAATGGCTTGTTTTATTTTATTTAAAATAATAAGAAAGTTTCATATTTTATGATTAATGCACTTGTATTTCGTATTAATGATGTTTTAATAAAGGAAAAAATAAAACGATTATTAAAAATTACAGTTTTATTTTTTACTTACAGGTCTAAAAGCAAATAATTTTAAATAATTAGTACAAACTAAGCAAACAAAGATTAACATAATCAAAAATCAATTTTTAGTGCGAAACTTGTTTGTTTTTTATTAAAATATCAATATCAGGAGCAATGCAGCTTAACTTCATTCTTAAGTCCTCTTCAACACTTACTCTGTTTCTATATTTATTTTTTATATACAAAAGTTCAGAAAAACAACTCTCACACACAAGTAACTAGTAACAAATGGCATAAGAAATAGCATAACGTGGTTGTACATACTAAAAAATCGAACAAACTTCGTAGAACATTTGGATCGCTTGTATCATCCTTGTGTACCACCTGAAACAGACTCCTGAGCGTTGCAGATGAATGCACAAATCACTATACCGATCGGGCGTCACGAAGTGTGGATCCAGTGGTTTTCATCACGCCAGATAATCATATTAACCAATCAATAATCGTCCGCTAGAGGTTGGATGGGTTTTATGGCGCTAGAGCCATATTCGGCCATGTTGCGCCATACAACCGTCAATCTATATATATAATTCTCTTACGTGGCACGCAAAAAAGACGTTATTGGTAATCGCGTTTTGGCAACACTGTACGATTGTTCAAAGTCTCGCGCATCGATGAATTTATAGCGTTATCGGATGAAATTTTATTGAAAAAAAAAGGAAATTTTAATGAGCTGTTGCAGTTAGTTTATAATATAAATCAAAGAAAGCGGAGGATCTTTTCAGGGCCATTTAAAAAACGGTCCTTTTCAGGGCCAACAATTATAGTTCAACAAGACGCTTGCACTACAACTTTCGGCAACTAACTCAATGAAAAAGTGTGGGTCGTTTGAGTGCTGGGAAAATGTACACACAAACAACATGCTGGGTATTCAATTTCCAAAGCAACACTCACATTTCGAGTCAAAATTTGCACACAAAGTTTTCATTTGAATTCTGATTTTAGAGATACTGTATATATTTTTTCTGTAATACAGCAAATTTAGATTTGAAAAACATTTTTTTGGTAACATATTTTGTAAACAATCCCTTCTGCTAGGACACATGTCTTCATTGAGGCGAGCGAAGCGAGCATAGGTTCGCGCAGCGAACCAATGAGGATTGTGAAGCAATCCTCCGGGGGTTGGCGAGCGTTAGCGAGCAGGGGGCAGGCCCCCTAGTATCAAGTAATCGTTGATTAGTATGTTTGGGGTTTTATGGCGCAAGGGCCATATTTGGCCATGCTGCGCCTGACCCAGAGCACTACGCTTTTAGATGCCCACTCACGGTGTGCAATCACCTCAAGGAACCAGCTCAAAATAACTTCGGAGCCTGGGCTATTAAGACATCGCAAAACCATGTCGCACAATCCAAACTTATGAAAATCATGAAGTTCCTAACAGAGTCTATCGATCTTATCAAGTGCCAGTAGTTATGAACAGTTGGGAGGGCTGTGAGACGAATCTAGAGAAAAATAGCACAGCGTTAAGGGACTCATCTTCTGCAAAGTGTTCCTCCTACAGACCCCAAGGTATCTAGATTATATTCTTGTTGGGTAAAATTGCGTCACCCCAGGGGCTTCCCTGGGGTGATGCAAATGCAGTGAAACACACAGATGCCTGGTTTTTTTTTTTTTTTAAATTGAAAAGACTAAGGAGTGTGAATACTAAGAACTTGAAAAGACTGTGGCAGGAACCCGGCTCGGGACATATTTAGTGTGTTAAAGATTTTGAACGTTTTCTCTCATATAAGCTTCTGTAATATTCTCCAATTGTGTTTTCATGCTGTGTAACACGGGGGGGGGGAGAAGGGAACGATGGAGCTGAGGCCAAGTTAGTCGAAGCAAACGGGGCCTGAATGACACGGACACAAGAACGCAATGGGGGTAAAGTTTTTCTTTTTTATTTCTTTCTACCACCGGGATTTAAACTAATGGTTACTGAGACTACGGCCAAGGCACCTCCAGTCCTCTCGAAGACCCCCGCATCAACTGTGTTCACTAGGGCCCCCCAACGAGGGTCTTTTTTTAATGCTGTTAATCAAGAGTGCTAGCACTCCTCACTTATCCCTGGGCGACCTTATCAACCTGACATATGTCAGGAGGTAAGGGAGGGTCACCTGCGGTGACAAAATTACAAAATGCTGCGCCTGACTCAAGACAATACCAAGTAATGGACATACAGACACATGGAAAGTTTTACTGACACGAAAGACAGAAACATGCCCATGAAGGAATCGAACCTGCGACGCATAAAACTCGCATGTTTCTAGCGCAGTGAGGAGACCGACTGAATCGTGGAAACCCCGCTAAGGTTTCGGAAATAAGCATTTCTTCGAGACATGTTGCTGAAGTGGTATTACCTTAAATAATCTGAAAATTACATTCTGTGCAATCTTTAGATCCATCTCTGTGGCAGTAAGTTTCTTTGTATGTATACATCCTTTACTTGTATACCTTGTGTTTGGGGTAGCGTGGCCAAATATCACCCTTACGCCATAAAACCCTCTCAACCACCTCCTGATTACTGACGCTCGACAACAACCATAAAATTTCTACGCAATCCTATTTGTTTGGGGGCCATCTTTGTTCAACGGGCTTGTTCACTGCACTAGCAACCGGAGAATTGTGGGTGAGGCAGGTTCAAGCTAACATTCATCATCCGATTGGTCCACGGGGCAGGCAGACTCTTTGGTGATTTCACCATTTTTGTCACTACTAGTCGACATGTTGGTCATACTTTTTGAAGTTCTTGAAAGCAATGCTGTCTAATTATATCTCGTCTATGGGCCAAATATGGCCCTTGCACCATAGAAACAGCCTATTTGTCTCACTTGCTCGCTATTCTCGCCATAAGGTGCAGAGTTCTACCATAAAAAAACTAAGTTATTTCTTAAATAAAGCAACATTAATTTAATGTTTGATGGGTTAGGGCCACAAGAGTCATATTTGGTCAATAAATTTAATTAATATATAATGATAGTGAAAAGAAACTTGTCAATTATACACTTAGAAAACTCCTTGAAGAGACAGTTGAAATCTTCTAAACTAGAGGAGCGTCCTGAAATATGAACCCTAATTTTTGTCTCGTTTTAAATGATTATTTTTCGACTGTTGGATACATTTAGGCTACAATTGACTATAGAATTATTTTGTCAATGTGGTTTTTGAATTAATCCATCAGCTAGAAATATTTTGAATTAAAAATAAAGTAGACTTTTAGTATAATCTAATTATTTGGATGTGAAATGTAATTTTCATAAAATTCTTCAATCTTTTTCGTATGTAGGGGTGGAGTAGTTAATCAAGATGCTCTTTTTCATGCCTTAAAAAACGGCGTTATAAGAGCAGCTGGGATTGATGTTATGTATCCAGAACCTTTGCCTAAAGATCACGAACTCACGGAATTACCAAATCTTGGTGAGTATATTAATTCTGAAGCAGAAATCTGAAGTTCTTAAGTGAATTATCAAAAACTCTAACGTTGAGTTCTGGGTAATGGTAATTTTAGTTAACGTCGTACTAGAGCAACACAACGGGCTATTGACGACGGTCCGGGATCAGTCAATTAAGGGAGAGATCCGAGGACAACGCCTCGTAATTTTGAACAACGGTCAGATGAGGTTGCAACGCCTTAGCTGGCACCCCAATCTCCAAACTTCCACACCAACCCAACGTGAAGATTTTCGGCCACGACTAATTTAAGATGCAAAAGCCTCCTCTACACCATACGCTTACAAACGTTCATGGACTGACCCGGATTCGAACCAGGAACCTTCCGATCTCGAGACTAACACCTTAACCACTAGACCGGTTGGTCGGCGTTGAGCTCTGTGGAAATAAAATATACAGCTTATTATCTGGAATACCTACTTACCAAGCAATTTTCTTCGTCGTTCCCTCAAAATCACATTAATCTAATTTTAGCCGTCCAACCGGTCTGGTGGTTAAGGCGTTAGCCTCTAGATCGGAAGGTTCCTGGCTCGAATCCAGGTCTGTCCATGAATGTTTGTAAACGCATGATATAGAGGCGGCTGGTACACCTTAAATCTGTCGTGGCCACAAGTCCTCGCATTCGGTTGGTGTGTAAGTTTGGAGAGAGGGGTGCCAGCTCAGGTGTTGCCTCGTCATCTGACCGTGGTTCAAAATCAGGTGATGTCCTCGAATTTTTTCCTTAGGGGATTGATCCCGGATCTTCGTAAAAAGCCCGCTGTGTTGCTCTAGTACAACGTTAACTAAAATTACCATTGCCATTATCCATGTGTAAACAATGCAAAACTCATTAAAAATTAACAATCACCCTTAGAATTATATTAATCTAATTTTAATATAAAACATTACCTCGGATTGTCCATTGACTTGCTCCGACCAACCGGAAAACGGTGATTTCAAGTACATTTTAAGGCAACCCCGATACGTGTTGTGGAAGAGTATTGAGAACAGAATCGGCCTATCTTCTGGTTTGTTTTCACTGATTTCTCTTATTCTAAGTGTGTGTGTGTGTGTGGTTAAAAGGTGTTAGCCTCTAGATCGGAAGGTTCCTGGTTCGAATCCGGGTCCGGGCATGGATGTTTGTAAACGTATGGTGTAGAGGCGGCTGGTGCACCTTAAATCTGTAGAGGCCGAAAGTCCTCACGTTGGGTTGGCGTGGAAGTTTGGAGAGTGGGGTGCCAGCTCAAGTGTTGCTTCGTCATCTGACCGTGGTTCAAAATTACGAGGTGTTGTCCTCGGATCTTTCTCTTAGATGCAATTATACTTTAAAATCGCACTTTTTTATTGCTTATTTTTTTAATTGCTAATTTTTGATATTCCAAATAAAATTTTAAAAATAATGACAAACCATAAATCATGTTTCAAAGTAGATGAACATATTAAACAAATACTCTATATTATATTCATTATTTTTGTTTTCTGAATACTTGTGAATTTTTAATAAAAATTGAAGAAAAAAATCAATAATTACTTTAAAAAAACATTTCGTACTGCCAATTTTTTATATTTGTTTTATGTTTCAAATGAAGTTGGTAAAAAAAATTTTCAATTTGTGTACTTAAAAAAAAACTGTCTCCGAATGTGATTGGATTGGAGAGTTATGCCATTTTCATTTTCTTTTCAGTTTGCATAATTTCTTTGTCAAATTGTTGAATTTCATCATTTGCAGTTTGCAATTTTCTTTTTTTATCATTTGTGTATATGTATACAATGTCCAATGATACGTGTTTCCTGTAAGCATTTTGAACTTTACGTGTGTGGGCTTGTGTTTTTATCGAGTGCAGTTGATTTCAGCATTGGCCAGTAAAAATCCCAACGAATAAATTGCGAATTGATTTAAACACCAAACGATGCTCCCCTCCCCCAGAAAAAAAAAACGGTGATTTCAAGTACATTTTAAGGCAACCCCGATACGTGTTGTGGAAGATTATTGAGAACAGAATCGGCCTCTATCTTCTGGTTTGTTTTCACTGAATTTTCTTATTCTAAGCGCGCGCGACAACGTATAAAGCCACAAATGGAATGATTTCATTTGACAATTATTTTAATCCTAGACTTAACAAAGAAACTCCTCTTTATTAACAAAGAAATCAAACGAAAAATGATTGGTAATTTTACTACAGCTACTATGCCACTCTTGCATTATACATATCATGTGGGTACCTTAAAATATAATTTATAAAAGCGCTATTTTGTTTCGACAATGTGTTTGCTGTTTAATCAAATTCTCAGTGACCAATCACTTTTTAATTCGGTAAGGCAATTTTAATCAACGTTGTACTAGATTAGCACAACGGACTATTGACGACGGTCCGGATTCAATCCCCTAAGGGAAAGATCCAATTTTTCAATTCGGAATGAGCTTGCCATTTTTATTTAGAGAAAAGCCGAAATCGTGTTTAAAAAAAGAACAAATGACTGAAAATACCCGATGTTAAAGTAAACGGGATAAAAACCCATTAAGTGATACTTGGAAATACTTCCCAAATTAGCTTAAATTTCGAGCGAGGAAATAGATTCATTTCAAGACATTTCGTTTATATTCTGGTATAATATTAGTTTTTTTTTTCCTCCAACAGTAATCACTCCCCACATTGCTGGATCGGAAGAGTTATCAATGGACATGCAATGCAATCTGACAGCCCAGAACATCATTGAAGTTTTACAGGGCAATCAACCTCTTACACCGGTATCTTGAAACATCTAGACGGAGATTCAGTCTTCAAGGCGTTCCACAATAGATCCGTCTTAGTAGAATGAACTTACAATAACTCCACAAGATTGATTTAAAAACGAAATATGTAAAATTCTGTTTGCGATATACGATGTAATTGTATTTTTAATCTTTTCATGTAGTACTTTTAAATATCACATTTATGCTGCCCACTCCTTAAAAAAATTACTGAAACGTAGGTAGTCACGGGAAAAAAACCCAAACCATCGAATTTATTTCGAGCACAATTCATACTAGAGTAAATTCAAAGGTATCATTCAATAGTCATCTTCTAATTCATATCCAAAAAGCTGCATAAGGGGACGTCTTCATATCAAATTTTGCACAAACAACGAATTGTCTAATAGAAACAGCATGTTTTGATAGCATAATCAGATTCTGCATAGCTAAATATAAGATTTCTTTACTGCCTTTTATAACCAGAGATATTCAATCCTAAAGTTATTGTTAATTTAATTTCAGGGACTATCTCGACATAAAAAGTCACTATTTGTAGATAGATTGAGGCTATCGGAGCAAGAGTGGCATAACCACCAATATACTCAATGGAGAAAACGCAATTTCCTTGCTCCCATTTTTATTATATTTTTATTTATCTACAATACGATTTGAGATTTTCAAAAAGTATTTATCAGTGATCAATAAGTTATTTCGTAATTTTAGAAGATTTGAACCTGTTCATTTCAAAAAAATTAATAGGTCACAATTAAAGGCAATAAAATTTTCGGGATTTCGAGGGATAGGTCACTTTTGCTCCGATAGCCTCAATTGTAGATAGTGTTGAAATTTGAAATTCGAGTAGCAATATCTCAAACATATTTTTCATCGATTCGAGAATTATACTTATTAAGCAAGAGCGAACAATTTTATAGTTACATTATTATACTTACTATGCAAACTAACTCGGATAATAATCCGACGTTTGTTAGACGTTTTTTAAACTTTTGTTGCCTCCCTAAAATCGCAATGAGGAAGATTTAATGTAGCTCCAAAACTAACTATCGGGATGAGCTGAAATTTTCCATGGCCACAGTAGAAGTTCTTCTGAATCGATTTCAATCAATATAATAAAGTTCAAATTCATATTTTTTTTCAAACATCATATTAATAATTATTGTTTACAAAAAATTTTTAAAGTGAAATATTAAGTGGATTTTGTTTGGCTTTTTGAACATGGTACAAAATATCAGCGCTATAGAAATATTACACTCTATAACAAAAAAAAAATCGACGCACCAAGGAGTTATCCGATGGAGACAAAAATTGGTGGATAGGAAAATTATGAACCAGAATAGAAAATGATTAAAATTTCAGAACAATTGAATGATTTATTTCAGAGTTACAGTAACGAGCTCAATAAGGTGTTGACCCGCATCTAG
Organism: Metellina segmentata; assembly: GCA_947359465.1. Classification (NCBI taxonomy): domain Eukaryota; kingdom Metazoa; phylum Arthropoda; class Arachnida; order Araneae; family Tetragnathidae; genus Metellina; species Metellina segmentata. The sequence continues at coordinate 101,113,118 of OX375877.1, forward strand.
CCTGGATGCAAGCTGCCACACGGCGTGGCATAAACCGATAAAGCTCCCGGATGGTCTCCTGCAGCATTTCTTGCCAAATTTCCTCCAATTGTCGGACTACGTCATCAACATTCCCTACCGGATGCAGTCGCCTTCCCATCATATCCCAGACATGCTTGATGGGAGAGAGATCTGGTGATCTGGCTGGCCAAGGAAGTGTTTGACAAGCTTGAAGACAGTTCATAACAATACGTGCCGTATGTAGTCTGGCATTGTCTTGCTGAAAAATAAGCCCAGGGTACTGCGAAAGGAACGGTAGCAAAACAGGTCTCAAAATGTCGTCAACGTACCGCTGTGCAGTAAGCGTACCTCTAATGACGACCAAAGGGGTCCGGCTATCAAGGGAAATGGCACCCAGACCATAACTCCTTGTCGAGGGCCCGTGTGGCGTGCAATAGTGAAAGCATAACCGGCACTCTGCCCTGGGTGTCTCTAGACACGTCTTCGATGATCGTCAGGACACAGTTGGAAGCGTGTTTCGTCGCCAAAGACTATACGTCCCCAGTCAGCATCATTCCAGCCTGATCGAGCCAAGCACCACTGTAATCTGGCTCGACAGTGTGCAGGCGTGAGTGGCAGGTGGCGTAGCGGTCGGTACGAGCGTAGATTTCGCTCTCTCAGCAGTCTGTGAATGGTCATGGTAGACACTCGTGTGTGGGTCGCACGACGGATGGTCGATAGCGATGAATCAGGCGCTATGACAGCCGATCTGACAATCACTGTCCTCGCGATCTGTTGTGGCCCTAAGTCGACCGCTACCATCATGACGCTGAAATCTGCATTGTCCACCCACTCTTGCCAGCATCTTCTAATCGCCGCATCGCTTCGACTCACATGACGAGCGATTCTCCGATTTGCCCAACCTACCTCTTTCAATCCAATGATACGACCTCTTTCAAACTCTGAAAGCTGCTCGTAATGAGCTCGAATCCTGCGGCGAGGCATTTTTTCAGTCGTTGAGAGGTGTCCTAAATCGCAATACAGCAGAAATTTTTAACAACAGTTCAAGAACAACTCCTTATATACATCTGCTGGATGCGCAGTTCCGATGCGCTGGAGATCGCACTATTAATTCATTGGACACCAAATTTTAATCATTTACATATTTGGTTAAAACATTTTTGCATACGAAATTTCAAAGCAATCGGATGATTCCATCTTGGTGCGTCGATTTTTTTTTATAGTGTATTTCGGAAGATATATATATATATATATATATATCCTTAAAAGCTCAAGAAACTGATTCAACAGAAGCTCCAATCTTTTTGTACTCTTAACTCGAAAAGGCAAGACCTAATAACATGAAATTTGGTATCGTAAGTTAAATTTTGGTTCAGATTCGAAATTGTGTAGGAATATGGTTTCCCATTGGAAATTATGAAAGAGCTCATTTTAATATGAAGACGGCCCCTTATGCAAATTGCAGGAATTTGAATTTAAAGACGTCAGCTCCCGTTGTACCGGATGAAATGGTGTGGTGACAGAAATGAAATGGTAGCGTAAAGGAATAAGATCTTTGGATTTAACCACAACAAGATTTATTCTAAAATCCTACAGCTTAGCAGATATTTACAGCAAGGTTTGATATTTTGGGACAAGGGTTCGGCAAAACAGCGAGTCTTCTCGCTCTCAGTTTTCAGTGGTCTCTGGAAAAATTCTAGCGTCATTTAGGTCGCCTTTCAACTGAAAACCAGATGTCGATGAAATTTTGAGTGTTGTCAAGGGGCTTGAGATTTACGAGATCGTGATGTTTATATAACGTCATATAAAGAGGGTTTATTTCAAGTGCCCAGAACTTTATGGCCGATGTAATGTCAAATGCAGTGCTGCAATAGTACTTCTAGGGTTAGTTATGGACAGTTGATTACTTGAAAGGAGTTTTATGATCTCCAATTAAGAAATTCGTGAACATGTATGCTTTGTGTCGGCCTGATCAGAGAAGCCGCGTTTAGAGCGGCATACCGTCAAACGCCATCTTGAATTTTTCTATTAAAATTGCTCGAATGAAAAGGGGTGGCTTCATTTATCCCCATGACTGTACATTCTTAAATAATTTCAGGTTAACCAAATCAACCGGTCCACTCGTCTGGCTAACTTTCCCACGCACATTTTACCTGCATAGCACAATTTTAATCACCTTAAAATTGAAGAATAAATTTAGAAATTCGCAAGATTGATAGTTCGAATTTAAAGCTAAGAAAGCACTATTCTTTATTTCCGTTAAACACGAAAGGAAAAATATAAAATGGTCCTTTTACTTACGTAAACAGTGTAAAACAGTTAAGTACCCTTGAAGGTTAAAAGTAGATATTTATAAACACTTCTCATTAACACAATATAAAATTACCTACCACATATAATGTTAATAAAAATACCGTTGCTAAGTTACAACCAATTGTTTTGTCTTCAGCACATATGAAGGGTGACGAGTATATAAATACTTGTCTCCCTGCATTCAGAAAATAAATATAACGGAATCAAAATAAAAGGCTTTATTGCACTTGATCACACGTAAATGTATTTTATACAACTATGAGAGTTTTAAAATTAATAAGACTGGATAAAAACGAAACTAAAGACTAAAATAATTGGCTTCTTAGTAGACAGGACTGACTAAAGTTTTGCCATCTAAAGCATTGATGATATTGTTCGCCGCCATTTCTGCCATCAGTATTCGCACCGATACTTCAGCACTTGCAACATGGGGTACCAACACTAAAAATAATGAAATAAACATTTTCATTTGTCATAAAATTAGGAATTTAAATAACAGTATCAAATCTCCAGATGAAAATCAAGAATAGGGTGTCCAAGGTGTTTATCGTTATCGCCATTTGAAATTCGCCAACGTAATGGCTGGAATAGCTGTTTGGCAATACCATGGACGGCAAATATTTGTGATTTGTGCTCGTGCATAATTAAAGATCTGAAGCTAAATTCCAATAGAAAGCGCATGGTCCGAGACAGCCAAAGTTGAATTGGCTTGTTGAAATGAAGCAGTCAACCTGTACTCACTTTTAGGGGCACTTGCATACAACGAAGGGCAACGTTTGTTCCTAGTGATACTTGGGTCAGATATATCTCCAAGTCTAATAATGATGTGGCAAGGATTAACACTACCACCAATTTAATTGGGAATTCGTCCATTCCTGTAGTTTGATCTTTAATTGGTAGATCATAAATTCTTTAGCTCTCTGTAATTTGGTTGCTTACATCGAGAATAGCACAAGGGTCATGTTTGGCTAAGCTGTACCAAACACAAGACAGCGTCAAGTAACGTGCACACACTCCATGACATTCTTACCGACACAGAAATACAGCGAGGGAGGAATATAGTCAGGCAAATCGAAATTGTGCCGACTACAGCTTGCAGGTTGCTAGCAAGGTGCACAAATCCACCGGGCTACCTCACAGAAAAGGGAATTGTGAAATGGAACATTCAATCAAAAACCCAAAATATAGCCGAGGCACTTTTACCGCTGTCAACTTTCTTATGAAATAGACAGAGCATGAGGGTGGAATTTATTTTTGAAGGTTGAGCTTTAGACTATGGCTGGTACAGCTGTTGTACCTTGAAGGTTATAAGAATCGCGCCTATAAATAATCGCGAGCTTTTATCTATAGCCGTAATCAAAAAGTTAAATCACGTGCACTTAACGCATTCGCTGCAGGTCACGTTAGGTTGTGTTGATAGTTTTTTCCCCGCCGTAGAAATGAGTTCCCAGAAGCAGACTTACATTTGAAAAGTGCGCCAATACAAGAATAGATTGCAAATTTGTTGGCTGAGCTTTCGCCAATTTCATCACACACACACACACACACATCTGTTAAAGGCCTATTAGAAACCACATACTTTAAAACTAGTTTCTAACCTTTACTCCACGCCAATACCCAACATACAGGGTGGTCCCGAATTCATGGTACAAACTTTAATGGTAGGTACAGGACATTGTAACAATGATTTATTGTATAGGAATGTATAGTCGCAAGTGACGCGGTGAGGCGAAAACAGGGGAAATAACGGCCGAAAGGAAAAACAAAGATTTTATTGAAAGCGTTGTTGACAAGTGTCATGTTTACAGTAATTGTTCAAAATTGCGTCCACCAGTATCGATACATGCTTGACAGCGTCGGTGGAGCGATTGGCGTACACGTTCAAAGATGCCTGGTATTTCACGCACACCTGCAGCAGCTACAGATAAGCGAGCGACGAGATCCTCATCTGAGTCAACTGGAGTCTCATAAACAAGATGCTTTAGATGTCCCCATAAAAAGTAATCGAGGCTCGATAAATCGGGAGATCGGGGTGGCCAAGGGACTGGTCCACCACGCCCAATCCATCGAGTACCAAACGTGGCATTCAGGTAATTCCGTACATCAATGCTGAAGTGTGCTGGCGCCCCATCGTGCTGAAACCACATGCGGTTACGAATGGAGATCGGAACATCATGCAGCAGTTGTGGTAACACTTCTTTCAGAAAAATAAGATAGCTTCCGCCAGTGAGCCGCGTGGGTAGTAAGTATGGGCCAATCAAAAAGTCGTTCACAATACCAGCCCACACATTAATACTGAAACGTTGTTGAAACGCATGTCGACGCGTTGCATGTGGATTATCGGTTGCCCACACATGGGAATTGTGCGCATTAAAGACACCCTCGCGTGAAAATGTCGCTTCATCTGTAAATAGCACATAATCTACGAAATCCGGCTGCAACGCACATTGCTGCATCACCCACAGGCAGAAGTTCACGCGGCGAGGATAATCTGCCGGATTCAATGCTTGTACTTTCTGAAAATGGAAGGGGTGTAAGCGATTTTCGTTTAACACTCTGCATACAGTCTGATGACTCACACCTACGTCACGCGCAACAGTTATTGTGCTTGACTCGGGTCTATCAGCCACAATGTTCAAGATGCTTTCTTCCAGCCTTGGAGTGCGTACAGCTCTTACTCGACCAGCGCCATGTCTGTTGACGTCGAACGCACCTGTTTCACAAAGTTGACGATGTAACCGTTGAAAAATTCTATGATCCGGCATTCGTCGATCAGGATACTCCGCGCGATACATTCGTAACGCAGCTCTGCCGTTACCATTTGCACGGCCGTACATGTAATGCATGTCTGCTTTTTCTGCATACGTAAAGTCACCCATCGTCTACGGCAGCACAATTGTGAATGGCGCTTTTCCCTACTGCGATGCATCATGTTCAACAGCGGCTAGACATCTACTGCCCTCTACCGGCAATGATACCAACCGATCACTCCATTTCTCTTTCCTTTTATTTCCCCTGTTTACGCCTCACCGCGTCACTTGCGACTATACATTCCTATACAATAAATCATTGTTACAATGTCCTGTACCTACCATTAAAGTTTGTACCATGAATTCGGGACCACCCTGTATAATGCCGATTGAAGCGGAGAGGCTGTTGAGGCGCAGCTATTCCCGCGCGAACGCGTGACTGGCTACTGAGACATCACTCCACATCACGCGCAGCCGCGAGATCGGCAGCGAACGTGTTAAGAATCAACAAAGCCGATTGGCTGACGAATTGTCTTTATCATGGTGGATAGTCAATTTAGTTTACCTTTTATCCCCACAACCACGCGACAGATCTTCAAACCGAGCAACTGGAAGAAACATGAAGCTACGGGTACATTCTCCGTCTATTTCATTAGAAGGTTGATGTTTATAGAGGGAGAGGGGTGCTCTTCCTGGAAATAAGTAGGTCCATACTATAGTGACGCAAGGAGAAACAAAGAACTGTACGAACAAGGAATGCAAGTATCCAAGAAACTCATCAGGAGCAGAATGGATCGAACCCATGTAACTTTGAACTAATTCAAGAAAAGGTTGCTTATGGGGGTTTATGGTACAAGGATCATTTTCGGCCAAGCTTCGCCAAATGCAAAACTGACAATCGTCACACAAAGTTGCAGAAATGCTTCTACATTTTGCACGCGGGATTCTGAACTTCGACCGATCCCAACCACTGACCCTAATACGGTGCCATTTAAAACCTTTAGACTACTACTGTATTACCGTAACAATAGCAGCTCCATCTATGTTCTGAAAATGTACTATTATGTTACCATGTCTCTTCGGTGCAATATTATTGCGTCCATGTTTTCTCTTGCAGGTCCTCTCTGACACTCCAGTTTCTAAGTCCTGATCCAAGCCGATTTATTCCCATTTTAATTTCTGCTAATAAAAATATCCTGTGTACCGTTATTTTTCCCTTAGCACCGGGAGATAGAGGGCCTGCGGCCCATAAGCTTCCACTAAATCTTCACCCTCCAGGAAACCTTTAGACTACGGTCGGTACAGCAATGTATAATGATCGCGCCAAGAACATGTCCAGTAAATCAGTTGTACCTTGAAAGTTAGAAGAATCGAGCTTAAAACTGAAATTCTAAAACATTAGATTCTTAAGATTTTGCACTTAATATTTTTCAATGCAATTCATATTCCAACCCGTTTGAAGTTTTTCAATTTCTACGATGCATTTAAAATACCTACTCTAAATCATTTAGAAAAAAAGAGCATTGAAAATGTAAAATAATGCAAGTTTAGTAATGGCCAAATAAACTTTTCTTCAAAAAATATCTTCATCGCCCATTTTAATTTTATATTTTAACTTAAAATACGAAGAATCAGAAATGTTACGTCAAGCGACAAAATTCGTGCGATAAATCTCGTACGATGTACCGCGCAGATTAATGCACAAGATTCATAGTTGTTATATGACGCGAGGACCATATTTGAACAAGCTGCGCCAAAACGAAGCAGCCAACGTCAAATAATGGATATGCACACAAGTTTTAATGGCAGAGAAGCGACAGATACACCCAGAGTAAGCTATAGGAATCAACACGAGTTTCTTACAACTTTGAGATTGTCAGCGCAGTGGGCAAAACCACCGAACCGTGCAGACCCTTACGATTCGCATGAAATAAGGGATCAAAGTAGTTACGGCAATTTCTCAGATGGATCAATTCCTTTCGAATGTCAATAGTTCGACATTCTTACTAATCTAAATACAATGAAGCAGAATCAAATGAAATAATATTGACGAAAACGTACCAATATTAGGCAGAGTTGTCAACTTATGATCTCTTGGCAGAGGCTCTGGTACCATAACGTCCAACCCTGCGGCTTTAATTTGACCGGTCTTCAGTGCATCATAAAGGTCATCTTGGTTCACGACACCTCCCCTGAAAATAGTTAAAGGTAAAAGAACTTGTAGAGAAGGCAAGAAAAAGAACTTATCTGCTACACAATGTGGGTCGTACAAAGATATATTTTGCGTTGATTTTACCATATTCAATGTGTTGATTTAAAATATACTTTAATTTTAAATAATTTCAATTAAAAATTTGAGTTTGTCATTAGGTTTCTTTATAACGAGAACTTATTGGAAAGCATTGAAATCAGTCAATTGATTCATTGACTGGTTTTATTCTGGACATTCATGTTAAACTAGGAAGCAATAACCAGTATTGCGACATTTTTACCTGCTGGTGTTTATGAAAACTGCAGATGGTTTCATCAATTCAAAGGCTTTCTTATTAAAAACTCCTTTGGTTTCCTCAGAAAGATTGCACATGGCAACTACAAAATCGGACTCTTTCAGCAGCTCTTCAAATGGAGTATAGATTGCTCCCATCTCTTCAGCTGAAAAAAACAATGGTTTTGGATCAGATTAGAACACGTGGTATACACAGGAACATTTATGCCACACTTGGCGCTTATGAGAAACGCTTATTAAACTGAAAATGGATCAAATAACACCAAGATCTAAATAAATGACGCTCAAATAATATGACCAATATTTAGTAGATTTCAAAATACTGGAAATGCGCAATTTTTCCACCGATTACAAAGTAAAATTTTAATCACGTTCTACGCACCAAAGAATAAAATGAAATTATGTAGGTAGCAGAAATAGCATCGCACTGGAGAAACACACCGGGTATTGCCGGGTAATCCTGAAGAGAAAGAAAGTGGGAAAACACCTTGTAATTTTGAACCACGATCAGATGACGAGGTAAACACTTGGAGTGGGGTACCACAGCTCTAATTTCCACACAAGGCCAACGTAACTTGGTAAAATTTTTCACGTCATCTTAAGTCATTATACCAATTCACTCAAAATTTACCTTTACTTAAAAAGTACTTTTTTATTAAACATTAACTTGTATGAATCAAATACGCATTTCATTTGGACAATGTAGATAATTTTTTTGTCGAGGGTAATACTTAAGAATCTTACATAATTGTAAGCTATATTATTTAATTTTAAATACTAATTTATTAAAATGAAATTGATTTAAACGTACCTGGCTTAATTGGATGAAACACATCGTAATATAACGCTTTTGCAATTCCAAAAGGCAATATCCTTTGCAAAACAGCCTGACCTAGACAAATCAAATAAAGTTAAACAGCTTCATCTAGTTACGTTTGCAGAAGACTGATCTACACAAAGACAGCAAAAAATTCACAAGATCATTGAAAGAAATGCAATTCGAACACGCACATTTACTCAACTCTTCCGTTGGTGGTCTCAACGAGATCATTAGCAAAACTGACCAGATCTGTTTGAACGAGCTATCACGTCATTAGAAGAAAACCCGACTAGAAGTAGATCTAGTCCTCAAATAATAGTCAATACTGATGACGCGACGCCTCGTCATTACAGGCTAGACTTCCACTCGCGATTTCTAGTAGCGCGATTTTTCAGTCGCAAAAATAAAACTCATTGTTTCAAATAAAAGTGCACAAACTTGCGACTAAACAATCGCAGCGATTAAAAAGTTGCAACCGGTCGTATTTTCGCTGTGATGCGACTGTCGCTCTACCCAATGAACCACACGGACAGGCATGGACGTGCACACACTTGCGATAGTTTAGTCGCGCGTTTTCCAATGTCAGCTTTCTTATACATTAAATTATGTTTTTTTTTATTCTCCTCATTCAAGTTTCCATCTTCGCGGTCGTTGAAGATAGAGTAAAAATTAATTTCAACGGATTTCAAATCTGCGGAGCATTTTACACCAGATCGATACCTTAAATGTGATATTCTCTTCAAATAAATAATCAATGATTTAATAAATAATCAAATATTAAATAATAAATCAACTTTTGGTATCGATCTGGAATTCCGTTGAAATTTTTACTCTATCTTCAATGATCGCAAAGATAGAACCTTTTGAATTAGGGGAATACAAAACATAATTTAATCTAATTCAGCGATTTAGATATCGCAGTGTGTACACCTTGTAGATTTTCTGCGACAGCGATTTTTGGGAGCCGCGACTAGAAATCGCAAGTGGAGGCCTAGCCTATAAAAATTGGTCACATCTTAATGGACGAGATCTCATTGAAAACGCTTGGGTTAAAAACTAATTTTTATAGGCATCTGATCCGGTTTAACTAGTTTATTTTCCTTAATGAATTTAGTTGACTTTTAATCAAGTGTAAGATGTCTATGCATGTTTTCAATATACAAAGTAAAGAAACGAGAACTTTATACATAAACAATATTGCATAAGAGCGTCGCACTAGAGCAACGACTCGCTATTGGCGATGACCCGGGATTAAACCCGAAGGGAAAAGATCCGAGGACATTACCACTTAAGGTACCAGTATACGTTGGAACTTTTTTAATTTTGGAGCCAGACTAACGAAACTTTATACTTCATAAGTGTTAGAAAACTAACGTATCTGCACACAAAATTTTTTGAAATTGGTCCTATTAAATTAATTAAAATTTAATAAGTTAATTAGGGTCTTACGGTACCGGTCATAACTCATTTTATAATTTATTTATAATTTCAATTTTAAATGCAAATGAAAGCAACTGATATGGTGCAGGGACACTATAATTGTACATCTAAAACAAATAGATTTTTTAAAAGAAATTTTTGTTTGAAAGTATTTAAAAATCAACACTTTTTACAAAAACAATATAATTTAAAATTCAGTTAAAAATCAATTATTTCACTAGTATAGTTGATAATAGTACAGTCTCTGCTCTGCATTATGCACTTTTAATTGAATTAAAAGTTATTTGAATCGGTTAATTCAAACTGAAGTTATCACCGGTGGAATAATGTCTTACACTGGTAAAAACTAGTTCTTCAGAAATCAAGTTTAAAGTTTGTGATATACATTTTTCGAATGAAACAAAATTTTACGATTAGAAATACTTACTGTTTAGTTAAATGCGCCAGCTTCATATGTGGGTCCTTCTATTTTGGTTCTATGGTCTTTTATTTTTTTTGTTGGCCCCTGAGGTGTTTTCGACGTTTTTTTGCAACGATGTGCTTTGGCGCTGGCTGTTTTTTTTTTACACGCAGATTGTCTTTTCTCTGTACTCCTTGAACCATATACTGGCCAGGTATCATTCGCATTAGTTTCATTATCTCTAATTGAGGTTTAGCTCCTGAATTTAAATATATCAGGGCATCATAGACTGATATTTTGACAAGATTGAGACCTGCATAGTTATTTTTAGGGCATCTCTTCCAAATTAGGGCATGAAGGCTCTCGTTATAGTTTTTCCATGGAGACACTTACCCAACATCTCAGGAGATGTCAGTCTGATGTAGATGGGTTTCAACATCTTCATAATATCCAGCGATTTCCCCTAAATGTACGCTTCTTCTTTCGATCATAATTTGGTTTCGAACTTCCCATGATTTTGATGTTGAAGTATGAACCAAACAAAATTAATTCTCAAACGATGAAGCAAATTGAACGTAAAACGAGCAAAAGATTTCGTTTCGTTCGAAAGATTTTCGAGAGAAAGAATGTAAAAAAAGCAAAAGCCATTCGGCAACATTTGAAATTGTCAAAATTATTCTAAAATAATTAAATGTTTGAATTATAGCTAATATTTGAATCATACCACATCAATATTTTAGTTAGGCCTAACGCGAACGGAAAACGAAACCAAAATTTTTCACTGTGTACTTTTACTAAAATAGACTTTGTTTAAAAAGTATCTTGAATTTCGTAACGAACATGGTATCATTTTGAAGCTAATGAGTTGGAGAATATTTTAGAATAAAAAAAACAAAAATGCACAATTTCCCCAAATTTCGCGATTTTTACTGTCTACTGGTACCTTAATTTCGAACCACAGTCAGAAGAATGGATCACCTGTAGACGGAACCCCTTTTTTAACTCCACACCACGCCTACGCGAGAGCATTGGAGGTCAAGACAGATTTAACGTGCACAAGCCCCCTTAGTATACGACTGTCTTCGGTGGGATTCGAATTTGCAAACCTCCAGTTGCAAATCAGTTACTCTTTCCACCGGGTTACCACGGCCCTATTTGCATAAGGACAGTTAAACAAGTCAAGAATTTATTACATTGAATTCATTCACATTTGTATACACACATCCCATTTGTTTAAAGTTTAGAGGCACTAGTTGGGTATCACGATGTATAGAAAAATATTTTTTTGTTGGCAATGTTTTGATGCTAGAAAGTTTAAGATTTATCTAGAAAAAAGCTTTTAAAATTAAATCCTACATAAATTAAAATAAACACCATTGTCAGATGACTTAACCGAAAAGTTAATACTTGCCTATTCTTCCCATTCCAACTATCCCAACAGTAGCATTTTTCAGACCTTGACCACAAAACAGCATTGGACTCCAACTGTACACCCATTCTCCGCTATTAAAACACAAAAAGTGCACAAAATACAAATTATTTGTCAAGCCAAAGATTGTAAATTCGATATGCTTGGTCAACAAATTAGAGTGATAAAAATTAAATCCTAGTCAAACACTTAGATAGCTGGATTAGGTAGATCATTTTCACACCTGTAGAGAAATGAGTTTTAAACATTAAAACAAAACAGTAAAACTACAGGTGCTTTGAAAAAAAATTTATGGCGCAAAGACCAAAATTTGACAAGCTGCGCAGACAAGATGATTAGTTTTTACGCTACATTAAAGTTTTTCCTCGTGTTTTTAAGAGGCAACTAAAACGTTAAAGACGTCTGTCCAACCTCCGATACCAATTCTTGGATCGTTTGCACTTTCATAGTAAATATAATGAATTTTAAAATCGTTTGCATTTGCAAAAATAAATATAATACTCGGATTACTGAAAAATAAGTTTGAAATAGTGTTAAAATTTGAAATTTGGTTAGCGATAACTGCAATTAAACTCGATTTACGAATAACGACTTTCTGTATGGAGATGATCCTTGATATTGATACTAACTTGGAATTGAATACCTCAGGTAATGGTAATTTTAGTTAACGTCGTACTAGAGCAACACAACGGGCTATTGACGACGGTCGTCCGGGATCAGTCCCTTAAGGCAGTGCTCCCCAACCTTTTTATCGCCACGGACCGGATCAACGTTTGATAATTTTAACGCGGCCCATTGGGGGGGGTAATACGTTGATTGTTTATATTTTAGATTCTTTTGATTTAATAAGTTTAATTTAATTGGATAAAACATGCCTTCAAAATAAAATACAGTTACACCAAAAAATTAATATAATGTGATTTAACATTTTAACTCACTAGAACGCTAAATCAATAAAATAGTTTCCCAACCACAAAAAAACCACGAAGCGCTTGAACTCTTTTAAAAGTAAAGATAGGTGATCGAGCACCAATTAAGAGAATGAAAATTTAGGCTCAGTCTCGCCTAAATGTCTGATACATGTCCAAAATGCCTCTGTTCACGCGGCGTCCCCACAACTTCAGTTTGGCTTTAAATGCAGCTACTTTGTCTGCCAACTTGAAAACAGTTGTCACATTTGTCAAAATTGGAAAATAGAGATATACAGAATTCAGAAATCATAATTGAAGCTCTAGTAACAGAACAAATTTCAAGTTCTGATTTACCGCCTCCTAATTTGAGTGGACATTTCATAGATAAGAACCGCACAAACTCGAGATAAATACACCAAAGTAAATAAAATGGAAATAATTTAATATTTCTTGGACGGCCCGGTACCATTTGATCCACGGACCGGTACCGGTCCGCGGACCACTGCCTCAAGGGAAAGATCCGAGGACAGCACCTCGTAATTTTGAACCACGGTCAGGTGACGAAGCAACACCCGAGCTGGCACCCCACTCTCCAAACTTCCACGCCAACCCAACGTGAGGACTTTCGGCCATGACAGATTTAAAGTGCACCAGCCGCCTCTATACCATACGTTTACAAACATCTATGCCCCGACCCGGATTCGAAACGGGAACCTTCCGATCTAGAGGCTAACACCTTAACCACTATACCTGAATACCTCAGGATATAAGGAATAAAGTCATGAAGTTTCATATTTAGACTAATTTAACTATGTATGATGGCTCCAAAACCTGGCGTTTTCATTCTAAATTTTGTTGTTCCTTCAAAAGTTGATATAAAGATGTCCCCTTACGATTTTTTTTATATTTTTTTTTCTGTGACTACACGAGTTTTGGTGGAATGAAGTTTCAAACTCGCAACCCTCCGGTTGCTAATTCGCTACTCTTCCAACAGGGCTAACACGGTCTCAAAGCTATTTAGCCAAGCTGTGCCCAACACAAGGTAGGCTCCGTCAAGTGAATGAACAGAGTTAATGACACAGAAAGGGAGAAACCCAACCAGGGTAGATAAGTCACAGGAAATGAACATGCGCAGCCTACATCTCGTAACCAAACTGCACAAATGAATTACAAATTTACACAAAATATTTCTCCAAAAATCAGTTTTTATCCACCATACTTCTTTATTGCTGCAGCATTATCCAGTAGTTTTCGTCCCACTGCCAGCATGAGAAGCGCTGTGAATTCAGCGACAGAATCTGTTGATACATGAGGAGTATTGGATACAGCTATTTTCCTGAAAGACAATGGCATGTTTTCAGAACCCATGCAATGCAAACTATTCCTTTAGAAAATTGTATTACAAAATTTTATGTACCTTTTCTTACACTCCTCTACATCGATATGATCGTAGCCAACGGACATCGTGGCGATTACTTTAAGCTGAGGACCTATCAAGAAAAATTTCAATTACTCATAAGAAGCTTAGAGTTTGTTTATTTTAATTGTCATGTTTACAGAGAATTTCAAAAACTGGTTTGACAGGGGGTTTGAAATAAAAGAAACCTGGTTTTCTTTAAACCGACCAAGGTTCTGACAGGCGACTCAAGGTTTTAAAACAAAAATATAAAAACATTTTGTGAATCATGGCATTGTTTCAAATTATATTATGATTTTTTTGAACAAGGGTAGTTAGCCAAGTAGAAAAATGACAAGTACCGAGCCCTAGTAGCCCCTCCTACAGCCATGAGGATGCAAATGAAATTAGTTTACCTACCTATAGTATCTAGTACTTCTTTGTCAATTGGGTCAGTTAATAGACAAAGTAGGCCGTCTTTGCAAAAATTGGTTAGACAGGGGTTGGAAATAAAAGAAGCCCTGGTTTTATTCCAAGAGAGAAAGGATTCTATATAATTATTTTGTATACTAGAAGGCCCGCCCCATGCTCGCTAACGCTCGCTTCGCTAGCCTCAATGAAGACATTGTTTACAAAGTATTATATTCCAAAAAAATATTTTTGAAAGATAAATTTGTTGCACAACAGAAAAATCATACAGTCACTCTGGAATCAGAACTCTAACAATTTGGAATTCAAATGAAAACTTTGAGCAAATTTTGACTCTGAATGTGAGCGCTTCTTTGGAAATCGAAGACCCAGTATGTCGTTTGTAAACTGAAAAAACTCGACTAATATTAATCTTTTCAATAATCCGATAACGCTATAAATTCAATTGAAGCGCGAGGCAAACAAACAATTGTACAGTGTTGCCAAAACACAATAAAAAATAACGTCTTTTTTGCTTGCCACGTAAAAGACACTCCACACACACACAAAAAAAAAAAAAAAAAAAAAAAAATTCTTAATTTGAAAATTAAAACCGGCGGTTTCAAATTACACAGAATTCATTTCTAGTGCCGTCGCACGGCCAAGATTCTGACTGGCGACTCAAGGTTTTAAAACAAAAATATTAAAATTTTGCGCGCGAATCATGGCATTGTTTCAAATTTTATTACGATTTTATTGAACAAGGGTAGTCAGCCAAGTAGAAAATGACAAGTACCGAGCCCTAGTATCCCCTCCTACAGCCCTAAGGATGCAAATGAAATTAGTTTACCTACCTGCAGCATCTAGTACTTCTTTGTCTATTGGGTCTGTTAGTAGACAAAGTATGCCGTCTTTGCCAGCTACGCCTTTCAGCAAGGCTTCTCTGGGAATTGGCTTCTCTTCATCGTACACTTCTACGTCATACCTGTTCCAATACAAGCATTTATAAGAAAGGATAAACAGAGTTAAATAAATTTATATTAAAATATGGAAACCAGCAATACATCTTTATAATTTTCCCAGGAATCTGAGCCAGTTTATAAATTGTATCTTGGATCTGGTCAAACAAATACAAGTTACGAATGTGTGTGTGTGTTTGTGTGATATAATTTGTATAACTCGTGGCGCATCTTTACCAACGAAGGTTAATTATATAGGTACCTTAGGATTTGCGAGGGGACTACGTTAATAGAAATGAAAAACTCACCGAAGTGCGAAATAAATTTTGGCATTTTAATCTTATGTTGCTAAAAAACTACAATTGAAGATATTCGGGCAACAAAAATCCTTATTTTTAAGGCTATCAATTCTAAAGTTTTCAGAGTTCCAAAATCATGACCTGTGCAATTTAAAGGTCTTATCTTGAACTTTCAAAAATTACACACCCATTCAAACAATCAGAAACTTTTAATCCCCTAATATTTTTCTGTCATAAAAACTTATGAAAAAAAATCAATCGTAGCTTATCAAAATGTCGAACCCTTCAATTTAAATATGCATATCTACATATCCAGTTTTTTTTAATTAAATATTCAAGTTCAGTATACCGGATGTCTAAAGTTGTATCACTAATAGATTGTCATACTAAATAACATCCAACTCCACTTCACTGTACACTTTGAATTTTTTTTTTCTTGATTGTGCTCAATGCTTTATTGTAAAAAAATTGTTCCTATTAGGAGTTTTAAAATGGAACTTCCATGTCAAATACAGCGAAAAAATTGAAAGGGAACTATCGGACACGTCAAGACGGCATTTTCGCATTTTAGGGGAATCTGTTTTTTTTGTTTTGTGTCGCAAGGGTCATATTTGGATACACTGTGCCAAACAGAAGATAACGTCAAGTAAAACCGTCGTGAAAAGGGAAAAGAGGTTTTGGGAAGAACAAATATTGTATTATAAGACTAGTTGGGCTTTTATGGTGCAAGTGTTATTTGTATATGGTCAATCTGCGCCAGACACAATACAAAAAAAAACTAGACGAAATAAAGACCCATATAAAATTTATCTACATCGTCTTTACTGCAAAGTCTACCCTTTTGTTTCTGGGAATGCCTACATGGCCAGAGATAATGGGATGAAAATATTAAATATCGCTTAGTTGACGCGGGAGCGAGACCCCGTGTTTACTAGAAACAGTAAACACCACGATAAAAGAAAATATCAACAGAATACATTGGATGTGCGTAGTACATACACATCTAAAGGAGATGTGCCCGGAGGGTTCATTTTAGGGGGAAAATAGCGAATAAAATTTACTCATAAAGCGCGTTTGATAAATCCAATGCCAAGAAATATTGCAAATCCGATCTAGTTTTCAAAATTGTTCTGCCAAATCAACCGCGTTGGTAGAATCAACAGTTCATTCACACGACTATTTCAATCCACAACCCTTATCTGCAGTATTTGTGATAACTCGGATAAAGCAATTCAAATTTGATAATCATCCAATCCTGAACAGCTCATAACCGAAAAGGACTTTCATTTTTTAGTAAAAGGTTCATAAACCAAATCCGTAATCTATGTTTACCCAAACCAAGCACACTCTTGGGTACCTCGAATCCTCAGCTATCTTCGGAGACCTTCGTTTGGGATCTTATCGCTGTTTGCTTCAGGCAAAAAGAACGCCAGACTTGATTAGAAAGGGCCTTTTTATAGCAGCGATCAAAATTCACGGACATAAACCCGAAGTTTTATTCCAGCTATCTTCTAGTAGCGTTTCCTCAACTCGGTGAACTGATGTCTTGATTAGAGAAAAAAAATTGCTTCCAGGTTCTTGATTTATGCATTGTCTAATCCAAATTAGGGATGCGACATAGACAGCAAAACATAGATGTTCAAAATTAAAACATCGATGTTGATAATGCATCGCCCCCAAACCATCGATGTTTTTAAAACTCTGTGTATTTAAACTTTTTTCCCCCATTTCTTAAAACTGGTTTAGCAACTAGTGATGTGACATCGGCTCCAATACATCGATGGTTTTTATAAAATATCAATGTTTTGAAAACATCGACATCGATGTCGCATCCCTACTTTTCAGGCCCTTCACTCTTGGCCACTTTGGTCTATAAGTATGTTCAATTTGCTGATTATAAAAATTATGCTACGTTGTTAATTTTAACATTTTTATAACGATACTTTTTGCATTTAAAAATAAAACATCGACAACGTAAAAACATCGACAAGTATAAACATCGATGTTACAAAAACATCGACTCCAATACATCGATGTTTTTAAAAAACATCGATGTTCTGAAAACATCGACATCGATGTCGCATCCCTAATCCAAATACCATTTCAGAAATACGTGCGTAAAATCAAAAGTATTGGTGCTCCTGATAGATTCAAGTAGTCATTTAGAAGTAAAGCATCCAAGCAAAGGTTGGTTTGGGTTTGTTTTTTTTGGCATAAATACCATATTTGGCCCCCCATGCTGCGCCTGTCTCAAGACATACAATGTGAAGTAATAGACAGTGAAATATTTTCCTGCACAAAAGAGTAATAAACGCAGCGAAGAATTCCTCCGACAGGAATCTGACCTGTGCCATCTACAACTCACAAGTTGCTTGCGCAGTGGGCATACTCGCTGAGCCACGACGCCACCAAGCAAAAAGGTAGGTACTTCGATTAAGTTCGTACTGGAGCAACACACCGTGCTATTGACGACGGTCCGGGATCCCAAGGAAAGGGGATAGTTGGTAATTTTTAGATAACGTCGTACTAGAGTAACACAACGGGCTATTGACGACGGTCCGGGATCAGTCCCTTAAGGGAGAGATCCGAGAACAACAACACGTATTTTTGAACCACAGTCAGATGATGAGGCAACACCTGAGCTGGTACCCCTCTCCACCAAGGAATTCTTAAAATCAAATTTTAATATTAATCAATGCAGATACAGTCAAGCAAAGAAACACTTTCATCAAGGGATAATTCGTTTTATGTCTCCAAAGATTTCAAATTCTATAATAATTTCTTTGCTATTTTTAGAACTACGCGCTTGGAGTATTTAGAAGATTCCACCAGTGAGATATTTTCATTGTTTCATAGTATTAGTTTATCGCATTTTTGATTTCCAAAACGTTGATCTACTGAAATCGCTTTTCATTCTTATTTTCTGAATGCTTTTTTGAAATTTTGGCTGTCCGCATTTTCCAAACTAGGTTCAAATGCACACCTAGCATCCCACTCCCTCTATACCTGCGATGCGGGGTTTGGGGCTCTCAAGGCGCAAGTGCCACACTTTGTCAAAACTTGGCCAACACAAAACAATTTTAAGCAAAAAATCTCACGAAATTGAAGATGGATTGGGTATGCAATGGAATGAAAGCAGAAAAAGATCACGGTGGCAACAAAATCCTCGAAAAAAAGTTCCCCGATAGTGTCACAAAAATTTCGCTGATTTTACAATTCCCTTAATAAATGTTGTGATCGGTATCGATATACAGTAACCACACATTTTTGATTATTTAGGATCAAATGGGGTGAAAGGATAATTCTAAAATATTTTTTATTTTTCTCTTCAGATATTTTAAGTGTTATTGTAAGAGTTGGAACCCTTAATGGAACTCTTACAATAGCATTTGAAAAAAACTGGAGGGAAAAAAAAATGCAAAATATTTTGATTATGATCTTACTACAACTGACCCTACTTAATCATACAACACATCAAAATCAAATGCATTCATAAAATACATAAAAAATTCTACAAACTTTTATGCTAGCGATGATATGAAAAATTCGATTTTCATCTTTGGATAATTTAAACTAGATATAACATTTATATAACGAGAGAAGACCTATTCGATTCCATGCGTGAAGTATTAACCAAAATACCAGATTTATTTTAAAAATTATAAAAAATGGGATGATATTATTTGTGAGATTGAAGTATTTATGGATGGAATAAAATTTCTTCTAACTAGTTTCGCATACGTATTAAGAAATGTAAAATTCAATGCATTGTTGTTGGTCTAAAAGTTTCGCAAATACAATTCTAATACCAAAGTATTATTATTCACTAAAGCATGCTTTAATCGCAGAAAGTTGGTTGGATTTTAAGGCAAAGGATCAGTAATGAACAAGCTGCGCCCACAGATATAAATATCCGTATGTATAGATGAAAAAATTCTAAGCTAAACAAACTGTAAAAAAACATTAAAAATACAAAAGCAAGAAATTTTTTTTAAATTTAATCAGTTATGACAAAGTGCGATACGAAAACTTGCAGTCATTAATTTAAAATTTCGCATGAATATTTAATGACATGAATCAACGATTTAAAATAAGTTAACCATCAACTAAACGGTATGATTAATAGCGAGTTGCGAGTAGTACAAAAATATCAAATAGATTTATTCGAATAAAATTCAATTCTTACAAAACCCAAGTAGCATTCATTTTATTAAATAATGAATGTTTTCTTCGAATAAATCTCATTTGATACTTTTTTTACTATTCGCAACTCGCTATTAATTGATGGTTAACTTAATTTGGTTAGCTAAAAAAACCATGCTTTATTCTCAGAAATGCAATTCCAATTTGTCCCAACTATCATTCATTTGAAAAATATGCTTTTGAATGCAGATAAAATATTTCCAAAAATTCGAATAAATAGTTATCTAAAAGACAACTCACCTTTTCCGAAGCAAGTCAAGTCCATCTTTGGGCACACTAGGCCTGGTCACGAAAATTTTAGATCGACTCATCTTCACTTAAAAATTCCACACAATAGAACAAGCGTCCTTCAAATAACGTAAAAGCGTGAGGAGCGCGTCTACACTGATAAAACGTCTAATGCCGGTCAAAAAAAGGAATAAATTATTTATATCCCAAAACACTTCAGAGATTTTCCCCAAGGGAAAATATTAGGGATAATTCTAATAACTTTCTGCTCAGCAGCGAGCGAAGCATGCACAACAGGATTGAATTGCATTCACTTCTGTTGGAAGTTTCTACGGAGTAGGGTACGACCGTCGTTGCATGATGCAATAATCAATGCCCCACAGAAATTCTCGTGGGTTCTGATGCAATTACGCCCGTCTCTTGAAAGAGAATGGTTATGTAAACGGCCAGTTCGTTCTTGAAATACATCATTAGTCTGGGGTGTTTTTTTTAACGTGAGCTACCTGTTATGCCTATTCGATCCGGTTCACGTAAGATGCAAATTTGCGGTTGTGTTGGAAATGGGGGCATGATGAAACCGGCGTGGCGGACGTGACAGAAAGCATGTTCCCCTGTTCTGTGAACCTTTACGTCATTTTTATGTATCACTGGGGTTAGGGATTTTTGATATTGGACCACTATATCAATTTTCAGCCGCGAGGTATGGTATGGTATAATAATTAAAGTCTGGAACAACACAACGGTCTAGTGGCGATGATCAAGGATCAAACCAGAAGGGTATGTAAATAGGTAGGTATGTTAAATAACGTTGTACTGGAGCAACACAACGGGCTATTGACGACGATCCGGGATCAATCCCGAAGGGATAGCACTGTGATGTAATAACTACGACATCGAGTCCAAAGTTCGCACATCATAAGGTTGCATCGAGTTCAATTCCATTTTTATTTTAACATCTATTTATTAACAAAAACAGGACACTAACACAATGACAATGAAACAAAGAGAATGAATAGATCCATTCCAAAGTAGTCTTCCTTCCACCACGTTCCTATAGCCCGTTGTGTTGCTCTAGTACGACGTTAACTAAAATTACCATTACCATCCACCACGTTCCAAATCCATCTGGCCGACCAACCGGTATAGTGGTTAAGGTGTTAGCCTCTAGATCGGAAGGTTCCTGGTTTGAATCCGGGTTCGGGCATGGATGTTTGTAAACGTATGGTGTAGAGGCGGCTGGTGCACCTTAAATCTGTCGTGGCCGAAAGTTCTCACGTTGGGTTGGCGCGGAAGTTTGGAGAGTGGGGTGCCAGCTCAGGTGTTGCTTCGTCATCTGACCGTGGTTCAAAATTAGGAGGTGTTGTCCTCGGATCTTTCCCTTAAGGGACTGATCCCGGACCGTCGTCAATAGCCCGTTGTGTTGCTCTAGTACGACGTTAACTAAAATTACCATTACCATTACCAAATCCATCTGGCGAATCCCCCATCGAGTAGGGAAGATGCGCGTTTCAAATTCCCTTTCAAAGGGATTATCACAAGATCTGTTACCAAGTTGCAACAAGCACCGCGTAATTTTCGACCATGTTTATATGACGTAAACCCGAAGGGTAATTTTTTATTAACGTCGCACTAAAACACCACAACGGGCTATTGACGACGGTCCGGGATCAATCCTCTAAAGGAAAGATAAGAGGACAACACCACGTAATTTTGAGCCACGGTCAGATGACGAGACAACACCCGAACTGGCACCCTACTCTCTAAACTTCCACACCAACCCAACGTGAGGACTTTCGGGCACGACAGATTTAAGGTGCACCAGCCGCCTCTACACCATACGCTTACAAACATCCATGCACTGGCCCGAAATCGAACCAGGAACCTTCTGATCCAAAGGCTAACACCTTAACCACCAGACCGGTTGATCGGCACAAAACCAAAGGGAAAGAATCTAGGACAACACTACTTAATGCTTCCAGCCGTGACAGAGGCTCGGCAGCCCAGTGATAGCAACTTTAGTATTTTAATTAACATTGCACTGGAGCAACGAAGAGGGCTATTGGTGACGATCAATCGCGAAGGGAAAGAACCGAGGACAATTCCACGTGACTTAAAACCACGGTCAGATGACGAGCCAACACTTAAGCTTGCAACCTACCCTTCCAAGCTTCCACACCACGCCAACGTGAGGACATTAAGGCCAAGACATTATTATTTGTTTTTGTAAATGGGTAATTTGGTAATTTTAGTTAACGTCGTACTAGAGCAACACAACGGGCTATTGACGACGGTCCGGAATCAGTCCCTTAAGGGAAAGATTCGAGGACAACTTCTCGTAATTTTGAACCACGGTCAGATGACGAAGCAACACCTGAGCTGGCACCCCACTCTCCAAACTTCCGCGCCAACCCAACGTGAGGACTTTTGTAAATGGGAGATAGTGTTTAAATTTATATAATTATTATTAAATGTTTTTTATACATAATTCTTTCACACACAATTATTGGTTCTACAAATGTATATGTTTTCATGTATGATATACCTTAATAATTATAAGTAATATAATGTTTTACATATATGTTTAAAATTTGTAATTAAATATTTGAATTAATAATATTTGCGTGTTATTAAAGCCGATTTCTTAATTTTTTACTTGACAACTGAAAAATTCTTAAAACTACGGTAATGGTAATGGTAATTTTAGTTAACGTCGTACTAGAGCAACACAACGGGCTATTGACGACGGTCCGGGATCAGACCCTTAAGGGAAAGATCCGAGGACAACACCTCGTAATTTTGTACCCCGGTCAGATGACGAAGCAACACCTGAGCTGGCACCCCCACTCACCAGACTGCAACCCTCTGCTTGCTAATCCGTTACTCTATCAACCGGGTTACCGCGACCTCTTGTTCAAATATGCATCTGTTGATTTTTTTTTTATACCTTAAGGTGTACAGCAGGGGTGTACAACTCACGTTTCGGACGTAACCCTTTACAGCTATTAATACAGCGGCCCCACAAAATCGTAATCTGTTGATATGTTTATGTTATTTTTACTAATATTTTTCATATTTCATGACTTGAAGATCTTTCTTCTATGGGATAAAAATTCAAATTCTAAAAAAATGTAAAATATTAATTACAGTGACTCCCAAAAGTGTTCGTACACTTACGAATTTTAGTGAAATAATGCTCTATCCATTAATAAAAACTAATATTTCATAATGGGTATTTTTTAAATAATATCTAAAACTGTTTTTAACAAAACTACATAACATATTTTTAAAATATAGTAAAACTTTTTTTTTTTTTTGGAAAATCAATAATCAAAAAGTAACAGAAAAGTTACACCACAAATTCTTTGTACACTTTATAAAAATCACCACAAATTAGCAAATATTGTAATATTTCGGTAGGATATCGTATAGCATCCACAACATCTTTTAAACGTCTGGGAATAGAGTTCACTAGATTTTTTTGTAATTTCTGCATCAATGTTCCTCCATTCTTCAATCATTACTGTTTTTAGTTCTCTTTTCGTATTAATGCCGTGTCTTCTCACTCTAACCAACAGTTGTCTCCAAATTTGTTCTATTGGGTTTAAATCCGGCGGATGAGGTAGTGTTTCCACAACTTGTGGACAATTACAGAGACACCAAAGGCGAACGTTCAGAGCCGTTTAAATAATAAATATTTTATTTATAATTTAAAAATGGCTTGTAGTCGTAAGGAAACAACGAACAGCATTCGGAAATTGATTATTTTTCATCGTAGTAGTGGTAAATTAATTCGGAATATCGCTAAATTAGTAAATTTATCCCATTCTACGATGTAGTATGTGATAAAACGATTTAAAGAAGAAAATGTGATCGAAAACTAGGTAAGAAAATATCGTCCGGTAAAGTTAACTCAACGTGATGAGAGATTTATAATTAGAAAATTTGTAAAAATTCCACGTTTGAGTGCTATACAAATTTGTACAGAATTTACTGAAACATTTTCTACTTCAATTTCTTCTGAAACTGTTCGACTGGATTAAATGGGCGTTCTGCCAGAAGAAAAATTTTTTTATGTGCCAAAAATAGAAAGCTTTGGCTTTTCTTTGCAAAATCAATCATAAATAGGTCCGAAACATATTGGAATCATGTCTTAGTTGCAGATGAAAATAAATTTAAGATTTTTGGTTCCGACGGGTGTATAATTGTATTGAGAAGAAAAAAAGAGGAACCTTATCCCAACAACTTTGTTGGAACAGTGAAGCAGGGTGGTGGAGGTGTCCTTGTGTGGGGGTGCATTTAATTTATTGATTGCATAATGAATCATGCTATTTATTAAAATATTTTAAAATACAATTTAAAATTATCCGCCCAAAATTTAGTTAGTGGAAACAACTTTATTATTTATCAAGATAACGATCCTAAGTACACGGCTCTCAACGTTCGCCTCTGGTGTCACTATAATTACCCACAAGTTCTGAAAACATCACCGCAGTCCCCAGATTTAAACCCAATAGAACACATTTGGAGAGAACTGGAGGTTAGAGTGCGAAGACACGACATTAAAACGAAAAGCGAATTAAAAACAGAAGTGATTGAGGAATAGAGGAACATTGATGCAGAAATTACAAAAAATCTAGCGAACTCTATTCCCAGACGTTTAAAAACTGTTGTGGATATACTATATATATATATATATATATATATATATATATATATATATATGCTATAGGACATACTACTAAGTACTAATTTACCGAAATATCACACTTTTTACTAATTTCTGGAGATTTTTTTTTAAAGTGTACAAAGACTTTTGTGATGTAACTTTACTGTTGCTTTTTGAAAATTGATTTTCCAAAAAAAAAATTGTTCTATGTTTTTAAAATACTTTACCAAATTGGTACAGCTACAGTCTACGTTTATGAGTGGTGGCAACGGCCTTGAAACGTTTCAAAAAGTATTATTTTTTTTTTAACTTTCGCAAAAAAATAGTAAGCTTAAACACATTTTAGAACACATTTGTGAACCAGCAGAAAAACAAAGCTGCGAATGTTGGGTAAGAATACCCTGAAACTTATCAATTACACTAAATACAGTAGGCTGTTTAAAAAGAAAAAGATTTTAAAAAGAAAAAAAGCAAGAAATAATACAACCTGATACATCAGAACTGTTCCGAGAAAAAAAATTACGAAACAAGAATGTTCCACAAATGGCAAAAAATAATACATGTCAGAACTCTGCCGCGAAAAAAAGTTATTATGAAATAAAAATTCCACAACGGTAGAAATACAAATAAATAAACCAATGGTATCAAAGAAAAATAATTTAAAAGGGCCAATGCAATCAAAGTATATTTAAAAATCAAAATAACTAATGGAAGCAAAGAAAAAAATTCAAACCAATGAAATCAAACGACTGAACCCTTAACTGCTGTGTCACAAACTGTCACGTAACTAGTGTGGAGGAGTCTCTCAGACCTTGCTCACTAAAGTGCGAACAAAGTTGATTACAATAATATATTAATGAAAGATTCTTAAGATCATTATTATTTATACATTTTAAATTTAGATAATTCAATTCTTAACATGAAATACATTTTACATTATTATATAAGTTAAGTAGATTTTATGTCTCTTCAGACTCAACTTACGGACCTAATTTTGCAGGACGTTTCAACCCTGGTAACTGTAAAACTTATCTGTGTTTTGGTGTTTTTCCGTAGAAATATTCTTCTTGTGAAGACGCACTTGAAATGTCTTCATCTTCATCTGCCTAATTTTCCGAATCCGTTTCGTGTTCGCTTTCAATAATATAATCCGAAATTTTACTGTTCGAGTACTCTATTTCCGACCAATTATCAACAATATTCTGAATTTCTTTTTGTGTAAGATACACAGGTCATTTATTTAGTAAAGTTTGTTGCCATTTGAGGCTTTCTGCCGAAATCCAACTTAGACGATTTCATTCAATTAGAATGATAACGCAAATGCTGTGAAGTGGTCTAAGAGACCACGCGAGAAATAAAAATAGTGTAAAACACAAAATAGTTGGGGCAGCAAAACCAGTCTTGGAATGTGGCTTCTGTTGGACGTAGTAATAAGGTACTGAATAGGACAGGGACCAATATTCACTTTCAGTGGTAGAAACGACCTGTCAAAAATTATTCGGGGTCTGTGAGACCCATGACAGCAGTTAAAGGTTAAACAGATTTTGGAAGAACTTTCTAGAATAATCAAAATGAAAATTGAAAGTTACCGTTTGCTGAGGTTGCCATGAAAACCACAATAACCGAAAGACAAATGGGTTGCCTTAATCTACCGTAACTCGCTACTAGAAGTGCGCCAAAAAACTCGCCAAGACCGTTGCCACCGCTCATAAACGTAGTGTAGCTGTACCATGTAGTTTTGTTAAGAACACGTTATAGATATTATTAAAAAATCCCCATTGTAAAATATTAGTTTTTATTAATGGATACAGCAGTGTTTTATTGAAATTAGTAAGTGTACGAACACTTTTGGGAGCCACTGTATATATTTTCATGAAACTTTGTATACTGTGAGTACTTACATTCATTTAGTGATTGAACTAGGTTGTGTTAATCTGTCTATCCGCATTCCCGATCTATGTTTGATTTTGTGTCTGTGTGTGCACAAGTATCACTTAAAATGTATTTAATATATTTTTATAAAATGTCCTATATGATCAATCAATCATATCGCACCCTGCCAAAAAAATTGACACGTCAAAAAATAAAAATTTCAATGGTATGTCTTTGAAAACTATGCATGAGGAGCCTCAGAGAGTTATATTACTATTACAAAACAGAATATAATAGAAGTTACCATCATAAATACTTACCTGAAATTTAAAAGGACCTTATACTATTTCAATATAAGTTTTATAGTAACCTTAAGTTGATGTTTCTCATATTCTACAATTTTGAGTTGTGTCACTTTTCTTGCCGGGGTGCGATATATTAGTTTCGTGAAAGGGAACAGCTACACTCTATGTTTATAAGCGATGGCAACGGCCTTGGCGATTTTTTTTGGCGCACTTTTAAAGTCGCCAAGTAAAGAATAATTCTCTAACTCTTTTTCTGTCACAAATTTTTTTCTTTTTACAACACGCTTATTAAGCACATTTCAGAACGTTTTAAGAAGTATATTTTTTAAAAAACTTTCACAAAAAAGTAGTAAACTTAAGCACATATCAAAACACGTTTCTGAACCAGCAGAGAAACTAAGCTCCTAATGTTGGGTAAGAATACCCTGAAACTTATCAATTACACTAAATACAGTGGGCATGTTGAAAAATATTTACAAAAGAAAAAAAAAAAGCAATAAATAATCCAACCTGATAACGTCAGAATTCTTTCGTAAAAATAAAATGAAAACCAAAATGGTCAAAAAAACAAAACTCTTAATCTTATCGTGAAAACTATTATAGAAAAATAAAAATTCCACAACTGTCAAAGTACAAATAAATGGACCAATGGTACCACAGAAAACGATTTAAAAGGACCAATGCAATCAAAGGATATTTAAAAAACAAAACAACCAATGGGAGGAAAGAAAAAATTTCAAACGAATTTCAACGAATCAATGAAATCAATGAATTCAAAATGAAAATTGAAAGTTTCCGTTTGCCGAGGTTACTATGAAAACCACAACAGTAACGAAAGATGGGTTGCCTTAATCTATCGTAACTCGCAACAAGAAGTGCGCCAAGAAAATCGCCAAGCCATTGCCATCACTCATAAACGTAGAGTGTAGCTGTACCTTTAAATCAAATAGTTTTAATAGTATTGAGCGTCAATAATATGGATTGTTTTACCAGTACTGCTGAAAAATCCAAAAACTATTTTCATGGAATTTAAATTCTAATAATTTATTTATTTTGTGGATTTTTTTTTTCTTACGAAATATTAAAAAGTGTGAATATTTGGGACTTACAATAAGAGAATAAAACATTATAAATAAAATATACAGAACAAATCTTTTTAAAATAGAACTAGTACGTTCATTACATTTCGTTCCAAGTTCTTTTTAAATCTGTTTTACGATGCATCTATTTCTGGATTTTCAATTTTATGTTTTTCGTAATTTACAAAACTTTATAAAAGGTAAGTAACGGTTTAATTAGTGTACATTTTTAATTATTATATTATAGTTTTTGTAAACGCTTTTGCTTTAAAATGACATACTAGGCATTTATATGCATACTCTGATCTATTCTATGCATTCTGGGTAACATTGGTACACACACACTAGAGATGTTTTACCTTGTAACGCCCATAGACTTCTAATATAAGTAGACTGAGCATCGCTATTGAGAAGAGCTTCGCAAAGCGTCCGCAACATGTTGTCAGTAGTCACGTGACTGATCCACGAAAATTCAGCTTGGTTGCTTGATTTAGCCTTTTATCGCCTCTCTTGGCGACATTTTCTTGAAAAAGTTAGCCATTCGACGAGCATAATACTGAGCATTTCTGGAATTTGAGTTACATTTTAACATTTTTGGGCAATGCAAATGGATATTTACTTTTTCACTTCTGAATATTTTTTGAATTCGTATCACTTTTTAATGTTTTTAGTTTTACTATAGAATTAAGTTCTCATTAGGATTAAAAGGTTAACCAGTACACTTAAGGGGACATAGTACCTTGTACCCTTCAAAAAATCAATTTTTCAAAAGTATTTTTAAAAGATAATTTGGAATGTTGGGAGCATTTTAAAACAAACTGCATCTAAATCCGACGAAAATTACGCTTACAGCAATAAAAAACGTAAATGTCAATATTGACTGACCTTGTGATAGTGAGTCGAATGTAGTTAGTTTCGGTTTCGGAATGGAAAGCATCCTTGTAATTATTTTATATTCAGCCACTCTGCTGATCTATGTAATACATTTATTTAACAGGGAGGAGGAATTGTTCAACTCCAAGAATAACAATTGAAAGATAACTTGATAACTTTAACCAGGATAACTTGATTGAAAGATGAATAACAATCCAAGAATAACAGCTAACTGCTTTCATGTGCTCTCTTCTGTCTTAGCTTTAGAAAGACGTTGCAATTTTTTGTTATT
This sequence comes from Metellina segmentata, assembly GCA_947359465.1. Classification (NCBI taxonomy): domain Eukaryota; kingdom Metazoa; phylum Arthropoda; class Arachnida; order Araneae; family Tetragnathidae; genus Metellina; species Metellina segmentata. The sequence goes on from OX375877.1 coordinate 101,142,267, forward strand.
GATATAAATAGTCATTTTATAAATCCTGTTAAAATGTCTGACAAAGCAGATCGTAGGTCTGGTGATTTTCGCAGAAAGAAACGTCGTTTTCATGGAAATCAGCATTCCCAAGGGAAACAATCTGACGGTCCCACGTCATGGTGTGAGTATCAAAGATCCCAATTTGACACAAGTGTTTCCTATATATACAAGAAAACTGTGCCAATACCTGTAATGGATGCAATTAAACCTGCATTTGCAGAACTATCAGCACCCAAGTTGTTGAAAAAATGTCTGGGTGGCAAGACACAAAATGCTAATGGGTCTTTTAATTCCACTGTTTGGAAGTATTATCCGAAAACATCCGGATCATCTAAAACTGTTATTACGTTTTAATAAACGAAGCATTAGTAATTTTTAATGATGGAATGGCAGGACGTATGAGCATTTTGAAATGTCTAGGCCTGCAGGTAGGACATTTTGCATACACCTCTGCTAAAAAATCTGATTTGTCGTGTTTGAAAAGTGCAGAAATTAAATGTAGGTCATCAACACTAGAGGACCGTAGGGCTCACAGAATGAGAAAAAAAGCTTTAAATGAGCATTTGGCAGAAATAGAAGGTCCTACATATGTAGCAGGAGCATTTTAAACCCTAAGATTTTCATGATATTTTGCATAATAGAAATTCAATCTTCAAACTTGATTTTCTCAGTTTCTGATTTTTAGACTTTCCCACAATATTACAAAAAAAGTTATGATTGTAGAGCTATAATATTTCACATGTATGTTCTACTTATGGATCTTAATTCTGTGAACCTCCAATATATTAATGAGATGCATACATTTTAATATATAGCATGATAAAGACAAAAATTTCAATAATTTAAATTTTTTATGAAATTTTAATTTTTTTAAATTTTAAAATATTAGATAATTTTAAATTTTGAGGTTTGCAGTATAAAGGTATTTTTTAGCTTTAATTTGACATAAAAATTTAGATTCTACTGTATATATTTCAAAAATTATCTTGCGGGAAGCAAGATGTTAGCCAATAAATTATTTTTATTTTTGTGTTTACATTTTATGCTGTTTAAAAAAATATTTTATCTGAATTACAAATATTTTACCATTTTTTTAAAGTTAGTACTTTATTATGGAACCTATAAAAATTCCATTCAAAAATGAGTAAAGGTTGTTTATTTATGATGAGTCGAAAATGGTACAGAAAAATGATCAATTTTTGGCCCGAAAGGTACTATGTCCCCTTGATAAATAAATTGTAGTCAATAGATTAATTCCATATTTTATATATAGTTCTTCAACTGTATTAGGTGTGGAGAAATTATCTGATTTAATTTCAGAAAATATTTCAAACTTTTGGAAAAATTTATTGAGGTTAGCATGAGTTGGAATAAATTGAAAAATAAATACCTATGTTTGGAAATGACTGCATGAATAAATATTTTACTGATGCATAAAATAAAAATACTGAAAACAGATTAGAAGGTTCCCTGTTCAAATGACGTTTGAGTTACCACTAAAGCTTTCATTGATATAATGGATTCTTAATTGCTTACGTTTCCATAAACACAAATTTATTCAAAGTTTTACGCATAAAAATATTAACAAGAAAAGTTATACGTATAATCTTTAAGATTGAAGAAAACTATTTTAAACAATACTCTTGATGTTAGCTATTTTGCAATTTAAGTTGTAGCTGTGTGTCCATATATGAATTTGAATTAATCAAAGTGATGATGTAAATAACTCTTGACAATTTTTATGCTTTTTAGCATGTACAAAAGTTTGGTAAATGTTTTTAAATTGAATTTTTATTACTTATTGTGTGTGAAATCAATATATAATAAATAAATAAGATAAATAAGAAACAGTGAGCGAATAAAATTTATTGTCACATTCATCACATTTTAAATGAACTAAAAAACAGAAATATAATTCTTCGATTAATTAATTGAAACTATTTTCTTCTTTCTTCATCTTTGGAAAAACTAATAAATGGAACAAAATAAAAATTTTAAATACATAAGAACTGAATAAATGAATTTTCAGCAGGTGCACATCTTTACAAATTCTTATTACAAGTAAATATAAACTGTTTTACATAGTTCTAAAAAATCATAAATACAAATTCACAATTATAATACGGCTTAGAAAATGCTTTAATCCCATTTTTAACAAATTGATTTTATTTAATATATAGTTAAAAGTTTCAAACGTTATCTTTTATTTCAAATATTATTCTTATGTAATTACAGTTTGCATTGATGGGTGGATACAAAACAATTTTTCTCAGCAAGAAAGTAATTTATTTGATGTACTTAAATTGATGTTACCAAATTCATAACATTTTTATCGTGAGACACGAAAGAATATAGTACTCTTAGTTGCCAAAGCATAATCGCCAAGACAGAGAACGATTTCGCACAAGTTTTTACATTTCGGTTAACTATTTTTAAAATTTTAAATCAGTATAAATTTCAATTTACAGTTAGAAACACACTCCAACCGTTATTTTGTTTCACACATTATTTTAGATACATACTGATTGCAAATGTATGAAATCTTTTCTTAGAACGGGAAATGTCCGCAAGTTGTATTTATTAATTCCAAAGTTAGAATATCCATTTTTATCATACTACAGGGTGTCCTAAAAGTTCCTGTACTGACGATTCGTGAATTTGTTATACAAAATCAACAAACTTTAAAACAATTATTTTTATGCTAATGGTGAAAAGCACTTTTAACATAACGTAGGGGAAAAAATATGAACTTACATTTGGTTATCGTTGATTGTACGGTCTCCCTTGGCGACTTTTCAATTAAAATAGCCAAATTTAAGATGGCGTCGATGAATAAGCCTCAAACAGCGAAATTCCATGAATGCGTGATAAATTCATTTTGCAATGAAGAACAAAATGACGTGGAACTTTATTATCGCACAACTTGAGTGCGAAGAAAATCAAACGATAAAAATTAAAGCGTCGATAAAAATATAAGCAGACGATAAAATTCAATAATTCAAAAAAAACACGGGCAATAATTTTTTTTTAAAGTTGGAGTACGGGAAGTTTTAGGACACCTTGTAGAAAGTATTGAAAAATACAAATGTGAAAGAAAAGTTTTTCGCTCACCTGTGAAATGTAATGTTTCCACCTTTAATAAATTTGGAATTATATCCATATACGCAGCACCGTAGACACATTTTAACATGAGTATTCAATGCATTTGCTACTTGCTAGGGAAGAAGGAATGCGCAAACAATATGCGCGAAGAGAGAAGGAGTCACGTGACTGCTGATTTTAGTCACATGATCATGCGGACATAAAAAGGTTGCCATAGCTCACTCTACTATTATATTTCCTCTATGGTAACGCCGAGTAATTCAGCAGTTTAATATAAATCTGTAATCTACTATTATAAAAGGAAGTGTTTGTTTGTTTCTTACCCGTAAAGTCCTGACGAATCTATGGCGCTTACAGTAATGGGATTTGCCACACAGTTAGTCCGAATTTTTTGCAATTTTTGGGTAGCGGCGAATTTTAAAATTCAACCAAGAACATTTTCAAATGAATTTTATAGTTTTTTTCATCGTTCTTTCTTCTTTCGGGAAATGAAAAGCATCAAAATTTAGACTTTTCTCCCTCACGTCACTATTGCCATCCGCCTTTGGAACCATGTCAAATTTTGTTCACCTTCCGTATTGAATGGGTAATGGTAATTTTAATTTTTAGTTAACGTCGTACTAGAGCAACACAACGGGCTATTGACGACGGTCCGTGATCAGTCCTTTTAGGGAATGATCCGAGAACAATACCTCGTAATTTAGAACCACGGTCAGATGATGAAGCAACACCTGAGCTGGCACCCCACTCTCCAAACTTCCACACCAACCCACCGTGAGGGCATTCGGCCACGACAGATTTAAGGTGCACCAGCAGCCTCTACACCATACGTTTACAAACATCCATTCCCGGACCCGGATTCGAACCAGGAACCTTCCGATCAAGAGGCTAACACCTTAACCAATATACCGGTTGGTCGGAACGTCTTGAATGGGAGCGATTAGATTCGAAAGACCTGCGTTTCATTCGAGATTTATTCATTTTAATTTCCTGAGATACGTTTTCGAGTGAAACAGAAGAAATTATTTAAATTATCACTAGCGTTCTTCATTGTTTTTTTCTATCTCATCAATCGTTAAAGATAGAATAAAAATTTTGAAGGATTTGAATTCTGTGGAAAATTTTACATCAGAGAGATACCGTATAAGTTTGATTTTCTTTTAATAAATAATTTATCAAGTAAATATTTATATCTTTTGGTTTGGAGAAGCAAACCAACACCACTGGCAACTCCGCTGTTATCCAATTGGCTACAAATTCACAAAGCACATGTGAATCCGTGATGGCCGTTATCCAATAGGCTACGAATTCCCATTTAGTTTGCGAAACAAATCAACTCCACGGGCAACGCCGTTATGACTGTTATCCAGTAGGCTACGAATTCCCATGCTTCGCAAACCAATCTTCACAAAAACAACTGGCACATGCAGCGCCGAGCTAGCCACACACAGTGGCAAGTATAATATAATTTTTTTAATATTTAAATATTATAATAAATATATTTTTAAGAGTACAGGAGATTTCCTGTTTATATATACTTCTTATGTATATTTATACAATATATACATATATAAGACAATTTCTCTTAACTCAGTGCGGCCCAGTCAAGTCAAAATGTTGGATATTCCTGATTGAGAACATTAAAAGCGAAAGCGGAAATTTCATGTACAATTTAGCTTCTCTTAGGACACTGCCGTAGACTCAAAACCTTCATAAATCACCTACTCATCGGCTGGGGGATTTACTGACATATGGATTTAACGTACACATACCCAACGATATTCATTGACTTTCGATGTTGATGACTATTGATGTTTCGTAATTTTTCTTCTCCCGTATTTAGGGGATTCAATTTTTGATAATTTGTCACCGATAAGAAAGCCAATTGAACGACAACTCAAAAAATAACCACATAAAGTTGAATTTATGTCGCGCTAGAGCAACACAAACTGCTGTTGCCAACAGTTCAGGAAACGCCGTAATATAACACCTTGTTATTTGAACCGTCGTCAGACGACAAGATCTCCCTGACTTAGTACACCACTTTCACCACGTCAACGTGAGGACATTTGAAGCTAAGTCAAAGGATCAGCCCTTACTCACACGACAGTCTTTGGTTGATTCTAGTTTCGAATTTGCAACCCTCCGGTTGCTAAGCCGCGGCTCTACCAACTAGGTTGTCCTTGGGGATTGATCTCGGTCGGTCGCCAACGTTGTGTTGCTCCAGTGCGACGTTAATTAACTACCATAGAATCGGGTGAATAGAAAAAGTTGCTGTGGCTTATGACATTACCCTGTTGAATGTAAAAATGCTTTAAAAAATATTATTAATCTCTCTCATACGAGGATCAAAATCAATTCACCATTGGACTGAAAATGACGCAAACAGTGACGTCCGAGGTTGTTTATATGCACAGTTGATAAAGGATCTTTTCGCCATCCCTGATTAGAGGACCCCAACTACAAGACGTGGTTGGAATTTAGGTTTTTGGTGTTTGGGCTCGAAATCACCAAAACCTCATAGTTCTCATAATCTGCAAATATATCTTTTTATCATTTTCCGTTCATTTATTACGAATTTTCTATTATATTTCGTCATTTTTCAGGTAAATAGAAGCATTACTGACTACCTTATTGAGGTTTAAAAATACAGAAGAAATATGAGGGGATCACCTACGCTTTCTCATAAATCTCTGACACCTGTAACGTAACTTTTTATTGTTACCAACTTTATAATATTTTGTAAGTACCTACTGTACTTTTTTATACTTAAAAATAATTGTAAACTCCTTGATTTTTCTTTTTAGTTTCTAGAATTTGTGCAAACGTGCCTTAAAAGTTTCTGTTGATTTAGCAAAGCCAACTATTATTTCTCTAAGGTTGCTTGTATGATTGATGCATTACCATTTAGGTCCAACTTAAGAATGTAATTCTTTGTAAAGTTGAAATAAAAAGAAAAGGAAAACAATTTTGTTGCTATTTTTTCTTTCATAATAAACTTTTTACCGATGGTGTGTTAAACTTTTTTCTTTTGGAAACTTTAAAAAAGATTATTTAGAAGACAATGCATTACAAAGTCCAAAATCCGGACTTTTGCTAACCAGCGTTTTTTTTGTTTTTCTCACTTTTTTTACATCTTTCCGACAATTTTTTTGAAGAACAAGGAGTTAATCCTGAACCTAATTTATGAAACAATGCAAAATAACGGACATGTTCAGAGTAAATACCACTCAGAAAAATTAGAAGAAAAACAAGTAAAATTTGTTGCATTGTGTTAAAAAGGATTTTTTTTTTAAGTGTTTGTAACGGACTGTGAAGCTTTCCCCATCTCAATCCTTGTAGCGCCCCTAGCGGACAATATTCCAGTTAGTCAGTCTGCGATAAACTGCCAACGGAGTAGCATGTGCTATGTCCGCTAATGATTCGGAACCCCTCTCTGTAAATATTCTTCTTTTTTTCTTTGTTTTGTACATTGTTTGTAACTTTTCAAATAAATACTTTGGTTAAAGTCCTTTTTTCCATCATGTATTATGAGCAGTTATAAATGTAAACACCCCTACCTCTTACATATTCCTATTTATATATTTGCTATTTTATTACTGCAAACGCAAAATTCGCGTGCACGAGGGGAGGGGTAGATTAAGGTTTTTTTGGCAATAAATGCAAATAATCCAAAATTTGGAATGGCCGATGATTGGAGGATTCCGAATTTGGGACTTTATACTGTAACTGTTTTTGTTCACCAAGCGAGAAATTAGAATTGAAACAATAAAAAACAGGCGACGTCTCTATTTGTACGGACTTTATGGTAAATAGAAGCAGTGCTTAAAAAATTTCTTTTACCCTTACAGTCAAAAATTAATATAATTTCTTTGACCATGAGGGCTTATAGCATAGACCGCCACCAGATTTTTAAGGTATTAATCATAATTTTGTGTACAAGAAAAAGGCTTAATACTGCCGTGAAATTCAAAACTGCTTGGATTCTACGGTACCCCTCCTTTACTTTTATATTGGGTAGATATAAAATATATATTGGGTTGATGCAAAAGTTTGTTTGACAAAATTGAAGAACATTTAATTTATTTACCAAAAATTAATCACTACAGAGTGATTCTACGGTCATGGTACAAACTTGTAGGGGTGGTGCAGCTTACTAAAACATACATTTTTCGTAAAGGATTGCATGTTAGGAAGTGACGCGTGGAGGCACGAACACAAAAAATGAGACCATGAACAGAAAAATATTCTTTTTTTTTCAACATCCTTGCAAAGTGCTTCTTTGCAGCAATGTTTACAACAAATGCTCAAAATTGTGACCACCAATAATACGTGCTTGGTAGCGTCGAAGGAGTAATTGGCGAACAGTTCCAAAGATGCCAGGCATTTCACACACGCTTGCAGCCGCAATGGGTAGTCGAGCAACGAGGTCCTCAATTGAGTCAACTGGAGTCCCGTAAACGATGGTCTTCAGATGGCCCTACAAGAAGTAATCGATGCTCGATAAATCTGGCGATTGGGGTGGCCATCGGACTGGTCCATCACGCCCAATCCATCGACCCTCAAAACTGTAATCCAAGTAATTGCGGACAACCACGTTGAAAAGGGCAGGCGCACCATCATGCTGAAACCACATGTGATTACGAACGACAGTTGGAACATCTTGCGGCAATTCTGGTAAAACCTCTTCCAGAAAAATAAGATCATGTGAGCCATTGAGTAGCGTTTGTAGGAGATATGGGGCTATGAAGAAATCGTTCACAACACCCGCCCCAACATTCACAGACAAGCGATTTTGGAATGCATGTGGACGTGTAGCGTGTTTATATTCTGTTGCCTGCTGTAACGTCGTGAGTATAGTTTGCGTGGCGAGTGGCTTGAAGATAATTAAAACGACATTTAGAATTACAGCACATTTAATTAATTATAGAAGAATACATATAAGTTAAAACTATTTCGAGGCTAATAGATATTGTACAAATTAGGGTTTCAGTCTCGCGGCTTCAATCCGGAGAAGAGTCGTCCTGCCTCCGCTCACGTTTCGGTTTTCCCCGATTCTCCTTTTCCTCGAGAGAAGACCCCACACTTTCTTCCGAAGCCGCTATCGCCCATAGAGAAGGGGATACCCCATCCGGTCATAAATTCATGGACCACCATGAAAGCTGTGGTCCGAGGGACCCCCTATGGTGAAGCTACACCTACACATGAGTATTGTTCACATTGAAAACACCTTCCTGTGTAAAAGTCGCCTCATCTGTGAATAGCACAGAAGCTGGGAAATCCGGCTGCAACGCACACTGCTGCAAAAACCATTGGCAGAGTTCTACGCGCAGCGGGAAATCACTTGCCTGCAACGCTCGAACTCTCTGAACATGGAATGGGTTTGTACTGGTGTGGGCTGTTTCATCCACAATGGTCAAGATGGTTTCTTCCATGTTTGGATGTAGTACAGTTCTTCATCGAGTTCTTCCGTCAGAGTTGGCGATGAATGAACCATTTTCACAAAGGTGCCGATGCAACTGCTCAAACTTTTTGTGGTTCAGCATTCGCCTGTTCTGTAAACGTTCCTAATACAGCCGTAGCGTAGCGCTGCTCTGCTGTTCCAATTAGCAGCACTGTACATCATATGCATGTCCGCCTTTTCACTATTTGTAAAATCTCCCATCACGGCCGACAGCGCTGTTGCGAATGACGTTTTCTCGCAGATGCATCAAATAACGGATGGCCAGGCACACCACTGTTCTCTGCCCTCAGCATTGCCAGCCAATCACAACCGCCGAGTTTGTATTACTGCTCGTGATCGCAATTTTGAGCATTTATTGTAAGCATTGCAAGCAAAGAAACACATTGTAATGATGTTATATAAATAAACAATGTTTTTCTGTTCCTGTCTCATTTTTTCTGTTCGTGCCTCCTCGCCTCACTTTCGACCCTACATTCCTGTACGAAAAATGTATGTTTTAGTAAGCTGTACCACCCCTCCAAGTTTGTCCCATGACCGTGGAATCGCCCTGTATAGTCTGTGCTTTTATGTTCGATGACCTTTACCCCATCTCTCCGCTCATAGAAGTTCTGAGGTTTCTGACTAAAGAACAGTTCCAGGTGACGAAACTTTCTGAACCACTTAAGGCACGTGGAATCGTCAACGCCACCCTCACCCTACACAAAACATATCTTCTTTTGCGTCTGCGAAGCACTCTTGCCTTTTAGGAAATTAAAAAGCATAATAGATCAAAAATGCTTCTTATTTTCTACCTTTTTCAACACTTAAAAAAATTAAAAAAAAAAAACACCTAACATAGTTTGTTTTCCTAGTTTTCGCTGAAAATCCTCCTTTCAAACAACATCCAAACTTTCCATCGTATGGTGTAGACAACACTTCGGTTTTGTGATGCTATGCCATCTAGCGCCCAAAACGGAACAAACGTCTTGATCGACCCAATAATAGTAACGCTGAAGCCTGTGTCACTCTATACCTCTGTCCTTTGCGCTAGAAACCTACGAGTTATAGACGGCGCAGATTAGATTCTTGTAACTTACTGGTTGTATTTCTTTCTTCTGCATCTAAAACTTCCCCTGTGTGTGTCCATTACTTGACATTGTCTTGCTTGCATTTGGTACACAACTTTTCCATTGCTCCATAAAACTCAATCAACACTAAAGATAATTACTACACCGATCAAAACCATCATCTCAAATATTTACACATTTAGTAACAAGTAAGTTTTCAAAAACCAGTTTTTAATGCTTGATTAGTGCTGAACATTAGTGTGATTATAAATAACATTACCTCCACACAAACATCTTTCTTCCCGAAGCATTTCGAATCGCAAAACGAACTCAAAGAAAAACGAGATCTGTATGAACATCTAAACAGGCGAGACTCGACGCGAAGTCATAAAGAAACCACCTGACAAAAGCGTCCTCTTCTTCCGAGTTACCGTATATGTTTGTATAAGGTTCTGACATTCCTTATCGGTCATCAGTCCTGACGCACGTAGGGTGTCATTGCCAACCAGACTCTAAACACACCCTTTGGAAATCGCTGTTAATGACACTACTCTGCAGTGAAAGTGCCTATTTTCGAAAAAATAAGAACCTGTCCCACAGGGCCAATCATTATTCTAGGCGGGTACAGGAGCGAGGTTTCACCACCAGCATAGAACGAAAATGGTGTAAGGGAATCCACACACACATGCGTAATGTTAAATGAGCATTTCGTTTATATTTGCTCGACTACCTTCAGGTCAGGGTTTAGATGTTTGTTTTACCGGTATGATTCACGGTACTTGAAGGGCCTCGGATGCCCGGTTGGATTGGTAATTGGTAATTTTTTAGTTAACGTCGTACTAGAGCAAAACAACGGGCTATTGACGACGGTCCGGGATCAATCCCTTAATTGAAAGATCCGAGGACAACACCTCGTAATTTTGAACCAGATGCCCGGTTGGAAGAGCAACAGATAAGGAACCGGAGGATTGCGAGTTCAAATCCAATCAAAGAGCGCCGTGACAAAGGGGGCTGGTGCAGAAAAATCTGTCGTGGTATCAAATGTCCTCATGTTGCCCACGACATCCTCACGTGGTGTATAAGTTTGAATAGCGGGGTGCTAGCTCAGGAGTGACCTCGTCATCTGACCGTGGTTCAACATTGCGTGGTGTCCTCGGATCTTTCCTTTCGGGTTTGACCCCGGACCGCGAACAGACTGTTGTGTTGCTCCAGTGCGAGGTTCATCAAAATACCTACCTATCACGAAACTTTGGTTTCCTCATACATAACTATCTTTATTATGGTAATGGTAATTTTAGTTAACGTCGTACTAGAGCAACACAACGGGCTATTGACGACGGTCCGGAATCAGTCCCTTAAGGGAAAGATTCGAGGACAACGCCTCGTAATTTTGAACCACGGTCAGATGACGAAGCAACACCTGAGCTGGCACCCCACTCTCCAAACATCCACGCCAACCCAACGTGAGGACTTTCGGCCACGACAGATTTAAGGTGCACCAGCCACCTCTACACCATACGTTTACAAACATCCATGCCCGGACCCGGATTCGAACCAGGAACCTTCCGATCCAGAGGCTAACACCTTAACCACCATACCGGTTGGTCGGCTCTTTATTATGAGTTTTATTGTTTTTCAATTTTATACTTTGAGAGAGAGAGAGAGAGAGAGAGAGAGAGAGAAGGATTTCGGTAGTCCATCGGGCTCTATCCCTGAATACAATTCGTACCTTCGACGACTGCTTTTTGATAAATAATAAAATCTGCTTTCAGATGGGGCAAAATGTAACAGTCCCTTTTCCCTAAAAATTGACTAAGTCCCATCCTGGAGTCTTTTTTGTTAGTGTTTAGAAAGTGGCAAAATGTGGTAAGTCTTTTTCTTTCAGTTTATAAAAAAAACAAAGGTGGGAAAAAAATGTAATAAGTCAAAAACCACAGAACCACATGTTGAATCTTGAATCTTAAGATTGCTCTCACGAAAAATTAAAAAACTGACATAACATTTTGCCTTCTGAGCACAGAAGTAAGCTAATATCAATTAATAAAATATAAATACAGATTCATGAGATCGCAAAAACATACAAAAAACAATTGAATACAAAATTGATAACCACAGAAAATGAATTGCTGGATAATTGTGTATTTAAAGTTGAAAGCACATACTGTGCCACTCTTTAGTCTGTCCCTTTTCTTCCGACTACGCGTAAATGCAGTCTACGCGTAAGTCCAGCACACCATACGCTGGAATGGCACTGCATGCAACCAATTACAGCTTATAAACAGCTTATAAAAATGGCTTTTCAAAAAGCTAATTTTAAATAATAATAAATTAATAAAAAATAATTTGATAAGTTTGATACTGACGAAAATGTCGTATTACACAGCTGTTTATCTCCCTCTCTATGTTAGGGATCCTGGGTATGATTACAGAATAAATTAAAAAAACTAGGGGGCCCGCCCCCTGCTCGCTAACGCTCGCCAACCCCCGGAGGATTGCTTCGCAATTCTCATTGGTTCGCTGCGCGAACCTATGCTCGCTTCGCTCGCATCAATGAAGACACGTGTCCTAGCAGGGGGGATTGATTACAAAATATATTCCAAAAAAATATTTTTCAAATCTAAATTTGTTGTATTACATAAAAGATATATACAGTACCTCTGGAATCAGAATTTAGATGTAAACTTTGAGCAAATTTTTACTCGCAATGTGAGCGCTGCTTTGGAAATTGAATACCCAGCATGTTGTTTGTGTGTACATTTCCCCAGTACTCGGCCACCCATACACTTTTTGACTGAGTTTGTTGTCGAAAGTTGTAGTGCACGCGTCTTGTTGTACTATAATTGTTAGCCTTGAGAAGGACCGTTTTTTAAATAGCCCTGAAAAGATCCTCCGCTTTCTTAGATTTCTATTACAAACCGCAACAGCTCGTCTAAAATTCATTTTTTTTTTCAATAAAATTTCATCCGATAACGTTATAGATTCAAATGACTCGCGAGGCTCCTAGTAAACAAACAATCGCACAATGTTGCCAAAACGCGGTAACAAATAACGTCTTTTTTGCGTGCCACGTAAGAGAAATATATATATAGATGTCATACAAAGTCGCAAAGTTTTGGTGTAACGTGTATCATAAACTTAATCATGGCCTAACCATATCTGTGGCAAGAGAAGATGCAGTGAATATTTCGCCAAAGAGATTTGGAAGTGTGAGAAAAGGTAGATGTAACTTCTTGAATTCATTTGCTGAAAGATAAGGCTCTACAACAGAAAATCACTTTGTTGAATTATAGCATCATGGTTAATGGCCAACGTCTGGTTGGGTGTAATGGCGCGAGATCCAATAATGGACAAACGCAACATGAAATAATAAAAATCAATAAGAATAGATAACACACACATACACGCACAGACAACGGCAAGAACAACGGGTGAGAAAAAGAAAGCATATGAAATGGCAAGGGTAAAACTAGAGAAAGAAAAAATCACTATGGTACCTTGGGGTTGTGATGCCCGCATTTACTAGAAGAAAGTAGACCTTCCGAGGATTTGTTAAAGATTGGTTAGATTTGGTTTTTATGGCGCAAGGGTCCTATTTGGCCAAGCTGCGCCAAACACAAGACACAATGTGAAGTAATTGTGGACTGAGAGACGTCAGATATTTTAGGAATTTTAACTAACATCGCACTGGAGCAACACAGTGGGCTATTGGCGACGGACCAGGATCAATCCCAAAGGGTAACAACCGAGGACAACACCACGTAATTTTGAACCAAGGTCAGATGTTGAGGCACCACCTGAGCTGGCACCCCCTCTCCAAACTTCGACACCCCGCCAACGTGAGGACATTTGAGGCAATTTACAGATTTAACGTGCAGAGAAACGAAATCTCGCAGAGAAGAAAGAAAAAGTTCGCTTGGGCATCGTGATCACGACCCCCGTGTTTACCAGAGACAGTTAAGGCCCATGGGAAAATAATATATCTAGGGTACCTCGGGATCGTGAAGCCCGTTCACATCTTAAGATGTGCCACCGAGGATAATCGGTTAACGATATGAAACATGGAGGTTGCAATGAAAATTGTCAACAGTTCCCTTCAAAAGACGTGCTCTATATACTGCAGTTAGAAAGCGATTTAGTGACTTAAATTAATGCTTTGGAGATTACAAATATATAAATAAGTTATATTTATCTACTCGGATAATTACAAATATATAAATAAGTCATATTTATCTACTCGGATAAAAAAAAGTATCTCTTATTCGGGAAGGATTCCAGTTATAAAAGAATAAAGCAACAACGAACAAATTACATTTTAAGTACATTACAACTCGTTTTTATGAAAAATAATGATTGTGCGTGTTTGGGGGGGGAAACTAGATGCACAGAAGCATTAACTTCTCTCAATGCTTAATGATTGAAAGGAATAAAACATAAACTTGTGGACTTCTATAAAGTCCTTGTATCACTTTTTTTGCCTTCAATAATGGCTTAATTTAAGCCAAATATGAGATAGAAAGACTGTTTTTGCAGAACTTAAAAATAAAGCTCAAAACATCATTCTAAAAAATGAATTTAAAACTTTGCACCCTCTCTCTGAAACAAAATCCTAGCTATTGGTTATTCATATTCTGACTTAACCCAGTGTGCATTTCAGTCATCGCCCTGTGAATGAAAATCTTTTTTTTTTATGCTCTTTTTAGAAGAAAAGCAGAAAGAGTCGTATAGAAATTAAAGCTGCTTTTTCTCTCCATTTTTCTCGCGATACTTTTTAGTTGCATCTTCACAGCAAGAGGCAAAGAATGAAGGAGCGCGTTTGGATCGTGCTCTTGCAGTTGATGTGGATTCATCAACTCCAGTGTACTAATTATGCAACGGGGGATAATCAGAAACACTACGCAGGGTAAGTCAATTTGTTTATGAATTGTTTTTCCTTCGTTTGCATGATAACTCGTTGTGATGCTCCAGTGTGAAGTTAATTAAAATACCTACCTACCTAAAATTATCCGTGATAGTTATTGAAGATTGATCTGGAAACAGTTTTTGTTTTTAATATTCCTGTTGGTAATGGTAATTTTTAGTTAACGTCGTACTAGAGCAACACAACGGGCTATTGACGACGGTCCGGGATCAGTCCCTTAAGGGAAAGATCCGAGGACAACACCTCGTAATTTTGAACCACGGTCAGATGACGAAGCAACACCTGAGCTGGCACCCCACTCTCCAAACTTCCACGCCAACCCAACGTGAAATATTCCTGTTGGAGAACTGGACGAAAGTTTTGTTTGTAAATGATAGCCGACCAACTGGTATAGTGGTTAAGGTGTTAGCCTCTAGATCGGAAGGTTCCTGGTTGGAATCCGGGTCCGAGCATGAATGTTTGTAAGCGTATGGTGTAGAGGCGGCTGGTGCTCCTTAAATCTGTCGTGGCCGAAAGTCCTCACATTGGGTTGGTGTGGAAATTTGTAGAGTGGGGTGCCAGCTCAGGTGTTGCTTCGTCACCTGACCGTTGTTCAAAATTACGAGGTGTTGTCCTCGGTTCTTTCCCTTTGGAATTGGTACAGGTAATGGTAATGGTAATTTTAGTTAACGTCGTACTAGAGCAACACAACGGGCTATTGACGACGGTCCGGGATCAGTCCCTAGGAATTGGTACAGGACAGTCGCTAATAGCCCGTTGTGTTGCAATTTCTAACACCGATTGTGACACTTTCTAACATCGATCACAGTATTTTATTTCTGCATTCACAATTACAAATATGATTGACAGGTGAAACAATTTTATAAGTGTAATTACAGTTTCTGATACGAGCAGTAGGTAGGGTCTTAACGTCACACTGGTACAAAACAGCGGGCTAATGGCGAAGGTCCGGGATTCCCGAACGGATATATCTGAGAACACCTCGCAATCTTGAACCATAATCAGATGACACATGAATTGGCACTCAACCTCTTTAAACTTCCACACCACACCAACGTGAAGACATTTGAGTCTATCACAGATTTAACACGCACCCTCGTACATGGTCTTTGCGTGGACCGAATTTCAAACTCGTACCACTTTGGTTGCTAATTCGGTACTCTTCAAACTGGGCTTCTGTGGTCCTGCAAATGAAAGTGAGTAAATGTACCAAAATTGTCTGAAAACATGCTATCAGCGTGCGACTCGCGTATAGGCACTGTGGAACTGCAGCATCTACTTCCACTTGATATAATCGATAACATTTAATATAATGAGTTCTTTTTTCTTTAATTCTTTTTTTAAACTTGTACACTATATCGCACCCTGGCGAGAAAAGTGACACGACTCAAAATTGTAGAATTTGAGATACATCAACTTAAAGGATACTATAAAACTTATATTGAAATAGTATAAGCTTCTTTTCAATTTTAGGTAAGTATTTATGGTGGTAACTTCTATCATATTCTATAGAATAGTAATATAACACGCTGGGGCATCTCATACATATTTTTCAATGACATAACATCAAAATTTTTAATTTTTGACTTGTTACTTTTCTTACCGGGGTGCGATACAATGCGTTAGTTTGATGTGTGTTAGTTGTTAGTTTAAAGGCCGGTTTACACGCTACGATAAATTGTAGCAATTTATCGTAACGATCGAATTGTTTCGATTTATCGTTGGGTGTAAACAGGACATTGTAGCGATTAATTGGAATTGGATTGGATGGTTGATGCCGGCCGGCATCAATTTCTGCGAATAGTAACGATATGTTGGAACGTGTAAACAAGTGGCAGCCATTTCTCGCTACGATTTGACTCAGTTTGCACTTGCATCTGCATCAGAAAGGTTGTGTCTTATAGTTCGTTCTTTGATTAACTGTTGTTTTATTTGAATCATGGCAGTTAAACAAACTCCTCGAGAGTTCTTGAGTGAATTCATTGAACTTTATCGGAGTTTTACCTGCTTGTGGCTCGTTAAGAGCAAAGAATACTCCGACAGGAATAAAAAAGACCTTGCTTATACAGAGCTCGTTAAAAAATACAATGCATTGGATCCGTCGGCAGACAGAAACATTGTTGTGAAAAAAAATTAATGAATTGCCTACGGTTTATAAGAAAGAACTGTCAAAAGTTAACAATTCGGCAAAATCCGGGACAGGTGCGGATGACATCTATAAACCTACTTTGTGGTACTTCGACCTTCTGGCGGCTTCACTTTGTTCTTTGTCTTCGCGACTTTTTCACTTTTCTCGCTAAACAACCGATATATAACAACAACACTACTTCCTCCATGGTTAAAGCTTATTTAGAGGTCGATAGCGGTCGACGACGAATATTTGACAAGAAATTGTTACGATTTATCGTAGCGTGTAAACAATACTCACACTTTCGATTTATTGGAACAATAAATTTGTCAATCACATCGTAACGATTTATCGTAGCGTGTAAACCCGCCTTAATGTCAGTAGCCATCCCCCAGTTTGTGAAACTGATACAAAAATATGTGTATGAAACTATGCGCTTTACAGTTCTAGAAGCGTGTTGCTTAACTGTTGAGCGCATGCGCACACAGGAATCTGTACGTCAAGTCTGCAAGGGAGAGAGAACTGTCGCTCTTGCCGACACTTGCGTGCTGTTGGAAGGTTGTTTTTGTTTATTCCACGTGTATTGTGCGTAATAACCGTGTTCCATATTCTTGTAAAGTGTAGGATTAGATTATTATCCTCCTTTCATCTATTCGATTTGATTTTTTTTTGGGGTTCTATTATTTAACAGAAAGCTTTAACCATGGCCTTGCACCCCCCAAGAAATAAGTTCTGTGTCTGTAAGTGAACTTCAACAGCTTAAGTTTTCACAGTTGTCTCTACACGAGAAAGTTACAGTTCAGAAAAGAGGTCGTTCAACACTTGATATTCTAATACCTCAGCCAGGCATAAGCAACTAGAAATACATTCATATCTTTAATTCTGAATGGTACCAACGGAAAAGTTCGCTCAAAAACCGTTCGCAGTGTTCTGGGCTATACTTTTATTTACATATTAGACATATGCTTTTGAAGGAAGTTAAGTGTGAGAATGTTACAGGTAGGGTCCGGATGATTGATTGGCCGATCGCTATACTTGTCCACAGGACACGGAATGTCCTTGGTCTCGGGACTCCAAGCTGACTATACGGCTCGGTTGAGCCCTTCTCGAGCAATTACTAGGTCGAATAAGCTTTCTTCCCCCAGTTCAATGGCCGACCAACCGGTATAGTGGTTAAGGTGTTAGCCTCTAGATCGGAAGGTTCCTGGTTCGAATCCGGGTCCGGGCATGGATGTTTGTAAACGTATGGTGTAGAGGCGGCTGGTGCACCTTAAATCTGTCGTGGCCGAAAGTCCTCACGTTGGGTTGGCGTGGAAGTTTGGAGAGTGGGGTGCCAGCTCAGGTGTTGTTTCGTCATCTGACCGTGGTTCAAAATTACGAAGTGTTGTCCTCGGATCTTTCCCTTGAGGGACTGATCCCGGACCGTCGTCAATAGCCCGTTGTGTTGCTCTAGTACGACGTTAACTAAAATTACCAATTACCCCCAGTTCAATGATCACTCGGTGGAGTGAGATTCGTAGCTCGGATGAGCTTCTCCCCAGAAATTCGCTAACCGCTCGATTGAGCGGGATCTGAAGCTCGGTTGAGCTATTCCCAAAATTCCCACTCGGGTGAGTGAGATCTGTAGCTCGGGTGAGCTTCTCCCCAAAAATCCTCGTCCGCTCCAATGTACATGATCAACAGCTCAGGTTTGAGCTTCTCTATGTCTTGTTCGACGTACTACCAGGCCAGGATACGGACAGAGTCAACTAACAGCTTTTGAACTCTCATAGTCTTTTTGAGAGACTTTTCTCAGAACCACACACACACACACACACACAACTCAGTCCTTTGGTTCTCCAGTGCTCGGATGAGCACTTATCCCCAGAGACAGGGATATCAACCACAGAGAACGTTTGTTCACCTCACTAGGATCAGCTTGATCCGTCTGATCTCTTGACCTCTCTCTAAGCAATCTCTCTCGCTTCTCTTCTGGAGCCAATGGGCCGGTTGAGACCCCCTCCTCGCTTCATTGGTCACACTCGTCCTCTCGTCGTTGGATGGTTCCAGTCCGGGATGTTCATTCGTGGTTAATTGAATTCGGTTTGGTTGAGGCGGGACTTCATTATAAATGAGTCAGTTGGCGCTCCTGGTAAACGGCGGGTCTGGTGAACGGCGAGCACAAAGGTTTTGCGGGTCCCCAACGGCTTCCGATTTCCCCTTAATCCCTGAAAGCGGCGTAAATCAACTTCTGACCTTCGGCTCGTTAACTGAGCGCTGGGTCTTGCTGTCGGTGTAGCAACAAAGACACCTCGCCTTCCTTTAGCGGCGGAAACCAACTTCTGACCGTCGTCTCGTTAAATGAGCGATTGGAACTGAGCGCTGGATCATGCTGTCGGCGTGACAACAAAGAGACCGCGCTTTCCTCCCCTTCAACTTCACCGCTTCGCAGGAAATTCCTAGAGCTTGCTGCCGTCACAGGACTGAATATTTCAATTTTCAGTACTTGTAATCACTTTAGATGTCTAGAATTTGGAATTCATGTGAAAGAACGGATTGTTATTTTCCCCCATCCCTAGTCAGAAGCCTGTTTACTCTGGCTCCCCGATTGAGAGTATATGTGGATAGCTCGTGCATCTTTCTTGACGACTGATTACTGTTTTTTTATCGACGAGTGTTATTATAGTCAATTTAAATTTCCTGTAGGTGAAACCTTCATTTCAACAATGCTTAAAACGTATTTGTGCGCTTTTAATGTTAACTTATAAACTATGTACCCGTTTATAAAACACATAAGTAAATTTTAAGAAATCCTACCAATAATTCATTTTTATTTAAAACCAACACCAAATATACTCAAGCAAATTTGTTTTTCAGAAAATATAAGACCACATAAATTATTTATTTTCACGTGTTCACACATCACACATACATTCCTGTTCTTTTCATTAATAAATAAAAACTGTAAAGAAATATGTGTTGTCTTGAATACTCATATTATTACCTAAAAATTAGAAGACGTCCCGTTTTGAGAAAAAAATGGTCACGTTAGGCATATCAAAACGTATTTTAGAACAATTGGACATAATCCTTCAAGAAAATGGACAAAAATTGATAGCTCTGACATTTGATCAAGCAAGAGTTCAAGCAAAAATAAAAGCAGTTTATAGTAATACCCATTTTATTCACTGTCAACCTCCTCAGTTCAGAAGTATCACATGTGATACTCATGTTTCTGAATTTTTTCTCATTCATGTTTTAAGATTTGTGTTACTTGTAAAAATAAGATGTAATTTGAATATAATCCTTCAATTCTTAATTTTTTTTGTAGTCGATTAACCCTGAGAAGTATTACATGTAATACCCCCCCCCCTTAAAAAATAAATAAAACTTTTTTTTAAACTTATAATGATGGTAATAATAACTTATAAACATTTCTGAGGAAAAGCAGTTGTTATTTTTGCGTCGGGTCTGAGGAGGTTATGCACATCAACTTAATTTAACGCTTAGAAATGCAGCAAGTATTACACGAAACACAAGAATATTTTTCTCTAACATTCTGGCTATTCCAACATTCTTCTCAAGATTACCACAACGTGTGTCCATTCTCAAGAAGCATATGGAAGTCAGCATTCCACGCCCATCCTCTACAAGGAGGAACTTCAACATACGGACCATAAACAGAGTTTATGAAAATTTGTTACCTTTAAAAATCTGCACTACTGAAATTCAGTCAACATCAAATGCAGATCAAACCATTGCAGAAACAACAGGAATTTTAAAATACCTGAATGAGGTTAATTTCAAGTTTTAGTTAGAGCTTTTTCATCAGATTATGTCTCGTGTTGAAATAATTTACAACCAAATGCAAGCTCGAGAAATTAAGTGTATTTAAAATTAATGAATACATAACAAATTTCAAAACTGCTATTTTAGAATTTAGAAACTCAAATTAACTGTGAGAATTCTTCAAAGACACTCATGGCAGAAACTAAGGAAGTGTGTGACTGTATATGTGTTGATATAATGGACAGATATTCTTCCACTAAACACTTTGTAGCTGCTAAATTGTTCAACAAGAAATGCTTCACTAGTTAAGAATTCACAGAAGAGATAGTAGTACTAAACACTAAAGCATATCCCATGACTGACAAAGAAAAGCTTGAAACTGAACTAAAAGTATTATATTGTAGGTCTCTCTGATATTCATGAAGATTGCAAATTAATTTGAGCTGCTGAAATTTATCTTTGAAAATAATTTGGATGTTGTTTTAGTGAAATTACGAAACTGATAAAAATCCTCTTGACAGTTCCCAGGACTACATCAGAAGCAGAACGCTGCTTTTCAACATTGAAAAAATAAAAAGTTTTCTAGGAAGCACTATGAATTCGAAAAGACTAAATGCACTTAGAGTGCATTGATGTTATTAATATGTGTTCAATGGAGAAATATTTCCTCAGTTGTCATCCAGAGGTCAAGGAGAAAATTATTGATCTTTCCTTCTCAAATTAAAACAAGAAGAATGGATTTCATTTTTAAATGACTAGATCAAGCTTGAACTGTAACAATTTAGGTTAAAGTAAGTAAAAAAATGTTTTATTTTGTTCTTTTAGAATTTTATCAAGTTTCTGAATAAATTTTCTTTTTATACATGTTTGTTTCCTTCCTACACAATTTTAAAACAAAGGCTAAAAATTTTCTGGCCCCACTAATTTTAGCTACGAGCCGCCACTGCTTGCTACAGAAACTAATATTAAGTAGGAACTTTTCAATGTTTGTTGCTCTCGTGGGTTTACTATTGTAAGTCATATTGGCATTTCTGTGCTTTATAGGTATTCTGTTTTCCGAATGGTTCCGATGAACGATGAAGATATGAAAAGTATTCGATCTCTGATGGAAAGAGAAGAACTCAATGTAAGATTATCTTTTTAACATACTGTAAATCACTTATAAAAAAATTAGATACTCCTAAAATCTAGTTTTGTTCATTGAAATTACAAATTGCAACATCTTATTCTATATTACAAGTCGCAGTGAGCTATTTAAAATGGATTATGATAATTATTTGTTAAACCTCCAAGTGTGTTTCGACGAGATATCTCCTCCATCAAGATCAGACTAATCTTGTTAATAACGAGATATCTCAACGTCAAGGTAATGGCGATGATTTTGATGATGACAGGGTTCGATCATTTTCCTTCGAGTGACGAAAAATCTCGACCATCAAGATCTGGTTCGTCTTTCCTCAGATTCCTTGTCATGGCAACCACCTGGAGGGTTAAGAACAGGATCTGGTCAGTTTTTATTCAAATGAAGAGATATCTCGTCCATCAATATCTGATCAGTTTTACTAGTTTAATAAACTATTATATTATATTAATTATTTTTAACCCTCCAAGTGGTTTCGATGGGTCCAAATCTGATCAGTTTTTACTATTATATCTGACAACTACTATTATAACGACACTATCAGTTTTTACTATTATAACGACAAGATCTGACCAATTTTGCTACATTAATAACATATTATATATTTTTTATTTTTAGATATAGATAGTAATTAAGAGATAAGAGATAGTTAAGCTGCAAGTTTAATAAACTAAATAGATTATATTAATTCTTTTTAACCCTCCAAGTGATTTCGACGAGATATCTCGTGTATCACGATCAGACCTATTTTACTGATAGCAAAATATCTCGTAATCAAGATACTGTAGATTATTTATGATGGCGAAATTAAGGTCTGATCAGTTTTTATTGTATTAAAGAGATATCTCGCACACGTCTATCAAGATCAAAGTCAGTTTTGCTAATTACGAGATACCTCGTCGAGACAAACACCTGGAAGGTTAATATACTTTGATTTACCATCTGTAGGCTTAACATAGTTCAATCAAGTAGACCAAGTAGTTTTGTTTCTAAGATTTCAGTTTTTGTTCTACTTAGTTGGATTTCTGGAAACCTCCAACATCCGTCAACCAAGCAGTTGACGTCATGGTGCCTCCGGATAGAATAGTCTACCTCGAAAAGTTTCTGATTGACCAGAAAATACCAAGAACTATTCTAATGTTTGATGTTGAAAGGTAATATTCATACAAGTTTTTTACGTATTTTGACATTCATAACTCATCGATTTAAATGTTGACTTAAGGTGTTATGATTTAGTCACACAACAAAATGAGATGGAAAAGGTAAAATTGATTTAAAAAAATTAATACAGATAGTTCTTGCTCATTGCTAGTTAAGTCGTCAGTAGAATTTCAAAATCATAATAAACTTTTGAAGTTCTTTACTTAAAATTAAGACAGTTATTGTTGCACATACGTATCATTAAATTTGATTGTACATTTCCCATTGTTCCGACAGAAAAATTAAAAAATTCTAATTGATTTCTTCTTAAATGTAGATCTGAATTTTTCTACCATGATAAACTCTTGAATAGTTACCCACTTAAATAATTGAATAATCTATTTTGTTTAACAACAAAAGCACATATTGTAAGTTAGAGTATTATTTTTAAATGGTTCCAAAGGTGTTATTATATTTACAGACATATAATGAAGGAACGAATGGATATGATCATGCCATCCTTCCTCGTTGGAAGAGACGGAAATCCATTTTTTACCAGCTACAGACGACTCCTTGAAGTAAGAATTCTTCAGTTGCTATTGAATATCACTTTCATTTGACTAAATATCCAATCATTATTATAAAAGCTACTTAAAATCTAGTAAAAATAGCTTTTAATTCTATTCAGTCTCTCCTTTTTTAATCATTTTATTACGGGCACATCAAACAAAACACTGACAGATACTTATAAATTGTTTACTTGATAACAGTGGAATGAAATAAAACATTATGGACTAATTGGAATGTTCCATGTAAAAGGTTTTAGACGTACACAATTATATGTGTGTGTGAAGGTATAAATTACTGTACCACTTTAAACAAATTTATTTAGAATAGAAATCTTATTTTTACTGTGTCCAGTTCCTCATCTGATAACATTCATTAGAATTGTTTGTCTGAATCCGAATTTCTGTAATAAGTTTCAAAAGAAAATATTAATGAATATACTGATTAACTTAACTTGTATACCAGGGTAATTTATTTTATTAATTAATTTATGTAACTATAAATAATAAAAATGTGTCTTTAAATTAAATGAGACATTTCGTGTTTTTTTAAATATAACCTTTTTCAAACTATATACATTTTCTTCTTTCTATATCATATAATTTATACATTGTATTTCATTATTTCCAGATTCACAGATTTCTTGAGCAGCTGGCTGAACAGAGTCCAAATATTGCATCCATTATTTCAATAGGGAGATCTGCAGAAGGAAATGATCTGAAAGCAATTAAAGTAATTATTTTCAGAAATATAAATTACAATTCGTATTTCTACCGAGTATATATCACCACGTAGGCGATAAATAGCAAACTATGCAGACGATAAATATCGGGAAGTTCCCAGGTTCAAAAATACCGTTTGACTTTGATTGCTGGGGATATATTTCCCTAACTATTTTTTCATTTAAATTTAAACATTTTATTTTGTATTTTCGACTATGGCAACCCAAAATTGTTTGAAGATTCTTGCTATCAATCCTATAACATCAAAAGATTTTTACTATTGTATATAACATTGATTATTCTTTATTGGTTATACTGAATTGCAATTTTCATGCAACATAGAAACTATAACATTCTCATCGCTAATCTTAGTCCATTTGTGTACTGTCTTGAATCCTGGCTTGTCACACAACAAATGAAATTTAATGTAGTAGAAACCGAGGCTATCATATTCCACCGTAGAGATCATACAAAATTACCCAAACTACAATTCTAGAAACAAACCATCCCTGATCTTTAAAGACCAAATGCTTAAAACTTATCGTAGACTCTCGACTAAACTGGAAGCCACATTCAATGTTTACAGTAAAAATTTTGAAAAGTTTCCTCAGTCTGTATCTATTCACTTTTCGGAGCTCAACATTATCAATTGACAACAAAAACCCAATTTAGTGTTGTATCACGTACTAACGAACCAAACATTAAAAAAAATTGGACAATTGCAAAACTAACTAAAAATCCAGATGTTTATTCCGCAATAGTGATATTCTAAAATCCCTTAAAATTCCGACCATTGAAAACTTCATTAAAAAATTATCTCAAAATTTCTTCAACCAAATTGAAAACAATAATGCAGCTGTTCAAGAAATTGAAATCTACGATCTGACCCTTACACAAAATAAGAATAGACCACGAAGAACCCTTTTGGGTAGCTGAAAAATCCCACTTTAAATTTGTTATTTAATTAAATTCTTAATTTTTATGAGTTATTAGTTCTTGCTTTTTAAATACTTGTTGCTGTAATCAGCAGCATTTGAACTAATTAACTCCTGCCTAAATTGTCAAGCTTCGAGTTCAATACCGGAGATAAGGGCCCCTTCGGGGTCATGGGCTCCAAAACATATCCATGATTATTCCGATTCCACTTCTATTATGCTTTGCAGTGTTTCTCTTTTCTACTAATAAACCTTTTAAAATTAACTGTTTCAAATACTTATTTATACGTGATAATATTGTGAAGGCTTCAAACAAAAAAAAATCATTAAACTAGACATTTTGTAAATCACGTAAAATATTTTTCAAGATATACTTATAAAAAAGTACTTGTGACAAAAAGGATGACGGATAGGACTCTGACTTGAACACTTGCTGCCCTTCCTTCCGTACGACCCTGATTTTTATGATATATTTAATTCAACTTATATTGATTTCTCGCTGCTAGTGATATTATTGATCGACTCATGGAATTTTCAGATTGGTTCTCAGTCATCCAATGGTTCGAAACCTGCAATATGGATCGATGGCGGTATTCACGCACGGGAATGGATAAGTCCAGCAACAGTTACATTTATCGCTCATAGTGTAAGAATTGGAATTTCTACTTAATGTTCATTCAAATGTATTTTTTTTTACAAATCTTTGTCTCAATTATTTGTAGATGGAAGTGTAGAGGTTTAACTCCAAATTTTTCTTCAAAATTTATTTAGATAATAATTTTTTAAAGGTGCTAAGAAGCTGAAACAGAAACAAAATGGCGTTATTTCTTTTAGTTCTGAATTCTTTATAACGTTATTAGGACATTATGAATAAGATCACGTAATTTTTTTTATTCTATACATATCATATTCAAAAGTGTGCTAAAAGGTGAAAATGTGAAAAGTATTCGTGTCTTTAGTAATGTCTTTTGAGTTGTCTGATTTACACATCAACGTTGTTTTATATTGGGTTGATCAAAATGTTCGTTGGGCTTTTATAGTGTAAGAATTGGAAATTTTACTTAATGTTCATTTAAGTATTTTTATTAACTTTTTCTCAATTACTTGTAGATGTAATTTCATAGGTATAACTCCCAAATTTGTTTTTTCAAATTTATTTAAATTATAACTTTTAGCAACGCTGCAAGAAACTGAAACAAACAAAATGGCGTATCCTCTTTTTATCTTGAATATCTTATAACATTGCGGCATATGAATAAGAGAGGGGGAAACTTTTAATTCTATACATATTCAGAATTAAGAAGTGCCAAAAGGTTAAAACATGGAAAGTATTCATGTCTTAAGTAAGGTCATTTGTGAGTTGTCTAATATACAAATCAACGTTTTTCTTATATTGGGTTGGCCAAAAAGTTTGTTCGTTTTTTAATCCTGCGAGGGTCATGTGATTTCCGGGTAGTGTGATATTACTTTTATCTAACAGACACACGAACTGACAAAAAAATTTTTAATTCGCTTCAAGAAGGCCTGGAGAAGAAGGAATAGAGAGGGTTAAGCGAAAAAAATTACATTTTCAATGTATGTACCAAGTAACTTTATTGGAAATTGTATTGGCCGTTTTGTTCTAGCTTCTACTAATCTTTCAGATAACTTAATAATTCCCTTCTACAATTTTTTTTTTACCTTTGTAGATCCATGTGACTTTTTTGCAGTCTTTTAAGAAAAATTTTCTCCGTTAAGAAAATTTTAGAATAGAAATTTTAGAATATTTAGATAGAAATAAATAGAAATCTGAAAATGCAATGTCTGGTGAATGCGGCCGGATTGATCAAAACTTTCCAGCCAAGTTGTAACAGTTTTTTCTTAGTCACCAAAGAAACATGCGGTCTTGTGTTATCATGATGGAAGATTACGCCTTTCTGCTAATTCTAGACGCGCTTTTAGTCGAGTGCTGCTTAGAATTAGTCGAATTGGGAGCAGTATTTGTCGGAATTAATCGTTTAGTTTTGTTGAAAGAACTTCTAATTGCTGTCAGCCTACCACG
Organism: Metellina segmentata; assembly: GCA_947359465.1. NCBI lineage: Eukaryota > Metazoa > Arthropoda > Arachnida > Araneae > Tetragnathidae > Metellina > Metellina segmentata. Next base: position 101,169,260 of record OX375877.1, read on the forward strand.
AGAAGTGCTTCCGACACAAAGTCTGCGTTTCGATTGTCTGTTGCCATAGAAACGAACCTTATTCTATTTTTCATAGAGAAGGCTTGAAGAAATGCATCCGAATTTGTCTCATTGGTGTACTTAATGACAAATTGGATACATATTTGTTATGAATTTTACTTGTTGGAAGAAGGTCTATGCTAGTAACTCCCAAATGTGAAACCACTAAAAACAAATTAAATTAAAATATCCATCAGAGTCACTCTTACTCAAAATGAACGAGCTTTTCTTCTCTCTTGAGACCACTAAACCCAGACTTTGTGGCGGGAGCAGTTCCTTTGGCAGACAGAAAGTTCTCTTACAATACTGACATATCCAGTATCTCCTTCCTTGAATTAAGACTGGACTTTGTTGTGAGTAATGGTGGTCCATTTTCCTTGATCCACGCTCTCTTTTGTTCCACATTATTCTAAAACAGGGGTTCACAAACTTTGCTACTGCATAAATCGAACCAAATATTAAAACAATTGTAAAATCAATGCAATGAAACGCATCAAATTGAATAATTTATTAATTTTTATTGTTGCTCTTTGTAACAATATATAATATATGATATTTCCATATAATATATATTATCTGTGCTCAGATGGCAAAATGTTATAAGTCACTTTTTTTAATTTTTCGTGACAGCAATTTTAAGATTCAAGATTCAATATGTGGTTCTATGGTTTTTGATTTATTACAATTTCCCCATCTTTGTTTTCTTATAAACTCAAAGAAAAAGACTTACGACATTTTGCCATCTTCTAAACATTAACAAACCAGAATCCAGGATGGGACTTACTCAATTTTTTGGGAAAAGTGACAAAACATTTTGCCATATGAGCACAGATATATGATAATATATAATATACGATAGTATATAATAAATGATGGTATATAATATATGATAATATATAACATATGATAATATACAGTGATAAAACACTCGATAACAAAAAAATCGACGCACCAAGAAGGAGTTGTCCGATGGAGACAAAAATTGGTGGATAGGAAAATTATGTACAGAATGCTCGATGGGAGAGAGATCTGGTGATCTGGCTGGCCAATAAAGTGTTTGACAAGCTTGAAGACAGTTCATAGCAACACGTGCCGTATGTGGTCTGGCATTGTCTTGCTGAAAAATAAACCCAGGGTACTGCGAAAGGAACGGTAGCAAAACAGGTCTCAGAATGTCGTCAACGTACCGCTGTGCAGTAAGTGTACCTCTAATGACGACCAAAGGGGTCTGTCTATCAAGGGAAATGGCACCCCAGACCATAACTCCTTGTTGAGGGCCCGTGTGGCGTGCAATAGTGAAAGCAGGATCGGCACTCTGCCCTGGGCGTCTCCAGACGCGTCTTCGATGATCGTCAGGACACAGTTGGAAGCGAGATTCTTCGCTAAAGACTATACGTCCCCAGTCAGCATCATTCCAGCCTGATCGAGCCAAGCACCACTGTAATCTGGCTCGACAGTGTGCAGGCGTGAGTGGCGTAACGGTCGGTACGAGCGTAGATTTTGCTCTCTCAGCCGTCTGTGAATGGTCATGGTGGACACTCGTGTGTGGGTCACACGACTGATGGTTGATAGCGATGAATCAAGCGCTGTGACAGCTGATCTGACAATCACTCTGTCCTCGCGATCTGGTGTGGCCCTACATCGACCGCAACCATCATGACGCTGAAATCTGCCATTGTCCACCCACTCTTGCCAGCATCTTCTAATCGCCGCATCGCTTCGACTCACAGGACGAGCAATTCTCCGATTTGCCCAACCCGCCTCTTTCAATCCAATGATCTTCCAAACTCCGAAAGTTGCTCGTAATGAGCTCGAATCCTGCGGCGAGGCATTTTTTCAGTCGTTGAAAGGTATCCTAAATCGCAATGCAGCAGAAATTTTTAACAACAGTTCAAGAACAACTCCTTATATACATCTGCTGGATGCGCAGTTCCGTTGCGCTGGAGATCGCACTATTCATTCATTGGACACCAAATTTTAATCATTTGCATATTTGGTCAAAACATTTTTGCATACGAAATTTCAAAGCAATCGGATGATTCCTTCTTGGTGCTTCGATTTTTTTGTTATAGAGTGTATATAATACATATAATATATGATACCGTGCATAGTTTTATTAGCGGCACAGTGAATCTGTGATCCTTGATCTTAACAAGTCTGTACATCCCTGTTCTGAAATATCAACGCCTGTCACAATTTGTGTTTAAATAACAAACGAACTTTGTGATCTACTCAATAATATCGCCCATGATTCCTGAATGGATGAAAAGACTATTTTGAAATTTTCTGTGTAGATTTTTCAATGGATCTTCATGTCACAAAAGTAAAATTTTATTTTCCAGCTCGTCACAGAGTACGATGTCCATGAGGACGTAAAGGAATTGGTTGATTACTTCGACTGGTACATCTTACCTGTGGTTAATCCAGATGGTTATGTATACAGTCATTCAGTTGTAAGTTTTGGTTAACATGCTTATTAAAACTTTTTGTCAAGAAAATATTTTATAAAAACTTAAAATCTTTTAAACTTGTCAGAAAATGTAAAACCTTTGTTCTTGTCACAAATAACTGCACTTGATGCTTCGTTGCAAAAGAAAGAAACCTTTGGCCCATGACCGAAACATGGGTGTTCAAGTTTTCCATGAGGCATTGGAAACTCATCTAGCAAAAGCCACTCAAAAATCCTCATAATTGCTTTAAAAATAATTATACATGTGAATTTAACGTTGAAAAATCAATGGTAATCACTTAAATTTGAAGCAAGTAAACCAATCTAAGTTAAGCGAAATGGTGAAAGTTTTGTAAATGGGTTCCAAATCATGATTTCCTCTTCCAATAGACTTTGCAGACTTTAGTCATAAAGCATTGCAATAGATAGCTGGAGAAGTAGCATTTGTTATTTTCAATTAGTTCTATATGCCGACCAACCGGTATAGTGGTTAAGGTGTTAGCCTCTAGATCGGAAGGTCCCCGGTTCGAATCCGGGTTCGGGCATGGATGTTTGTAAGCGTATACCAGCTCAGGTGTTGCTTCGTCATCTGAACATGGTGCAAAATTACGAAGTAATTGTTAGGAGCAATGATGGTCCTCCCACTGGGTGCTCCTTCACAAGTGGCCATCACTTCCGGCCTTGTAGTGGCCAATGACTTCGGTCACAAATGTGCCCGCCATTAGAAAAAAAAAATTAGTTCTATATTTCACAACTCTCAATTTGATATTTTTCATTTACTGAACATGACTTAACGGGAATAGTATTTCAGTAGTTCATGACTTAACTGGAATAGTATTTCAGTAGTTCATGACTTAACTGGAATAGTATTTCAGTAGTTCATGACCAAATTGAAATAGTATTTCAGTAGTTCATGACTTAACTGGAATAGTATTTCAGCTGTTCATGGCAACGGGAATAGTATTCCCTATTTCATTGCAAAGTCGATTGACTTTTTTTGGAAGGGTAAGTCACGTGGGCTTACGAATCGCCTTGAGCAGATTGGCTTTCGAAGCATCCATAATTTGCTCCAAATTAGAATTCATGCTTTTACCGACAGCCACCCGGTGGCGCAATAGCCTGGTCGGAAGACTGGCGGAATAGAAACCGGAGGACCATCGTCAGTGGCGGATTAAGCGGTAAGCAGACAAAGCGACCGCGTTGGGTCCTGGAATTCCAAAGGGGCCCCGAAGTCATAAAATGTATTTTCATTAGGGTTCGAGGAAAGTTGTGACAGCGTCTTTAAGTGCAGTGAAAAGAGTTCCTAATACAAGGTGGTCAGCAAAAGCAGATGCTGTATTAGCTATAAAACTTGGTTTCACCCATATAAAAGAGGCTTTAACTAAAATTTGTAATTCAGAAGAAAGTAATTTACCATAGTGGAGGCGACTTTACTTCTGAAGAAAATGGACAAATATGAAACCGCCCTATTAACAGCTATGTTATAAATAATAAATACTACTAGTAAATCACTGCAATCAATTGAATGCGAACTATTGAAAGGATCTATCCAACTGAAGTCATTAGAAAATTTTAATCATTAATTTCGAAGAAGTTGAAAAAGAGGCAAATGATTTATCAGGGCTGTCATTTAATGTGGAAGATGGACATACTCTCAGACAAGAAAAGAGAAAAATGCTTTTTGATGAAAACAAAGAAGTCGGACAGGAGTTTACAATACGAGAAAATTTCACAGTCAATTCATTTTATGTCATATAATTGACGAATTTGTAAGAAATAAAGCAAGACGGGAATTCATGTAAAAATGTTTTTTAATAAATTTATTTAACTAGGGGGCTCCGCCCCCTGCTCGCTTACGCTCGCCAACCCCCGGGGATTGCTGCGCAATCCCATTTGGTTTGCTTCGCAAACCAACACTCCTTTCACAGATGTCATTTGGTTTGCTTCGCAAACCAACATTCCTTTCACAGAGTGAAACTATCTGAATAATTCGTATTATGCTGATTTCACTTTCCGGTACATGACGTCACAGCGAGGGCTTCGCGCCCTGCTCGCTTACGCTCGCCGACCCCGGGGATTGCTACGCAATCCCGTTTGGTTTGCTTTCTCAAACCAATACTTCTTTCGCAATTGATTTCACTTTTTTTTGCTTTAACACTTAATGCACCCTAAACTAATAGCCGCATCAGTAAAAAATCTTCTGTATCTTGTTCCCTGTACAATTTTAAGTAAACAGTGTTAATATCAATACATTGTACTTTGTCGGTAAACTGTCTTGAGAACAGAGGGAAAAAAGCGAGCCTTTTTCCTCGCCAAATAAAAAGAAATCGTTTTTATGGCAATTGCTGCTACGATAAATTTGATATCTGGCAAACCCGATAGTAGAAAATGCAACCCACTGCTGTTTGCCGAACCAGCTATGCGAACTGAAAAATACGAAATTTGTGTCACCAACTTTTGATTGCATCGAATTTATTTATGAACCAATTTTAAAAATAATTGTACCGTAAGAAAGAGTACATTGTGAGGTATACTGCAATATTTTTAAAATTAAAAACTAACAGTAATACTATATAGATATGACCATTTTAGTTTTGTATCGGAAGTTACGATCTGAAAGTTCCGAAAATTGTATGACCTACTTTTAATTGCATCGATTTTGTTTATTAACCAATTTGAAAAATAACTGTACCATAAGAAAGAGTGTAATGTAGTGTATTCAGTGATGTTCTCAAATTTAAAAAATAATGGTTTTTGCCGTAGACATAACGGTTTTAACAAAACGTAGCGAAAATATCCGAAGATTCCGAATTTTGTATCACGAACTTTTGATCGCATCCAATTTAATTATTAACCGATTTCAAAAATAATAGTACCGTAAGAAAGAGTATATTCTGAGGTATACTGCTATATTTAAAAAATTAAAAACTAATAGTAATTAGATATAGATACGGCAGTTTTAAAAAAAAGTAACAAAAATGTCCCGATTTTTCCCGAATTTCAAAAAAATATTATCAAGAACCACATTTAAATTTCAAAAAAAACTCGACGAGCTGCAAAAATTTACGTTGAGAGGTACTCTTAAAAAAAAACTCACGACTAAAGACTGAAATTTTGAATGTGTTTTGCTCACTCGCGGAAGAAATTTCACTTCTTCAACTTTAACACTTAATAAAACCTAAACTAATAGCCGCATCGGAAAAAAATCTTAATAATTATCCAGGGAATACGATGAAGAACAAAGCATGTTAATTTCATATTTTTCCGATCAGTACTTTCTCGGGAAACCGTCTAAGAATGGAGCTAAACAACAAAAATTTCAATTCTTCGGCGGCGGCGGTAACTTTTTTTTAATATAGAGATATGTTATGGTATGAAATTTTTGATTACTTTTCTTTTTTGTTACTAACTTAATGAGTTTTCTTGAAATTTTTTCTTCTTCTAACTTTTTTGAGTTGTGGGGCCCGAAAAATTTTACCGCTTGGGGCCCTCACTTGAATTGATCCGCCACTGACCATCGTATACGTTGAGGCTGATGCACGTTTAAATTGCAGTGGCCTCAAATGTCCTACCATCATTGGCGTAGTGTGAAAGTTTGTAGCGTAAGGTGCCAGCTCAGGTGCTCACTTCGTCATCTGAGCGTTGTTCAAAGCTACGAGGTGTTGTCCTCGGATCTTTCCCTTCTGGGTTGATCCTGGACAATTGCCAATAGCGCATTGTGTTGCTCCAGTGCGATGTTGATTTAACTCTCTCCAGTCCCACAACCATCGGAAAAATTCAGACGAAGCTGCGCACACATACTCCGTCTATTTCATGAGAAGGTGTATGAATAGTATACAGCTTAAGCCCCCCGACTCACAGAAAGGCTTAGAGCAACGTTTATATTAACTTAGGACTAAGAAAGAGGAAACAAGAAAATTACATACCCAATTTTGATCCCCGAGAGCAGAAAGTGCTTAAAACTACCACATACGTCACAAAACAAAGTCTTTTCAGAACAATTTTTCCTTAATTGTATCAAAGTTTTGGCTGATTCTTTTTCAATCATAAGTAACGATGTTCTACAGTGCAAAGCGCACTCCTAGCCACACCTTTTTTTCTTCCCTAGCTACGGAACAACCTCCTTATGCCGCCCAAATTACCACAGACACTTTATAAATAACACATCTTCTGTGTCAATTACAAAATATTTAACAGTAATTAATTTTGATCCCCGAGAGCAGAAAGTGCTTAAAACTACCACATACGTCGCAAAACAAAGTCTTTTCAGAACAATTTTTCCTTAATTGTATCAAAGTTTTGGCTGATTCTTTTTCAATCATAAGTAACGATGTTCTACAGTGCAAAGCGCACTCCTAGCCACACCTTTTTTTCTTCCCTAGCTACGGAACAACCTCCTTATGCCGCCCAAATTACCACAGACACTTTATAAATAACACATCTTCTGTGTCAATTACAAAATATTTAACCTTCAAGAGCTATCGACAAAATTGCAAATTCTGAAAGTATGCCTTGGTTTTAAATAAAGTAAGATAATTAGCCGATAATTGTGTTTTACGTCTGTTTTTGATTTGACTGCAGTTTTCAAAATTCGGACAAAATGCCTGCAGAACAACTGTAATCGCTAGAAGTTGTGTTGCAGAACACTGAATACAATTCTGTACCTTGGATTTAGATCAACCAACAGATGTGAACTTAATTTCCACTTATCTGCCCTCACCTCACCTCAGTCAAGAGGATTTAAGTTTTAACATCGAACAGTTTATTGGTTGTTGTGAGCAACATTCGATGTAACAGTTTAAATTCGTTAGTCCAAATTATTTTTTTGTCACCTGCTCTGGTTTTTGAGTTTTTAACTTCAAATACTGGTAGTTCCATCGAGCTTGAGATACGTGTTGTTGATGCAAATACTAAAATGAAGTTTTTAATCTATTGACCGGTGTAGCTAAAAATGACCATAAAAAGTCATAGACCAAACCGAATCACTAGTGATAGTAATTTTCGTTGGTAGTATTTTAGTCTACCCCACTTGTAGGAATTAAGTAGAAATCCTACTAAAGTTGTTATAGAGTAATGTAACTTCATCTTCAAATTACTTGTTATGGAAATTTTTATGCAAAAATAACTTAGCTTATTTTTTAAAACTCTCCGGCATGTTCAGTTTCGATCTGTTTCAAGACTCGAGCACACGCCTGCATATTCTTTGCTTGCCAAGAGTTTTTGTCTTTTTCCAGAACAGAATGTGGCGGAAGTCGCGGAAAGGTTACCGGATATTTTGCCGTGGAGTGGACCTCAATCGTAACTTCGGATTTCATTGGAGAGGTAATACCATATATACGCTTTTCTCAGTTCTGATATATTTTCCAAAGTATAAAAGTCATCTATCTATACATTGCGGAGGGATTGGGTATCCCCGAATTGTTTGTTTCAAAAATAAAGGCGGAATGTAGCTGAATCGATGAACGTCGCAATTTTGCTTGTCCTGAAGTAGAAAAATCGTAGAAAATGCGCAAAGTAAAATCACTGAGACGGGAAAATGACGTCTCTTCTCCTAGATCAGTGACGTAATTAAGGGACAGAGGGTGCACCAATGTTGAAAAGGGTGACATTTAAAAAAATTCTTATTTAAACGTTTTTCTTGGAGAAATGTTTTGCAATTTTAAGCAAAATTTTATTCTTGTCTTAGAAATATATTCTGTGCTGTAAGTGTGAAGTGAATGCTTTTATGTCATCAAATAGAACATTTAAAAGTCAATACTTCATTTCATGTAACTCCTTGTATGCGTATTACTTCTCACGTAGATAACTGCATTCGTGTAACTTTTCATGTAGCTGACTGCATTCGTATTACACTATTTAGAAAAGAAAGAATAGAGAAAACACAAAAAATATATCCAATCTCACAAATGTCTGGAGATTACAGAACAATTAAAGGAAACTTTTTCTTTCTTCCGTCTTTAAAACCTAGCTACGGGAATCTCGTTATCATAAAATTCTTTCTATAGTTTTAATGTATACTTAATAAAAATCGCAACCGAAAAATTGCAATTGGAAACAGCAATTTTATAAATATATATATCGCACCACGGCAAGAAAAGTGACTCAGTTCGAAATTGCAGAATTTGAGAAACATCAACTTAAAGGATACTATAAAAAAATTGAAAAAGCATAAGCTTCTTTTAAATTTTAGGTAAGTATTTATGGTGGTAACTTCTATTATATTCCATAGAATAGTAATATAACACGCTGGGGCAACTCATACATATTTTTCAATGACATAACATCGAAAATTTTATTTTTTGACCTGTGTCATTTTTCTTGCCGGTTTGTGATATGTACTAATTAGGTACTTGAACACAAAAATTAGTATATTACTTAAATAATATACTTTATTATTTTAATGACCAATTTTGTTTTAGATATAAAGGGTGGCGTCAGTCTCAATTGCAGCAGGTCCCAAAAAGTTTAGCTTCGTCGATCTTAAACATGGGTGCCAAGGGCGGTATTTGAGGAAGGTACTCCCAAAAACATTTTAAGTGTCCATGAATAATACAAAATACACACTGAAGCTAATTTAAGCAGCGAAGATCGAAGTTTTGTTTATCATTCGTAATTTTATCATACAGATATGTCCGAAACACGAAAAAGATCGCTCGACGTAGTTGTAATTTACCGTTACGACGTTTCAATTTACGGGAAGGAAGATTGGGTTCCGATATTATTTTCTGAATGTTTCTGGTGTTCTGAAAGGTTTAACCAATATAATCACCCAAAAAATTATCTAAAAATGAAATTTCTTGATCCGTGCTGAACATCCTCAATAGTATGTTACTTTCAGAGGGCGGATCAAGCTCTAGTCCATGCAGTGAGACATACGCGGGATTACAAGCTTTCTCGGAACCAGAATCAAAGGCCATATCGGAATACATTCTCAAGAATAAGGACAAATTCGTGGCTTTCTTGGCCGTTCACTCATATTCCCAGCTCTGGCTAACTCCATGGGGATGGACAAGTGAACTTCCAAAAGATTACGATAAGATGGTACGTAAAAAAAATGAAGATTCTCCTATAACTTGCAATTGCATTTGTTAATTACTTTCATACATCATGTATATACATCATTGTTGTAGGTGGCAGTAGCGAAAGAGGCGACTGATGCCCTGTTTGAAGTGCATGGGACCAAATATCGAGTAGGATCTTCTACGAATGTATTGTGTAAGTTTTTTGTTTTAATTACACGGAAAATGGATTTAATACACTTAAGTTGTTGTTGTTGTTTCTTATGCCTACGCTGGCAGACCGGAGGAGTGCCAGGCCCGTCGAAGACGGCAAGAGGCGAGGGGGGTGCGCCTTCCATGTTATTGAGCCCCATTGGGAGGAAGTCCGTCTTTGCTCGACATACATGACACATCCGTTTTACAGGATGGTCCCTTTCATACATTCATTCACTCACACATATCGTAATTTAGATCCCAATCAGAGGCCGATAACCCCTTGATCAGGTACCCCCAGAGGTATTGATTTGGTATGGGAACATGGGGGACTTTGTGACCACGACCTATTTAACGTGCCCCAGTCACCATTAGTGAACACGACGGTCTTTAGCCAGGTCGAAGCGCCGATCTCGCAATCATCAGAATTGCAGGCTCCGCCGAGGACAGAACCCACAACCCTTCTTATGCGAGCCCGACGCTCTACCGACTGAGCTACCGCGGCTCATATACATTTAAGTAAATTTCCTGAGTGTCTAGGGACCGCTGTAGCCCGTTTGTTAGAGTGGCGGATTAGCAACCGGAGGGTTGCGAGTTCGAAACTAGGTCCCAACCAATGATCGTCGCAACATGACTGTCGCGTCAATCTACCGTGGCCTCACGTTGCCGTGGTGATAAAGTTTGGAAACTGGAGTTCCAACTCAGGTGTTGAACCTCGTCATCTGACCGTGGTTCAAAATTACTTGTCATTGAATCTTTCACTTATGGAATTGATCCCGGACCGTCGTCAATAGCACGTTGTGTTGTTCCAGTACGACATTAATTAAGAATTACCCGGACCGCCGCGTTGCTCCAGTGGGAAGTTAAATACCATTACCATAACTACCTAAAAGTAAGGTAGTCGCCGTGGCTCATGAATTAGTCTACTGCGCTTCGAACCTGAGAGTTAAATGCAGATCAGGTTCGATTTCTCGTCAGTAAATCTTTCCTTGTGTTTGTATGTCGATTAACTTGATTTTATCTTTGACACAGCTTGACAAAATGTTCCTTAAACTAAGAAATCTCTGACAACCAGATTTTTTTTTTTGCAAAGTTCAAAGAAAATCTTAATCAGTTTCTTTGATCAAAACACCTTTCTGTTGGAGGTACACATTGACCGTCTCTGATGATACATGTGGGAAGGACCTTGGAAAAGTTGTCCTGTCTCCCTACTACATTTCCCTTCATTTCGTATGGATGCGTTACCCATTTTCAGAAATAGATCTCAATCAAATTAGCCCGTGTAGCAAAAAAAAACGTAGAACATCACAAACCAAACATATAAGTACCAAGAAAACTTTTATTTTGTACTACGAATTCCCATTTGGTTTGTTTTGCAAACCAAATGAGAATTCGTAGCCTATTGGATAACAGCCGTCACGGCGTTGCCCGTGGTGGCCTCGTCATTGTCAAATGCGGCCAAATTCGAATTGCGAAGAGATCCAATCGGCGGGACGTCAGTCTCTTGCGAAAATATAAATATTTAATTTAAAAATTATTTATTAAAAGTAAATCAAACGTATAAGGTAATCTGGTGTAAAAGTTTCAGCAGATTTCAAATCGGTTGAAATTTTCAATCTATCTTTAACGCTCCCGATTTTACAAAAAAAGAACTTAACAATGTCAGTCAAAATTTTTTTTATTTGTTTTGCTGTCGTTGGTTGGAATTGTTTGAGCGCAGGAAATGGAATCTGTGATTTCTCGAACACGATCCAGTTCAAATTCGTATGGGGAAAAAATATAAAAGTTACAATTTAAAAATAATTTATTTTAAAGAAAATCATATTTTTAAGTATCGATCTCATGTCAAATTTTCCGCAGATTTCAAATCCGTTGAAATTTTTACTCTTTCTAATTCAGGGTTCCCACTCTTTTTTTCTAATTAAAAAGTAAGGACTTTCTAGGACAAAATAAGGACTTTATACCTTATTATACAATGAAATACATGACTTTCGACCAAATGGGGATGCTCCTACAGATTAGTTAATCTTATAAGAACGGTAGTATATAAAAAATTTAATATTCAATTCTATTTTCTAACAATTATACACAAATAATGCCACACAAAAATGAAAATTTTCAAAATAACCGTCCGATTTTTACAAAATTCAGCAGTTAATATATAGGCATTTACGTGTACACGTATTATTAATATGTGTAAGTACATAAACAAATTATAGAATGGAGACCACAAGAAAAAAAATTAGAATGTTTTTCTTTTATCTCTTTGCAGTACATTTGCTTTTATAAAAAGGGAAAGAAAGGGTTAAGTTTGATGAGGACCGGACTTGGTGATGTCGGTTTCAAAGCTGCTGTTGCGAATTTGATTTCGTTTTCTTATTATTTTCATATAGTTTTGTTTTTACTTTTTAATGGTCTTTAAGGGGGAGTGTATGAGCAAATTTTTAGCATATTGTTGCTCATGGGTAGAAAACACCATTTTGTGTTGTCTGGGTCAGGCCTGATCAACCAACACTTTCATTTTCCAAAATTTCCCAATTTTAATATTTAAAATTTCTTTTTGTTTTTGAAATTACAGTGCTTACTTTGTTGTGTCTGCAGCTTCAGCCTGCTTATAAAATGGAAATTACTCACCTAAGTAATTATTTTAAAAAACACTTTCATAAATTCATAATGAAAATAAGAAGTAAATTCATTTATTGGCACATCAGAGGTTTCAATAAAATAAAATTAGTGGCAAACTATTAATTTAATAAAAGGATTGCAAGTTGCATACGTCAAAGTCAAATTTGACTAAATCGGAGACCGAATGAGTTTCGAAGAAAATATTTTCTCGTGAACCAAATTAAATCATAAGAGTTGTGCAAAAACTTTAAAAAATTTATTAAAAAGTATTTTTTTAAATGCATTTTTATTAAAAAGTTTTTTCTTAAATGCAATTTTATTGAATATATATTCAACTATTTGCCACTGTCCCAGCCTAAGCCATTCGGTGTATTGCCACATAATTTTGAGCCACGGTCAGATGACGAGACATTTGACATGGCGCCCCACTCTCCCAACTTCCACAAGAATCCAACGTGAAAACCTTTGTCCACGACAGATTTAAGGTGCACCAGCAGCCTCTACACAATACGCTTACAAACATAATTTTAATAAAACAAAATTAAATTGAAAATAATAATCTAAGCTGACACACAATGGAAACACGATTGCGCATGGCATAACAAAAGCAAAGTGAAATTCAAGCACAGTCGGCCATTGAGTATTTGTCACCCGGATACAAAGAGAAAAAATTAGAAAGCATAAAAAATTACTTTCGCTTTCGGTCAGCGGCCAAATAAGATGAGAGTTCGAAATTTTCAGTTTTCAAACGACTATTCTCGGTTCTCCAGCACTCTGGTTTACGTTTTTGCGATGTTCTCCTCCTATGTTTTTTTAATCGAACGGGTTGGTTAATTTTTCGGAACTCATAACTGATTTCTTCAAATTTTCGGAGCAGAATAACCCCCAAGAGAGAAAATCTTCATAATTTTTCTCTTTTTTTTCTGGGATGGTTTTTACAAAAAATTAGAAGCATAAAAAAGCTAGATAAAAAAAAAAAACAATTGCAACACATCGGGTTTTCACTCAGATAGCAGTATTAATCAAAATAAATTATCTTTATAATGTTTTCGATTCACCTACAAACTTAAAAATACACTTCCTCATAATTATAATAAATTTTTAAAACATTGCACTTGCAAGTAACTGAATAAACAAAATTAATTAATATTTGATGATTGTATTCTAGTTTCCTCTATCAGTGCAACTATTTTGTGCATTGTAAGAGCCACTCACAAGTCGAAAACAGACCGATTTTCATGGGTTTTCAAGTGTATTATGTGCTTATCAAGAGTCCGATCGACGATTTGTATATCGCGCATCAAGGGTTGCTATTCACGCAAGCCAGTTCCTGAATCACCAAAACCATACTTGTAAGCAGTTTATCGCCGATCAGCCGCTAAAAAGAGATAGGAAATATTGTAAAAAAATATCGTCATTTAAAAACTGAATATTGTTTTCAAAGGAAAATAAGCACTTTCTAAGGACTATTGATGAAAAATAAGCACTTCTAAGGGCTCTTAATAATAAGCACTTTCTAAGCACCCGTGGGAACCCTGAAATTCTCTTTTTAATCTTTAACGATCTAGGAGACAGAAAAGAAAAAAAAAAGAACTACATAACTCCAATTAAAACTTTATATTTTTTCTTCTTCGGCTGAAAGCGTTGCTCGGAAAGTCAAACGGAAACACGGAAAAAATAAATTTAGAATCTGTGATTTCTTTATGGTGTTGCCATTCTAAAGAAAAAAATATTAAATGCCATTAAATTAATTTTTTTAAAATTCGGGCTTCGCAGAAAAATTGCAAAAAATTCGGACAACCTGTGTGCCAAATCCCATTACTGTAAGTGCCATTGATTCGTCAGGACAGTGCATACTAACACTTCCTTTAATAATAGTAGAGATAAATGCATATTTTGCAGCAAACTCGGTAAAAAAAAAAAAAAAAAAAAATTGTATTTTGTTTCAGAATCTAATTATTTGCTCGGAGTTGCCATTTGATTCTCGCGATGCAAGTACTATTTACGGAATGAAATAAAAGCAACAAAACTTTTCCATTTAGTTTTTTAATGTGCATATCTGATAATCTCCAAGAAAACAAAAATCCTGAAGATTTTTCCGATATAAAAGACCTATACGCACGTTATAAATGAAAAATGGCTGAAAGAAATCTAAAACAGGCTAATTTGGGATTTATGGAAGCAATTCAAAACAGAAAAAGTATCTCCGTTCTCTGTTATTTTTATCCTTGGTAACCAGTTCCTTCAGATTTAGGGAACAAGAGTTAAAGGTATTCTGGTCAGCAAATCCAACAATAACAATAATATGGTTTTATTTTTTCAGATGTTGCAACTGGCGGGGCAGACGACTGGGCTTACGGAGTAGCAGGCATTAAATATTCATACACTCTGGAGCTTCGAGATACTGGCAGACATGGTTTTCTCCTACCATCCGAGCAGATAATTCCAACTGGAGAGGAAACATGGGCTGGAATCAAGGCTATGGCTAAGGCAATCAAAAAAGATGTGCAAATTTAGTGCCTCTGGGGATATATTGCAACAAGAGTTTTGTTGAACTAACAGAACTGCATTAAACTTTAATTCCTTATATCTATTGATAGCAAAGTGTCATTTTACTCATCTCATCTTGTTTCAATCCATTTATAACGAATGACTCACATAAACGGATTTCATACCTTTAAATGAAATAAAATTACCCAAAAATATATAGAGCAGCATTTGGTTCTTTTACTGATGTCACACAATTCTCATTCTATATATATATAAAAGGATGTGGGGTGTATATTCTCTATAATAAATCTACACTATTTGACCAATCCACATGAAATTTGGTACACTTATACTTTTGAACAATGCAGAAAACAGACTATTTCTTTCATACCTTCAGACCAATCTGTAGCCATGAAAATTGGCACACATTTAGTCCTAAAAGTGCCCCTCGAAGCCTCAATTTTAAAATCTAAAGTTTATTTTCCTGCAATAAATGGACATGGACAAGAAAACAGGCTCTACAGGGTTTGTGTATTTGAAGGAAAATGTCACGGTCATATTTTAGCTGTTGAGGTAGGTTGGTTGGTTGGGTTTTTATGGCGCAAAAGCCACACATGGCCAAGCTGCGCTAGACACAAGACAAAAGACTGTCGAGGTAGGAAACACGTTCTACAGGGTTTGTGTATTTGAGTTAACACACTGGGAAATGTTGCAGTCGTATTTTAGTTGATGTGGTCATATTTAAAACCAGAGGAACGCCAGGTTATTCAACTAGTTTCCTATAAAATGCAAGACAAAAAGCACATCTCAGTCATATTACCTTGATAAGCCTATTTTTGTAATATTTTCTTTCATGCACTGATTTCTATTTTCCCAATTTTCCACTTTGTGTAGTCCGTCTGCAGAAAAATTTCATTTGAGTGGCAAGCTCTTACATGTATTTTCAGCAATATTATATAGCTTCATAGCTCAAATAATGCATATTTAAACTAAGTGGAAAATGTAAATTCTGTAATGGTCGATTTTATACATCTGCTGTAGCTATTCGTTAATAAACAAACAATGTTGATTCCTGTGCCATGTAACATTTGTGAAAATATTTTCAACCAAAAATATTTTCTGGTTTACAACATAGTCTACCAAATTTGCACTAAAAATCAACACATTTGAAAAACAGCTGTAATGAGAAACATCGCAATAAGAAAACTGAAAATAATTTTTATATATCGTTCAATACCCACGGAATTTTTAAATTGAGCTATTAGACAAACCACCCATATTAACTGATTTATCTCCCAAAATTATTTACTACTTGCTCACATTCTATGCAGGTCATGACACACATTACCTTTAAAAGAGAAATTAACAATTTATTTTGTTGTTCACGACAATATTAATGTAAGAAACATTGTCACAATTTAATCAAAGAGAAATACACAAAAATATACAAGATGTGTTAAGTAATTAAAACAAAATAAATCGTACAGGTAGAATTTTATTCACTAAATATGTACAGTCACAACAATGCCATGTAGAGAACTTCTCAAGCATATTGCACACATATAATAGAGAAATAATTTGATCTAGGAAATTTTGTATCATACACTATCAATAAATACTCATCGAAAAGTAAAATAAATATATAAGCACTCAATTATGCTTTCATTAAAGAATGATTGTTTTTAAAAGAAATAGTAATGAAATATAAATATAGATAGTCAAAAGAAATAAAAAGTATGTATAGGTATTACATAACTTAGCATAGGAATCTTATGATCAGGAGTTAGAAGATAGAAGGTTATTTTGTAGGATTTTATTGCACAAGAGAAAGCGTAAAGAAAGGTTGATGAAATAATTTATAGTACATTTTAAGCGACAAATAAAATTAGAACCTAGCTTTAGAGTCAAATAATATTTCCTACATATGATGCAGCAATGAATAGAAAAACAAGAAATAATATTTCAAAAACCTTTGTTTCAAATGCTATTTAAAACCTCTGAATACCATTAGCATCTTACTCAGATGTGTGTGTACAAACCAACACAAATCCTTTGTGTCTAATGACAAACAAAATACAGACACACACCCTTTCACATCAGTGGACACACCATGCTCTTTTTCAACAATTAAAAACTTATTTACACAAAAATATACAAATATAACTTTTATTTTCGAATACTTGAAATTTTTTTTCAATATTTCAGATCTAGTCACAACTTAAGTTATTTTACTCTTTAAAATAATAAAGTGAAAAGTCTCATAAAATATAACAATGAAAATTAAAATATACATTCAGGGCTAGCCAAAGAACTTGTGGAGTAGTATAAATATTTTAAAAATAGTAGCACACACAAAGTCTCATCTTAAATCCTATTTTAGTAGCAATTTCAGTTGCTAAGATGCAAAACAAATAGGCAAAAGCACAAAATGTGCGAATTAATTATGAAACAGGCATTGAAGATCAGGCCGAGATCATTAAATTTTTTAAATTAAAAAAACTAAATATTTACACGAAAACTTTTTGTGACGGTCTAGCAACCATAGATTCCGATTTGTTTTCCATGCCTTGGCGCACAAAACTTTGAATTGGGTGCCAATTTGAAAATTTTCTTTCTCCAAAGAAAAGTTAGAAACATATTTTTTATCTTAGTTAAAAAAAAAGGAACTAAAATTTCTTTCACCTTTAATGAACTTAAAAATAATTCGCCAAAACTTTAGAAAAGCTTCAGTCAACGTTTATAGCGATGGCAACGACTTTGGCGCTTTTTTTTGGCTCACTTCTAGTGGCAAGTAGTCACTAGTATTTTGCTTTGTTTTTTGATTAGGTAAATTGTACTGTATAACAGTTAAGCTTACATTTTCAGTTTGAATATCCTAGAAAGTTCTTTCAAAATCCATTAAACTGCTTCATTAGTTCAATTGAAATAATTATTTCCTTGGCAACTTTAGAAGTCCGCCAAAAAAAGCGCCATTGCTGTTGGTACTGCTATAAATGCAGACTGAAGCTGTACCAAAGATACCCCTAGTCGCCAAGGTAGCAAAAAAGTTGTTTTGTCGCCAGCTGCAGCCCTGTATGTATCAACATCTTAACATGCACTGAGAGTAAAACCAACGTGAAATTCATTTCCACATAATTTGTAGCATATTAAAAACATACAACTCATTAACACCACTTTAAGTACTATGACTAGATAGGCGATTTAATTAGTATATTGAAAAAAATAAGACTTTAACATTGATAGATAACCAAGGGAAAGAGAAAACAATCAGATGGTCCGCACATTCTTCAAAACATTCAAGTCAAACCTGTATATAAAATCCACACTGCTGAAAATTCTCACATTTGCACTTACAGGGTAGGACGCAAAATATATAGAGCTAGCTCCCTTGGGTGAAGCAAATTTGATTGAATCAACGAATTTTAAAAACATCAAGTTCTGAATTCATACCAAATACTTGAAATAACACAGCACATAGAAGATACACAAGTCATGGCATTGATTACAAACGACGAAAATTTAAACATCGAAAAGACCGCAAGTATACAACTACTACGGATAAAGGAAAGAAAAAACAATGTTGGATCAATTGGGGGGGGATACAATATAATTCAATCCACAGATAAAAGAGCTTCAGATTGTGACAGCTAATAAAGTATTTTGAATTCAACAAAATATTACCATGATTATTTCAAATGATTTTGTCTTTAACTTTAAAAAATGATCAATAACTAGGGAAATAAAAGAGTATCTGTTGCAGAAAAGTTATTATCTGATATAAGCTAGAGTGATTACCTCTACATGTATCATAAATTGTTCTAGATTCTCATTTCTCATGCCCCAATCTACAAGTCGAGCAACGGTTTTTGTTATAAATTATTCAATCTGAATATACGAATTGGACTCTAGGTAACATGCACAAAAGAAAATTTTGATATTCAAATGAAGCAGAACTCTTAGATAAGCAAAGAAAAAGCAGAATTCCTTCCAGAAAACAAATACAAAGAGTAAAACAATCACTATATATTAACTCTATAAAACTTTCATGCCTTGAAAAGATAATCTTTAAAAAGAATTATCTACAACTTGTGTAAACAGCAGGAATATCGTGAATCACAGTCAAGGACCTAAACAATCAATTTTGCTCAGAAATCTTAGAAACAAATTCATGTAACCACACTTACATTTCAATATACACAACC
This sequence comes from Metellina segmentata, assembly GCA_947359465.1. Classification (NCBI taxonomy): domain Eukaryota; kingdom Metazoa; phylum Arthropoda; class Arachnida; order Araneae; family Tetragnathidae; genus Metellina; species Metellina segmentata. The sequence goes on from OX375877.1 coordinate 101,188,276, forward strand.
CAACCAATATGTACACATGGAAAAAAGTACAGAACATCTCCAACAATTTTTAAGTAAATAATATTGTGAAGGGACAAAAGCCTTTTAAATATCAAATTATGGGTGGAAGCTGAAATCGTAACATTTTATACATTTCATACCAGGCGTAATAGGATCCTCAGAGAATGAAACATGGATGCGTAAAAATGGAAACTCAAGCTGTATTCATTATTTATATACCAGTTCCTTCCAAACGCTCAAATAGTTTTTTATTTGGATTACTACCGAGATGAAATATCACTAAAACTCATTTCACATTCAAGCAGAAGGTGAATTCTGCCGAGCATGATGACAAGGCTTTGGTGAATCCTAAGGTCCGTTTTTTTAGATATACAATCGCAACATAGTTTGTGTATTCTCTTTTTTTTTTTGTTTCTCTGTCACCTTTGCACCTTTTACTTTTATTTTTTAACAAGTTTATTAACAGACTAAATCTACTCTCAAGATGCAACAGAGCTGTCTTCTGTAGGAGCTGGTGGAACTACGCTTGCAGCAAGTTTCCTGTGTTCGTAGTTTACCAACCTCTTGCCAACCAAATACCTAGAAAGAACATATTGAAGAATGAAGATTCTAATATCACATAGTAAAATTGAAATTTCATAAATCCTCAAATCTCCATATTGTCTGAGATGAAAAGAATATGAAGACTGAAGTTGAAAATAGGTACAACTATGTTCTAAACTAAGGTTGATAATTTTTTCTCAATTTAGCAATGTTAAAAGATAAAAAAAAATATTGTAAAAACTTTTTCAAAAAAGAATATTGAGTTTGAAGTGACTGTTGATTCAAACTTTTGACAAAAGGTTGAATTTGTTGTTCTACGACAGCGATTTTCAACCTGTACGCCGTACAGATAAAGCAGTTTAAATTATACAAAATTCATTTGATCTTAATAGTTTAATTTTAAACTTTTCACATTTCAATACCCGTATACATAATTATTTTTATTCAGGGTGGCAACAAAATTCTCGAAAAAAAGTTCCCGACAGTGTTACAAAAATTTCCCCGATTTTCCAATTCCCTTAAAAAATGTTGTGATCCGAGATTGGTATTGATATACAGTATCCATCAAACAATATTCTGAAAAATTTAGTGTCAGATGGGGGTAGAAAGATAATTCTCGACAAATATTTTTTATTTTTCTCTTAATATATTTTAATTGTTATTTTAAGGGTTGAACTCTTACAATAGCAATAAAAAAAAAGCAGAGAAAAAAATACATAATATTTTAAATATGAACTTATTACACATGACCATACATCATCATACTGAACCTCAAAATCAAATGCAAATACACAAACAAATTCTACAAAAACGTAATTGCAAGCAAAAAATACTAATTTGATGCACAAAAAAAAACATCATACACAAATTTCAAATTGCATCTCCGGCCTCACAACGACGAGGCCATGAAAAAAATGGTGGTGGAGGTTTTAGCGGTGTTCAAAAATTAAGACGGGCGTGATCTCTATTTAAATTACAATTCCGGCGAATACAATTTATTCTATTCTCAAAAATACTTGGAATCGTACAACTCTAAATAGGACAAACGATAAAAGTTGCCGTTTATGCTTTCAAAATTTCCCTGATTTTTAGTGAAATTTTACCTAAGATTTCCAATATTAAAAAGTTCCTTGAGAATTCCCAGTTTTCTAGGTTCTGTTACCACCCTGTTATTACAAAGTATAAATAAATTATTTCAAAAGCCACTCAAAATTAGACCTTTTTTGACAGATCAGCAAAAAGTTTTTTTGGTGTGCGTGTTGCAGAATTTTAACAATTAGTTTATGTGGGCTAAAGATAAATGCACAAAAAAATTTATCTTTAGCCCAATTTTGAAAATACCAAGATTGAAAATTGCTGTTCTACTGTGGTTTCAGTTACAAGGGCTGATTAAACAAATTTTGAGCACAGCATACATGATTTAAATATGCTTTATGTTATGTTAGGGAAAGGTTAACATCAAACACGGATACTCTCTTATTAAATGTTCTAGATGTACTTGAAAATGCTCCCAAACATAAAAAAAGTTCAAAGAAATCCAAAATACAATTGCCACGAACTCAAAAATGGTTTATTTTTGAAACCTTTCAATTAGCCTAAGAACTGAAAATTTATTGTGAAGCTCACAGTCACAGGTGTAGAGGCATTAAGTCTCATGGGGCAGAAGTAACAGTATTAGGATTACTACCTTGGTATGGGTTAGGTAATGGGTGGTTAAATCAAAGGGCCAATAAGATGAACGGGTTGTTAAGGGATTTGTGTGAGAGGGAGGAGGTTAAATTTTTAGATGTTTGGAAGGAGTGTAGGAGGGATTGGATAAGCAGGGACAATTTGCATTTAAGCTTGATAGGTAATAGGGAGGTTGGCAAGTGGGTTTTGAACATTCTGGAGTCAAAAAACTAGTATACAAGCAGGGATGGGAAGGACATAGAGGGTTGACAGTACACAGTAATTGCTTAGGAAAACTAACAGGGTCTAAATTGCAGGAGACAAACAATACAAAGGGAAAGTGCAATGTAAGGGAGAAAAACAATACCAAAACAAATAATACAAGGGGAAAGTGCAATATAAGGGTAAAAAATAAGCTAAAAGTATTTTATTGTAATGCTTGCAGTGTGAGAAATAAAATGGATGAGCTCAAGGGAATTGCACAAGCAGAGGATATAGATATCATTGGGATTACTGAAAGTTGGGCAAGCAGTGAAGATGCACAAATTTTAGAATTAAGTGGATTCACAATGTTTAGGGAGGACAGAGTGAATAGGAAAGGGGGTGGGGTTTTGATTTATGTGAGAGAATTCTTAAACTGTACGGAAATAAAGTTAAATAGTAAAACTGAGGGTATAGAATCAGTCTGGGTGAAACTGAATACAGACAAAGGCAAATGACTAATTCTGGGCAATATATATAGACCTCCTGTTTGTAGTGAAGAGCAGGAAAAGGGCATGTGCAATCTGATAAACGAAGCATGTCAAAAAGGAGAATTAATTTTAATGGGGGACTATTAACTATCCAAATATTGACTGGACAAACAATCTAGCTACAAATGGGAAAGGGGCAGAATTTTTGGAAGTGATACAGGATTGTTTTTTGTACCAGATGGTGTAAATAGGATACTAGGGACAATGCAATATTGGATTTGATTTTCAGCAATGAGGAGGATAGGGTGCAGGATTTGGTTATAGGTGAGCCACTGGGAGAAAATGATCATAGAAGTATCAGATTAAGTATAAAATTTCAGTCAGCATACACAATCAATAGTAGGATAATTCCAAATTTCCGAAAGGTAAATTTTCATAAGATATGGGAAGAGTTAAAGGAAACATTCAGAGGGGGATTATTAGCACCGCATCATTCTGAACAATGGGAGGAATTCAAGAATAAGTTAGACAGGGTGTTAAAAAAAACATGTAACGCGTTCAGGAAAAAAGGAAAATCTAGAAAATTGCTCCTTATGTGGTTTTCAGGGGAAACACACAAAGTTTTAAAATTAAAACAAAGAACATACAGGGTATATAAAAGCACTGGTAACGACAGAGACAAGGAGGCATATCAGAAAGCCAGAAAGGAGTTTAAAAATATTAGTCGGAAGCAAAAGGTGTCCTTGGAGGAAAAATTAGCAAGGGAAATAAATATAAACCCAAAAGAATTTTTTGCATATGCAAGTGGTAAAAATAAATTTAGTACTACACTGGGCCCGTTGGAGGGGAAGGGAGGTGAATTAATTCAAGACGAGGTGGGAATGGCAAACGTGTTAAATGACTTTTTTCTGGGGTTTTTCAATGGTAACTATAATTTAAAAAAGGATCCCAAGGATGGAGCCTTTGCAGGGGGTATAATTAAAGAATGCAAATTCACCGGGGAAGAAATAGTACATCAGTTGAAAAGAATTAAGCCATCTAAAGCACCAGGGCCAGACGATATTTATCCGAGAGTACTAGTGGAATGCGCGGAAGAACTGGGGGAAGTAATTCACAGGATATTTAATTCAACATATAGCACTGGTTGGGTACCAATGGATTGGAAGTTAGCCAACATAACTCCAATTTTCAAAAAGGGAATACAAAGTGATCCGGGCAACTATAGACCAGTAAGTCTAACATCAGTAATTTGCAAAATATTTGAATCTCTGTTAAAAAAGCATATAATGTTATACTTGGAGGAGGGGGGACTGTTATCAGAGAATAAGTATGGGTTCAGGAATGGCAGATCCTGCTCTACAAACCTTTTGAAGTTCTACGAAAAAATTACTGAGGAGCTGGATAATAAGAGCAGTGTGGATATCATGTACATAGATTTTCAAAAGGCTTTTGATAAAGTACCTCATGAGGCATTACTATTTAAATTGGAGAGGCTGGGGATTCAGGGAAAAACATTAATATGGATAAAGAATTGGTTATTGGGTAGAAAGCAGAGAGTGCAGGTAAAAGGAAATTATTCACAGTGGACAGAAGTTATAAGTGGGGTGCCTCAGGGGATCAAGAATAGAATCAGTATATTTGCAGATGACTTAAAAATATGGGGGACAGTGGATACCAAGTTACAGATAGAAAATTTACAAGGAGATTTTGATAAGATATCCGAATGGGCTGTAAAATGGGTTATGTCATTTAATGTAGGGAAATGTCAAGTTCTGCATATGGGTTACAGGAACAGTGGAGCCGAGTACAGCCTGCAGGGAGTAAAGGTAAAGGAGGGAGAAACAGTCAAGGATCTTGGGGTGATAATTCACAGGGATTTTAGAATGGGTCATCAATGTTCAGCTGCGGGTAAAAAGGCTAATAGGTTACTGGGGTATATTAAAAAGACTGTAACTTCAAGGGATAAGAATATAATCTTGCCGTTATATAAGGGTTTAGTAAGACCACATCTAGAATATGCTGTACAATTCTAGGCTTCATATATGAGAAAGGACATAGAATCAATTGAAAGGGTTCAGCTCAGAGCTACAAAAATAATAAAGGGGCTAGCAAATTTCGACTATAATGAACGTTTAAGTAAGCTAAACATGTATACACTGGAAAGAAGAAGAAGGAGGGGGGATTTGATTCAGCTTTTCAAGTTTGTAAAACAAGGGGACACAGAGGGCTTAAATTTCAATAGGGATAACAGATCAAGGGGTCATGGGTATAAATTGAATAAGACACATTTTAATCGGGATTTAAGGAAAAACTACTACTTTAATAGGGTAATAGACAGTTGGAACGCGTTGCCAGAAAATATAGTTAATGCAAAGGGAGTGTACGAATTTAAGACACAATTGGATAGTCAGTGGGAATTGGAGAATTCATAAACAAAGGACCAGCCTTGTTGGGCTTGAGCCTGTAGCTGGTCGTCAATATTTGTATTTGTATTTGAAGGAAGTTGAGTCACATGGTTTTGTACAGGTCTGTAAATTAAAGTAGGGACTGGTAGTAAATAAACAAATCATTTCCCCAATTGGCACCATTAGAGCAGATTCTGGCTCAAATTTTTTGGTGCTGAAAACGATGGCAGTGATAAAGCATTGTCAGGGGAAAACTAGAAACTACGACTGTCATTCATGCTAGTGCATATAGCAGCATTCTCCTTACAAGGTTACACCCCTTTTCAAAAATCGACTGACCCAAGGTTAACTGCCTTCTCATCCAAGCCAGAGCTTAGCTTTCTAGGAATGAGTGAAAAACAAACCATAATTAAACTGACGTATTTGTTATAAGGAAACCAGATGTGCAAGTGTATAAATAGAAGCAGTGGTATCGCTTGAAAACATGAAATTATTGTTTTCAGATAACTATTTTCAGTATCTAAACACTAATCTTGTAAAATTACTAAACATGTAAGAAATTCTAAAACAAAAACTTTTAAAGAGTAATTGAATTGAAATAGTTTATACTTACTTGTCGTTCTTAATATGCTCATACAAACGAAAAAACTGACGAACTTGGAAAATTATCGCACTCACTGTGACAAATAGTGCTAAGAGGGCTGGATAAATTCTACGAAGCACAATATTTTGAAGCTCGAAACTAGATGCTGAAATTAAAATGCAATCACGAATAAGAAAATATATTGTTACATTGCACACAAATAAACGCTTAGAAAAACTTTTCTAGGCCTTCTTTCATTTAGCTTAATATACTTAATACAAACTGAAGGAACTTAGAAGCGATTTAAACTCAAATCTTAAATCAAAATAACATAGAAGTATTGAAAAGAGAATTTGGTAGATTAATTTTGTTATAGTGGATTTTTATAATTATCTGCCGTTTTTTTTTGGTTGATGTGTTCAGTTCTCTAAGACAAGCTGAAGAATGTTCAGAAAAGTATGATTGGTAATTATCACAAAGGATTTCAAGAAAGCAAATTAGGTCATGTCTTAGTAGATTGTTGCTATAGGACGCGATTTGAATATTCTATAGATACATTTTTATCAAGTTACAATCTTCACATGAAAAGTTAAAAGCTTTAATTACATTAAACTTTGTAAAGAATAATATGGTTTCCCAACAGGACTGTACATTAGGGTAGGATGAAATAAAATCTTAAGCTGCTAGAATAAATTCTAATAGCAAAAACATTCGACCAGTCAGCTCAGAACACATCAGTTTTGTTTTTCAAAATTAAACAATATATATTATCAATATCTCAAAAATAAACAATAGACTGGCTGATAAAGTTATCAAATTCTCATATTTAGGTTTTTTTTGTATGACATTGCCTGAAATTTTGGCTACTCTACATAACAATTCAATTTTGGTTTGGAGAATTCACACATGCAAATGATATAATTTAATCAGAAATACATACAAAACATTGGAATGAAACTGCAAGCAACAATGTATGGCACAGCTAGAGATAAGCCCACAACTATTATCACTGGTAGGGCAAGATCCATGAAAATGGAGCGTAAATTGATGTTACGTATTCCTTCTAAATATACCTGAAACAGATTCACAAGCACAATTTAATGGTATGCAAAATAAGCACTTCAATCTATGTGTTTTGATTGTAAAATAGTAGCTTTGAAATATCTTCAATTTTATGCAATTGTTAAAACAGAATCGTAACATGTTTTAAATAGCCTTTTTAAATGATAGAAGTTTCGACAACAATAGAACAAGGAATTCACTGAGTTGGTTAGTTCGATTTTTAGCTTTGAAGTCAGCTTTCCCCAACTTAATCCTTTAAGTGGCATTGACGAGATATCTTGTACAATTATTCTAATCTTGTATCGAGATCTGGCCAATTTTTCCAATGCCGAGATGTCTTGTCATCAAGAATAGTTTAGTAGATTAGTTCAAGTAGGAGTTTTATCAAACCAGTTAACAGTGACACATTATTAATACTGAAAACATTCATTAGACTAGTCTTTTCATCTAAAGAAATAAAATACAAGAAATAGCATAAAATGGGATCTACTGAATTAGCAGAGTATAAATACCTGTTCTATAACCCTTTTCATCCACCAATTAGGACCAACAAGCACGACAGCACAAAATGTTTTGGTTAAAAGCACACCAATTGCCCAGTCCTATAAGGGAAAAATGGAACACAAATCAAGGTCATAGGTTTCTTTAAAATTGCAGTGCTTTAAAATGGCAATAACATTGGACTTCACTTACTTGCCAAATTGATATGAGAGGTGTTTGATTCAGAGACACTCTAGCTGGAACAGTGAGAATTAAATCTAAGAGGAGTCCCATCAAAATCGGAATCAGGCCTAATAATACACTCATTGCACACAACATCTTGAAAGACTGAAATGAAGAAATCATAGATATAATTTGAAATTTAGTAAGCATTACACAGGAAAATATGAAAATTTTTCAAAACAGTGGCTAATAAATATTAAAAACTTCAATGGCCATTTGGTCGAGCAAATGAAACAGTCAATGGCCATTTTGGTCAAGCAAGACGTCCATCATCACCAGGACAGAACTTAGTCACTGAGGTATATACAGCAATGAAGAGGCAAACCAATTGGCTAAGTATGGAGCGGTTGACTAATATAAATCCCTTTAACTCTATGTATCATCAAGAAGCCCATATGCTCATTTACACTAGACTCAACACACAAAAAGATGTAAATGGAAAGAAACTGAATGTTTTATTGAGGAATACAGCTCATATCACAGGTTCCTAGAGCTATATGAGTTGCTTGCTTTTGACTTCTAACTGGACTACCTACAAAGACACTTACATTGTATTGGAGTCGCGAGTCCAGCTATCTGTCTCCTTTGCAAACTGGACGAAACACGTGGAGACCAATTCAAGGACTGTCTTAAAATTCATGACAGTGCAATTGGAAATACTGCTTATGGTGTTTTTTAAGCCTTAATCTTTCACTTCAGAACTCTATTGGGCTGTTTGTCGATTTAAGGTTGATAGACAGGAGATGGGCGTAGGTAGGTAGACATTTTTAATTCACGCTACACTGGAGCAACAGAACTGGTAATTGGCAATGGTACAGGATTAAACTTGAAAGGAAAGGTTCTTTGCATACAACACCATGGTCAGATGACAAGGTCACACCTGAGACATTGTTACGCATATTTTATATTATTTACTTCCAACTTTTTTGAAATATTGTTCACTGTAATTGTTAGATTCTAGATCTTTCACAAGTTCTGCTCCCATTTTGTTCAATGATTTGTTTTATCATTGTCTCTTGTGTATTGTTTTCTTTTACTTGTTTTTTTGTATACTTCAAAAGACTAGATTTTCTGGCCTTTTGCCATTTCAAAACTGTTTTTGGCTTTTCTGCATATACCAAGTTTTATGTTCATTTCCTGTTCCATCAAATGTTTGATCTGTATTTAACTTTGTTTAGTGTAATGTTTTACATTGTTGTTCTGTATGACATTCCTGCTTATGTTTTAACACTATCGCCCATGTTGGAGCAATTTATCAAATGCAAAATTCATGGATTTGACAAATGCCACCTGCGTGCTTCAGAGGGTAGGCATGTGCGGTTCCTGTCTGTTGGTGTGGTTGCCCAGTGGGCTGAACCAGGGCTGGAAGTACCCCTCCTCCACACTAGAAACTAAACCGCTTGGTGAGACTCACAGAAGAGGTGACACCTGAGCTGTCACCCCACTCTCCAACCTTCCACACCACGCCAACGTGAGTATCTTTGAGGGCTTTCAACTTCTAACAAGTGAATGCATATAAAGACACTTGTACCGTTTTGGATTAACGAGATCAGCTATCTGACTCCTTTGCAAGCTCGACAAAATGACTAGAGACCATGTCACAGAATGACCTAATATAGACATACAAAACTGTGGACAGTGACTGTAAGCCATGTTTTTAACGACTCTTGTGCTGCTCATCGATTGATGGCCAATAGGCTGGAATTGGGCGTAGAATACAAAATGTTCTCTTAATAATCTTAACACAATACCATTTGAAGAGATTCAATAAAAAAAATATATAAACTTACAATGGTGAGCCATTCCTTCATTTTAGCAGATATTGTATTCCACCCTCGAGGAATCCAGCTCCACAGCAGAGTACAAATACGCAACATGACCCAACATACATATAATCCACAACCAATAGTGTACAACTCATGAACTTTGGCATTTCCAAGCCAAAGGGACATCAATTTTCGTCCAACAAACACTGAAAAATGAAATTTTTTTCAGAAATTTTGATCTAGTATCATGTATAATTTAGTTTCAAATATAGTAAATTCAGGGTGGCAACGAAATCCTTGAAAAAAAGTTCCCTGATATTTCCCTGATAGTCTCACAAAAATTTCCATGATTTAACAATTCCCTTAAGAAATGTTGTGATCCGTGATTGATATCGATATACAGTATCCACACAACACTGTTTTTAAATATTTAAAGCCAGAGGGTGTAACAGGATAATTCTTGACAAATATTTTGTATTTTTTTGTTATTGTAAGGGTTTGAACCCTTAATAGAACTCTTATAATTTCAATTGAAATATTTTTATTATGAACATTTTACACCTGACCCTACATTATTATACTATTCATTAAAACCAAATGCAAATATCCATAAAAAAATTCTACAAAAATGTAATTGCAAATGTAAAACAAAAATAATTAACTTAATACACAAAAAAACATAAGTTACACAAATTTCAAATTGTATACCACCAGTTGTATCACAATCCTTACGGTGACAAGACGCTGCAGCCGCGAAAAAAACGGGAGCGGCGGTTTCTCAGTGTTTAAAAATTACGACGCCATGGTTCTTTATTCGAATTACAATTTCGGCGAATACGATTTATTCGATTCTCAAAAGTGCTCGTAATAGTGCATCTCTAAATAGGACAAACAATAATGGTAGCCGTTTAAAGCTGTCAAAATTTCCCTGATTTTTTGTAAAATTTGGAAATTTTCCCTGAGATTTCCAGAATTAAAAAGTTCCCTGAGAATTCCCCGATTTCCCGGTTCTGTTACCACCCTGTAAATTGATTGATCAAGAAAATCTTAAACCACACTAAAGAATATAATGTACACAGGATAATTAATTTTAAGTGTGTAAAATAGAAATTTTAAAACAATGTGGCAAGCAGATGGTGAAACGGTTAAAATAGTGTTAAGATTTGTTTAATTTCAATGGTTTAGTTAAGAATTTTGACAAGTGTGCATATAAATAATTTCAAAAGTAATACCCAAATAAGTAAATTTGAGTATTACATTTTTTTACAAATCATCAAATTGTTTCACGATTTTTTTTGAAAGCCACTTAGGAGCACAAAAGGTAATTAATTACTGTTACTCTTTGTAAATCAATCAAAATTATACCTATTATTTTTATAAGCAAAAATATACGTACAATATACAAATTTCTGGAGTGCCACAGAATTATAGTAATTGGTTTTTGTGTGCCATGAGATGTGTAAAGGTCTTGAACAGAGCTGTTCTAGACAATAGTATAAATTCATGTAACCCATAATTGTGAAAAACACAAGCTGGCAAAATCTTCATGTTACAGTACTTTTTAACATAAAAACTGCATTTGTCTCAATTCTTTCAAATGTGTATTTAAGATTTATAGCTAGGCATTTATAAATAAAAATTAGCATGGAATAAATTTACATAGGAATTACTTTGTGGAGCTTAAATTTATTCAGTATAGAAAAAAATAAATATTTATGGAACATCTGCTATATAGAATACACACCATGATTAGAAGTTAAAATATCTTAACTCAGAAATTAAGAATACCAAATATTTTTTGTTGAACTCTGTATGTGAAAACTCTGTTTAAGTATCGGTACTAAAAAATCTAAATTGATACTTTCAGAAATCTATTCCTGAATACATCACTAGTCAACATACTCAATTTCAGATAAAAATTTTATTCAAAGACAAGAATTTAGATGGTATTTTTTCTATATTACAAGAAAATTATCCCTGAAACTAGAAATGAAAATGCACTCACCAGGTACGGTAATCATCACCAAGCTACCAAGTGTCAAACTAATGCAAATGAAGAAAATCAGGCACAAAATCTAAATAAAAAACAAAAAATCAATATGGTTCAAACACAAAACTTTACCGATTTATTTAAATTATAATACTTTCAGAAAGATTTTTTTAAATCTAGAATAAAATTTCTACCAATTAACTTCTTTCAAGACTAGAGCCATCTATTTTTACAAAAGAGCCAAGAATATTTTTATATCAAACAGATAACAGTAAAAATCATCTCATATTTTTTAATTTTAGTACATATTAATACATTTTAATAAAATCTAAGTCATTTTCCATGCCAAATCTTGTTTTAAAATACATACCATATGAAATTTAAACCATAAACTTACAACTTTAGAAGAAGGTCAGTAGTTGAATTAACATTGCACTGGAGCAACGTAATGGCGAGTCTGGGACCAACACAGAGTGGAAAGATTCGAGGACAACACCACGAAATTTTGAACCAGTCAGATGTCGATGACAAACTTCCACACCACTACAATGTGAGGACATTTAAGGCCACAACAGATTTAACAAGTACCAGCCCCCATGTACATGGTAGTTTGGTTGGATCGAGTTTTGAACTTGCAGAGTAACTACTTTAGAAAAACTGATCACATTACAAGACTCACAGAAGATTAAACTTTTTGGCTAATTAAAATTTGCTAATTTAACTTTAATGAATTGTTTCAACAACGATAAAAGTCAATCATTCATTGGCAATGTGAAAATAATATTTATGGGCAAATTGAAGAGCAAACCTTGAAAGGCAAAAATCGAGGTCGTTTGTAGGGCTGAAATCCAGACGGGCTAACTGGGTGGAAGAGAGCTTGATGTGCAGCAGCTAAAGCACCTCCTTGAAATCCATCTTGAGCATCTCCTTCTGGAGCTGGTGGAACGGCTGCTGCTGGATCAGGTTGCTAAGGGAAACAAGACAAACTTAAATTCCTGTTTGATATTAGCTGAAAATTAAGTGCACTTTCTAATAAATATAGGAAAATGTATGAAACTTGAATTAAAAAAAGCGGTTACATTCTGAAGCTTAGAAAGTCATTTGGAGGTTTTATGACAAGGGCAGTATTTGGCCAAGCTGGAGAAAGTCATTTGGGTATTGGTAATTTTAGTTAACGTCGTACTAGAGCAACACAACGGGCTATTGACGACGGTCCGAGATCAGTCCCTTAAGGGAAAAATCCGAGGACAACACCTCGTAATTTTGAACCACGGTCAGATGACGAAGCAACACTTAAACTGGCACCCCACTCTCTAAACTTTCACACCAACCCAACGTGAGGACTTTCGGCCATGACAGATTTAAGGTGCACCAGCCGTCCCTACACCATACGCTTACAAACATCCATGCCCGAACCAGGAACCTTCTGATCTAGAGGCTAACACCTTAACCACTTTTCTAGTGGTCATTTGGGAAACAGAACCAAATTATAATGCTTTTAATACAAAACAAACTAGTAATCAGGGGTATTATTTTTTGATAGTTTTGGAACATCTTGAAATTTATTAATACAGTAGAACCTTCATCACCCAAAAGCTGATTTTCCACGCACCCGAGCTGAATCAGATGCCGAGTTTCGTAGAAGATTGACTTTTTAAGCTTTAAATAAAGTATAAGCATGTGTAGAGTTGCTTTTTAGGTTTCATGGCACAAGGGCCATATTTGGCAAAGCTGTGCCAAACACAACAACGTCAAGTAAAACTGCTGTGAAAAATAAGAGTTTCAGTACAAGTTCAAAATTATCACAATAAATACATATTGTGACACAAATCCATATACATACTATTCTTAGTCTCTCAGTAACAGTTGTAAAAAACATGTAGTATGGAAATGTTTTCTGTATTTCATACAGGCTCTTTTGTGTTATGTTCGGATAATCAAGATTCTTTAGTATTAACATATAATTGATTGATACAAGACAGGAGTTAAACAAATTATTTGAACATTTATTATTTAAAATAGATATCTAGTTTTTAAAATAACCTATTAAAACTTAGAAATTAATCGATTGCATTTATTTCAAGAAAGTCACATTTATCGACTCCTGGTGCACTGCAATTTGAACAAAATCACAACATAAAATACTAAGTACCTGCTCATTAATGTTCACGTCTCCTAAGAGGTACGATCGGATGTCTAAAATATAAGAGACTCCAATACACCACGAACGAACAAAGAATTTCAACCAATGCCTCATGTGACCTTGTTCTAATAGAGCTGGTAACACGACTTGCAGCAAAACTAATTCTAAAGAGAGTTCACTGTATGGCATTTCACTGGAAAGGTAAAAATGAAAATATTCATACCATCTGTAATTTTGCAACTAAGTTATCTTTCAAATCTAAGCTAATTAAACAATTTTTAACAAATAAGAAACTATTTTGAAGCTTTTTAAAGTTTTTAGTCATTGGCACACTTAAATTCTACACTATTTCAACTCAAATGTGTATTAAGATGAAAGATAAAAATAGATCCAGAATATATGTAGAAAATATATAAACCCTGAATTAGGTAAGTTTAAGGGTCATAGCAGTCATAAAAATAACACTAATAGATCATGAAAATTTCCCAAAATTAAAATTGTAATCATAGCTTAACTGAACAATTGAGAATTGAACAGATTATTATAATTGAAAATAGGTTAAGTTTGATAGAGAGTACTTTGAACTCACATTGATTTTAAAGTATATAATAGAACTACAAATGCAAAAATATTTTTACATTTTATGACATATTAGATAAAGTTGACTATTCAAATAAAAAAGTCAGAAAATGATTATTCCCTGCCAAATCAACTCAACAAAGTACCATTTTCAACCTGACTTTTTATGATTAAAAAATTTAGTTTTATGTAGCCTCATATAAGAACTGAAATTGTGCAGAATATGAGTATGAAATAATCAATATCATAAAATATTTTTTTTGTGTTACACCTTGAAACCTTTCATGTACATGAGGCTGATATGAACCAATTTTTTCAAAATATTGAAAAGTTAAGTTTCTGAAAATTCAAAATTTTCAAATTTTTGATTCGATGCATGAACAGCTTTATAATATAGATATATTGCAAGACATTAAAAGAGCAGAATTTCGTTGCAATAGTTTAAATACACATATAAATTCAAAATGTTGGTATTTTTTTTAAATATTAAATTATTGTTTCAGAAACTTGAAGATTATCTTCTCCCTAATTTTTGTTGTTGTTAATATTAGATATATCAATGTTGAGTGCTGTGTTGAGCTGACATAAAATCGTTCAAAACAGTATTAAGCACTATCTTTGTGTAGTTAATGAAATACATGCCACAATTTCACTCTTATGATAAATATGTTTCTTATATCCTTTTTAAACTGAGTTACTTATAGATATTAGCTAGCATTTCAAAGAAAGTTTATAAATAAGACATACATACCTGGACAGCAAGAGGTGATAAGGAAGAAAGCCAGGTGCGATTTTTTCAATTATTCTGACCGGTATCCAAACTACTAGCAAAATAGTTGTTCCAAATACGACTAATGAAAACAGCACTCTACGAATGTGCCTCAGTATAGGAGAATGAATCATCTACAATAAAGAGAATTCATATTCAGCACATACACAATAGTTTAAAATAAGGCATATCATGAGGGTGAGAAAAAATTATTTTCAAATTCAGATTTATTTTATTTAAAAGTTTTTTAATTCAGGGTGATCCAAATTAAACAGGTTTTTGAACCTCATTTGGAAAAAGCAATGGGTGAATCGTGCAGCTTCCGATTTCAAAAGTAAAAAATAGTTCACATTTCAGTCACTAGGGGCAAAATTTAGCACTGCGGTTCAGACAATTTGAACTTTCGTAACTTATCTCATAACCTGCTTACACAGGGTGGCCCATATGTCACTAGACCATTTTAAAATAAAATAACTCTTATGTATTAAAAATTCACATTTATTCTTTTATAAAACAATAAATATGTGTCTCAATATTTAAAAAAAGTTACTGCATACAACGACGTAGCAGGATTGAAAACTCGCTTTCAATTTGCTCGATTCTTAGATGGTTTCCCGAGAAAGTATGGATCAGAAATTTACGAAATTAACATGGTTTGTTCAAAATTGTACAGGGAACAAGACGAAGATTTTTTTTCCCCCGATGCGGCTATTAGCAATTAGTTTAGGGTTTATTAAGTGTCAAAGTCAAAAAAAGCAAACGGGAAAAATCGGGACATTTTGGTAACTTTTTTTGTTAAAACTGTCATATCTATAGTTTTTAAATTTGAAAACATCACTGGAACCTTAGAATGCACTCTTTCTTAATGTATAATTATTTTTAAATTGGTTAAAAAATAAATTTAATGCAATGAAAAGTATAATTTTGCGATAGTGTACAACAAACTGTTCTTCGCGGAAATCAAACATGAAACGGCCTTGATGTCATGGAAAGGAGAGTCCAATCAGGAATATACAAATTATTAAGATAGTTTTGCCATCACAGAGGATTTGAAATTTGACGAAAAGAGTGTTGGTTTGCAAAGCGGGGTCCTCAAGTTTTAGAAATAATTTTTAATTAGTTGTGTTGTAATTGTCTGTCTCTTGTTCAGACGGTGGTTGTCTTACCTCCAAATGACGAATGCAAGCTCTTTGGGTTAGCACAATTTGACTGTTGATTTTGTAGATAAAATTGGATTAGTTATACTAGTTGCTCTATTACGAATTTCTCCATAACTATTTACCAGGGATTACTTATAAATAATTTTAAAATTAATAGCAAAAAAGTTATTTTAAAATGGTCTGGTGACTTGTGGGCTATATCCTATGTCAGGAGACAGCATTTTTCATTAATTGACAACTCTAGCTTAGTGTCATAAAGCTCACTTTACTGCAGCATTTGTTACTTGTTAAACTATTTTGCCATTTATACAGCAATGCTTCTTCTGCACTTTAATTCATTTTGGCAGTTAAAAGGCTTATGTAGAAGTCCAGAGATGATTTTCAATCTTCGTAATACGATCCTGAATTTTAAACAGACAGGAACCGTTTCTGTAAAACCAGAATGAGGTTGCAAGCCAACTGGACTGCAGAGAGCAGAAATTTCAACAGCTGTGGTGGGGCAGAAAATGGCAAATGCATATGGTAGTAGTGCACTTGCGATATCACTGGTATTGGACCTGCCGTACACAAAAGAGTGGAGAGTTCTGCAAAATGTCTTGAAATTTTACCCTTATGTAAGATATCCCACACTGGAATCTCTTCATGTTGCATATGATATACAGAAAACATTTGCATTAATATTTATCACTTGAATGACAGTGGATGATGCATGGATTTTCAGTTTAAAAAATGGCTCATTCTTGGGGTGTTACTGAGTAGAAGCGAATTTGTGAACTTATTTGTACTGTGAATACTATACCAGGTTATTTAAATCATGAGTTTAGAATAAAGATAACGACAAATCAGCATACCCTCACCATAACACAATTTTAGCAATTTCACATGCATATGAAATACCTCTTGGATAGGATTGAAGTCGGGATCATTCAAATTCTTTAGAAACCACAGAACACCAGGACGCAGAACTTCCCGTAGTAAGAGGATGAAAGCAGCAAAGTAAAATACGTAAATCATTCCAGCAAGCCAGTGAATAAACATAGAGGTTCCAGGAGCAAGTTTAAATCCTGCCTCTCTATCATGAATAGTGGCATCCAGCATTGTCTAAAAATTAAATTTCAAAATAAATAACACAAAATAAATACTAAAAAAATTCAAGCTACTTTGAACTAGTTTTTGGTTGTGTAAGAATTACATATTAGGATAATTCAACAAAAGCTAGCTTTCCATACAGATTGAAAACAAAACTTTGAAATGTTATGCATTAACTCCAGAAAGAAATGAGGAAAGTTTATATCGGAGAGAACCTTAAATTAATTTCTTCTGCAATTTCTGTCCAGTTGCAAATGTAACCGAACAGAAAAGCATAAAAGGTAAAAATAGCAAGAAAAATTAGGTCTGGATTCACTGTTTCTGCAAAGCTTAAGATTGAAAACAAAGTTTTTTTTCTAATGCCCAGTAAAAATAAGACTAAGAGGAATTTTTTTTGCCATACAAAAATAGAAACTGGGCAGTTTTCTTAGAATTGTGATCACTTGAAAACAGAAAAAAAAAAACTGTCTTTTGTTGATCACATAGATATAAGTTGGTGATCTTCATAGAAAAATTGTAATTAGTGTTTTGACAACAGGTTAAAAATTCCGTGCTACATTAAACATTGGGTTGAATTTGTTATTAAACTAAAAAAATGTTCCTAAACATTTGTGGAAAAAAATTAAATTTTCATTTAATTCCAGCAGATTTTTAATCAAATGGTTTTTATAACATTTTGAAAAGTAATTTAATATTTTAAGAGGGAAAAAAGCAAATTGACTGCAGTTGAAAGGCTTTTCAGAATTTATAGGAAAAAACTATTTAAGTTTTAAGGTAATGCTTAAGGGTATGGAATTAGCAAAACTCAAATCACATCAAGACTTTTGAGAATGTGCCTAATATACTGCAATTTTTAACATTTGGAGAAACAAAAACAGTATTTTAGACACACACATTTTTGAATTAAAAATCAAAGATACTAGATGAGGAAAATAAGCATTTTGGTAACAAAAAGGCGTCAGAACCTTCCTTTCAATATCTTTAATTTGTCTCAAATTATGAAACATTGTTAATACTGTATAAATAATTAACTGGATGTGTGACATCTGTATTCCCCCATGAGGTTTATACCACAACTTAAAGCTTTTAGAAAACCAGACATGTTTTCTATCATACCATTATACCTCATAAAGTACTAATCACTATTAATGTAACAGAATATAAAATGAGGGACAATTGGGAATTTTAATAAAATGTACAGTACAAAGTCCAAAATCCAGATTCCTCCGGACCTTGTCCATTACGAATTTCAAACTTTGGATTATTTACCTTTTTTGTCAAAAAAACTAAACCTAAACCCCTCTGCCCACAAATTTTGCATTTGCAATAGTAAAAGAGCTGATATATATATATATATAAATAGGAATAATTTAAAAAAAAAGGAAAAACTTTTTAATACAATAAAACAAATTTTACTTGCAAATCTTCTAATTTTTCTGTGTGGCCTTTACCCTCAACATGTACGTTATTTTGCATTGTTTTATCAATTAGGTCAAAGTTAAACTCCTTGTTCTTTAAAAAACACAGCAAAAAAGTCTGTATTTTCCGTATTTGTGACGTTTAAATTTGAGACTATTGTATTAACTTCAGGGCCACTAGTCAAAGCACTTGTGGAATAGTAGCATGACTTTTTAAAAACGGTAGCAAAAAGTTTCTTAACCTTATTTTAGTAGCTTGGATTGCAGAGCCTGCAATTCTGATGGTTGCGAGATCGGCGCTTGGACCTGGCTAAAGACTGTTGTGTTCGCTAATGGTGTCTGGGGCACGTTAAATAGGTCGTGGTCACGAAGTCCCCCATGTTCCCATACCAAAACAATACCTCAGGGGGTTATCGGCCTCTGATTGGGATCTAAATTACGATATGCGTGAGTGAATGGATGTGTGAAAGGGACCTTCCTGTAAAACGGATGTGTCATGCATGAAGAAGTCCAACCCTCTGGGGCAATGGCACCCCCAATTGGGCCATATATGGCCCACACGACAACAACAGTAGCTTGGATTCGAAATAGCATAAAACACATATGTGGTAATTAAGTATGAAACAGATCTTGAAAACCTGGTCAAGGAATTAAAATTTTAAAATTAAAAAAAAAACTACATATTTTCTAAACAAAGTTTTCATGGCAATCTAGCAACTAGATTCCAATGTTACTTTTTTATCGTTGTCACAGCACGTCACCAAAACTTCAAAATTGGCGTTGCTTAAGCAGCGTATACATTTGTGAGCCGAACCGTTCATGAGCTGCTTGTGAACCGTTCGTAGAAATTATTTTCGCCACAAACTTCCAGCAATTCATGGGAATGGAAGGAACCAACCTCGAACTACCAAGGTCACGCTTAACGTCACTCATCAGCCTCCGGTAATGACGATGAAGTCTGGAGTTTTGTGAGCAGAAAGAAAAGCCACGAACTACTCACGCTATTGTCCAAATGTGAACCAAGACTGGCTTCGTGTTTGTCGAAAAACCGACGGGAAGCAGATCTACACAAGTTTGTACCTCGAACTACCAAGGTCACGCTTAACGTCACTCATCAGCCTCCGGTAATGACAATGAAGTCTGGAGTTTCGTGAGCAGAAAGAAAAGCCACAAACTACTCACGCTGTTGTCCAAATGTGAACCAAGACTGGCTTCGTGCTCGTCGAAAAACCGACAGGAAGCAGATCTACACAAGCCACTCATTAGGTGCCCAAATCCCTGTCCAAATCATGAGAACTTGAGGCTCGCGAACAGTTCGGCTCGCAAATGTATACGCGGTGTGGAAATTATTTTAATCTTAGATGGCGCAGACCTGCCAATCTGGCAATTTCAAAAAGCCTGAGACTTTTATCGACATCACGGCCTATTTTACCTATGATAACTTATGTATGATCACACTATAAAAAGGGTAAGGGATTTACAATTTACTAAGAAATACACATACTAAAAAGAAATACTCAAATTTTGTATTAAATATTTTATTTATTAAGAGTTGCAACAGTTGCTGACTTAGCATTTTTCAAAAAAGTGGAATCAAAATTTCTTTCATATTTCTTCAAAATGCAAACATTTTGCGAAAAATCCGAAAAAAACTCAGAAAGCCGGAGATTTGACGAAAAAGCCTGAGACCTGAGATTTGACCAAAAAGCCTGAGACTCAGGCTAAAAGCCTGAGAGTTGGCAGGTCTGTGGCGCTAGCGTCATGCGCCTTTCCAGCTCTCCCACACCTGCAGCTTTAGTCAGTTGAAGTTGAAGTTCGATTTCGAAAGAACCTTTGTGTTCTTAATTTGATTGATTTGATTAATCTCGATTTAAACTATGTATTCTTTATCTATGTCTGTAAATAGTGTGTTAATAGCAATTAAACTTTAATTTAATTGAAAGAATCTCTAATCTTCATCTTGTATCGATCTAAAAAATACCACTGAATCACCCGCTATTAATTAAAATATCCTTCAATAAATTTTTGAAAAAGTCACCAAAATTTTGAAAATAAGGAATTTTTTAGACTATTTTTGCTTTAAAAGCCCTAGTTTCCGAGGTTGAAAAATTGTCAGAAAACGTCGCTTTTAAGTTGCCTGTGGCAGCCCTACAACTTATATACATTAACACTTGCACAAATATTACTTGACTTCAACGAAGAGAAATATGCTACTTAAAAATATATTTACCAAAGAGCAAATGTCTAACCACCATCCACACACTAATGGGAAAATGCCGATCTCAATGACAGATAACAAGGAGACTTTGATGACAACATAACATATTCCTAATAATCTCCTTGTCCTATGCAATCTAATTAAAGCAGCTGCACCATGCAATAAGGCCAAAACAATACCAATGTTGATGTAACCAAAAAGTGTGGTTAAGAGTCCTTCAAATTCAGGAGCAACAGTCTAGTGAAAATGCAACAAAAAATCAAGTTAAAACAAGTTTAGAATATGTATTAATTTAGGAAAGTGCATTCAAAACAAGTTTAGAATATGTAATATTTTGGAAAGTACATTCAAACTCTTCAGTGCTACTTTTTTAGAGCAAACTCTTTAACGGGGCAATAAAATTTCAGTTTTGGTAGTACTATATTTCTTACTTTTTCAACTGGTTTACCTTTTAAAATATTTTTTTAAAAAAAACCAGGAAAATAAAAAAACTCAAATTACATATTTTAATTACTGAAGAGTCAACAGTAAAAATCAATACTCAAACAAAGACTTGACTAAAATATTTGATGTTTAGTTACAAAATAGCTCTAAAGATCGTAGCAATTTGAATTTTATTTTATATTCCATCATATCTCTTTGAGAGGCGTAAAAAATTCATATTAAATATAGTTTGTGTTATCCAAATTCAGAAAAAGCATTATTTTAACAACAAAATAAAATATTAATGTATTTACATTACTTATGGTACAATTTTTGGTTCACAAATAAATGGCATTTTTCATCAGATTATACAGATATTTCCTAACAATGCAATTTTGTCTTGAAATAGTTGTTATTGATTTTTGTGAATGTTTTTTCGTAACATTTAAGAAAACTTTTGATGTGGTGAAAATTATATTATTGGGGAGATGAATTTTCACTGCCTAAGAAAAAGCAGTGGCAATTAGTGAAAGTTGTGTTCTAGTAAGAACAAGTAAAAGTTTTTTGAATATACATTTTAATAGGGATCTGAATTTGGTTTCTATTAACAGTAATTCATATTGAACAAGTTCGTCTCAATGAGGTGTGACAATACTTATCTTTTTCAAATATTTCACAATATAAAAGAAGGAGGAAAAAATGCAATGACATTGATTTAACAAAAGCTACTGAAATAGACCAGATTGCAGATAGTCTATGCAGGTTGCAATTTAGTTAATAGTAATTACAATGCAATATAAATTTAACAGTATGAAACATGTTAGTATTAAATATTGTTTTAAAGGAAAACATAACATTATAGATAATACTAAGAGCAATTTTTAATTTATTCTAATAAAAATGGATTTACACTTACATATTCTTTGAAACCAAAGCATGATATAGCAAACTGACCAATGTGATAAGGACAAAAAGCTGGGGAAAAAATCCATATGCTTAAAATCTTATTTCAAAAACAACATTAACTAACAAAAAAATTAAACAGAAGATATAATTTAATTGGTTTTACACTTACCAAAAACTACAATGAAAAGAGTATTGAGAGAGACAACCCAGAAAACATGTTCCTATAAATATATATAATCATTAAATAAGTTATAAAATATGCAAATTTTAGTTAAATTACAAAGATTTTTTGCTTACAAAGGAAATAAATTAGTAATAAATAATTAAAGGAATTTGAGACATACCAGAAAAACAAGGGAACCATCAAGGCCTAATAACTGTAAAGAAAATAATTATATAAATACGAGAAATGAATGTGAAACACTATTCAATACACTAGTACTCAACTATATAGCGACTGTTATTAGTATAATTACGTTGAAATTTTTGAATTACAATATTTTCTGACAGTAATGATTACTGTGTAAATAACACGACAATTGATCTTACTACATCTTACTTATAATGGAACTGCTTCATGAAATCAGAAAAATATATACTAACTCTCTCCCAGGTTAATTCTTCAGCAGCATGATCCCATTCAATAGGATTCCAGTTGTTGACATCAGCTGAAATAAAATAATTCATATATACAGGAAATAGCAAAATCACTCAAAAGCACAAAGTTACTCAAAAGAAAGAAATCATACAAATACAAAATGTAATTTAAAAAGTGAATGAAATCGTTCCATTAACAAAACAATGTGTGTTGAGTAACAGACAAGTATTTAAAACAATTTTAAAATTTTGACTGTGGATATATATATATATATATATATAATAAGCACAAACATGATTCTTTCTTTTACCCATGGTCAAATGGGTTTTGTTCTCGGAGAGGGTTTTCAAGTCGTCCGGTGTAAGAAAAAAATATATAAAGATGTAGGAATACTAAACAACGGTAGTTGTCTACTAGTCTGGAAAGAACTCATTATAAGAGCAACGAGACTGGTAGGAGTCAGTTGCATTGTAGTAGGAATGCAAGGCAAGACTGTCACGAGCCAGTCACATTCCGGTATTCAGTTACGAGAAAATTAATAGAACAGACACTTTTTCCCCTGGACGCCATTGAGAGCTGACGTATTTTTTCCGAGCAGAGACGACTGCTGCAGATAATGACGGAACTGTTTTAAAATATAACTCAACTGTACATAATAATTGTGGATATTTATTCATTAAATGTCAATGTGCTGTAAGATTCGAAGTCTTTAATATAGACCTTACCAAACAGAACAACACGAATCTTACAAAGATATGGGTAGAAAACGTAAAACCGAAGCAGAACGTGATCAGGCTAAGCGTAGAAAGATTGAATACAATCAGAAATATAAGAAGGAACGATCAATAGAGACCAAGGCCTATGATCGTGAAAGAAAACGAAAAGCCCGTTCGAAGCCTGAGGCTCGAGCTCACAGTAATACACTACTGCGGGAGCGTCGTGCTCTTCTTCATCAGTTCTTCCTCCTGATATCTTCTTAGGTCTTCCTATTCCTTCTTTGGCTCATTCTTCTCCTTCATCAGATTTGAACGATTACTCTAATCAGAAGAAATGGCTCAAGGTGGAAGATCACTTTTTCAAAGCCACTGCCGACGGCCCCACGCATCGTTGCTTTTGCTGTGATCGTTTATAGATGGCAAAAAATTTAATCAAACACTCCAAAGCCGATTTACGTACTCGTGGTTTGAGCGATGATCAGATTGCAACAATCTTTTCCGTTGACTTTGGAAAGTCAAAAAAAAAAAAAAAAAAATTGACCATGGGTAACTTGTAATTGGCTTTCAAGACAATTACAGATAATTTTTTTTCTTTCTTTTCTTTCTTTTCACAAGCACGATTCTTTATAACTTTCAAGGTACAACTGCAGTCATCTAAATTCTTTCTTGGCACGATTCTTGTAACTTTCAAGGTGCAACTGACGCACTAACTGTTGTCTAAATTCTTTCTTGGTGTGATCATGGTACAACTGCTGTACAGGCCATAGTTTAAAAGTTAGTTATTTAGTTGGTCAGATATTATGGCATAAGGGCTATATTTGGACAAGCTGCATCAAACACAGGACAACGTGAAGTAAGAAATTAAGGGGGGAAGAGAGATAATGGAATATAGTGGGACGAATGCCGAAAAGATCGATTGGATATCCTGGGAGCATAACACCCTGTGTTTACCAGACAGTAAGCCCCAAGGGAAATGAAAAGATCACGCTGGTCTGTGAAGCCTGTATATACCAAAAGGAGACGTGACCTTGAGGGCATCAAATAAATGGACATACATGGAAAGCTTTTTACTAGCTCAGACAAGAAAAATACACCGAGGACAAGTTAAAGGAAGTGAAACTATGCCACACAAAATTCACATGTTGCTACCTTGGCAGTGGGCAAACCTATTGAGTCATGGTGGCCCCAACACAAACATGAAATTGTTTTTACTCCAGATTTTATGGGAGAAATACTCTTTGTTAGGAAATTTATAATCGTTTATATGGTAGTACTACATTTAAAATCAACTTACCTTGTGCTGCATTGTTGCCATCATTGCCACCATTAGGTCCAATGTCATCATCATTTTCTGGCACACCTGCTTGGGGTGCATTGGCTTGAACATTATTGTTGGCAAATTCAATAGGTTGATCTATCATATTCTAAATTCAGAAATAATTGTAACATTTGAGTAAACACAATAACATAAAACCAAATCAAATATGAAACACAAGTGAAGGTAAAATAATATAGTATAACTGTCCGTGATGTATGAACTACATTTGCGATAATTATTTTCACAGAAATTACAAATAAAATTAACAAGCAATACAAAGAAGAAAAATGAGATGCAATATTGAATAAGCATAAAATTTTAATTATGCATTTTTTAACTATCAATAAATAGCAAATAAAGTTATTTTCATATCAGATATCATATTATGCCCTTTCTTTCAACAAACTTTTCTGATTTTAAGCTTATACTTATTTGCTAAATACATATTTATATACATAATAGGCAGCTTAATAACATTAATGTTACAGCTAATAATTAGATGTTTATAATTTTATAAAAAATTTTCCAAAAGTAAGCAGAATGAAATATTCTAAAATTACTCACAACTGGATATTTAGCAATCAGGTATTTTGTGTATAAATTTCTACTAATTTATTTAGTCTAGTTTTTATTTCCAATTCATTTCGTTTATTTTTTAGTTTAATTTCTACTAATATATTTTAACTATTATTCAGATAACTTGATATAAAATATCAAGTTGATATAAAATATCAAGTTATCAGAATAAAAAATTAAAGATAGAATTTATCATTTTAATAAACTAAAGAGTTCCAAAACATGTATGAAGCTAGTGATATTGTATCCCAATCAATACTATTTCTGATGTTCTCTAAAGGAAATAATTTGTTTTCAACTAAAAAAAGAGGCACATGGTGTTATTGAATAGAAGCAAGCAAATGTTGAAACTTATTTGTACCATGCCTTCTGTGTCTCAAGATCTCATTCTCTTTTATCAAGAAAAAAAAAGTTAGTGATTTCTATCATGATTTACAATGACACTCTTCTATCGAAATGTGCTTTATTTCTTTCTATTCACAAGAAAATCTACTGATAAATAAGGTTTGATTTCCTACATGCAAGGCAGCCTCATGTTCTTGTTCCAACCATTCTGGTCCTCCACCGTGCAGTATCTGTTCTCTAAGCCAAACTAAACTGATGAAGGCACACAATGTACACGTTACCACACAACATCCATAGAGACTATCAGAAAAAAGATTTTCTCTGAAAATAAAGAGTCGAAAATAAGAGTTGATATTTTCATGACAGAAGAAAGATAAAGCAAATTAAAATATTTAATAATTCTGTCTAATAATTCCGGACTAAATCAACAATATTCTTATGAACTTAACGGAAACTGTGAGAATTCACTTAACATGTTCCTTGACAAGTCATTAAAAAACTAATGTAATTATTTTTTAATTTACTTACAGCTATAAACACAATACCTAGTAACCACAAGCAAAAAAACCCCCAAGTTTATCTCTAATAGTAGCATAGCAAAGTTTAAAGTGTTAATCGACATTCTTGACAAGCAAAATTGAATATTCTTGGCTAACTTTCAAAGGGTCTTATTTCTAAGAAAAAGGTATTGTAAAAAATGAATGTGGCATAGTTCAACAAATGTTATTGGGTATCATATAGTAAATTTTCTCAAAAATTGAAGATGGTGAGGCAAGAATTTTATTTTCCGTGCCTTAATTTGGAATTAATCCTGTAAGACATTTTATTGTTGAAATATAAATTCAGCTAATGTTATAAAATGCAAGCATTTTACAAATTGATTTTACTTTAAATAAAAAGAGCAGACATTACAATAAAAAACAAAATTTTCTGAGTGATACAAGCATCAAAATAAGTAACTATCACCACCATGTTTTAGATTAAACAATTTTGAGCCATAATACTTACGTAGAAAGTATGTCAAGAGGTAGACTTAATATTGAGCTTAAAGATCCCGTAAAAAGGCATCTATATATTCGACCTGAAAAAGAATACAATATATAATAAATTGCAAAATCTTTTAAAATTTAGGTGAAAGAAAATAGAGCTGCATAATAGTGATTTGCATACAAATTGTTTATCAATTTTATGCAAAGATAAATATGCCAGGAATACATCCAACATTAAAATTTATTGCTTAGCAATTTTGATTCTTTACAAAGCAAATCAGTATCTTTTATGAACATATGGTCGTCTCCAGCATGTCTGCAGATGAGTCAGGTTAAATAAAAAATATAAGAACAAGATTTCATGCACTTATAACCTATTCTAAAAGTAATAAAAGGAAAGTTAGAAATGTTATTTATGAACACTATAATAAAAATGATAGTTCAATGTCATCAAATTTTCTTAAATATGAAAACACCAATACTGTGACATCCATAGTAAAGTCATCTATTTTGAGTCTTTCCCTATGTTCCCTTTTGAATAACTTGCAACATACATATCCAGATTCCTCATTAATTGTGCAAATAACGTAAATTCTTGTGTCAAAATCTGATGTTACCATACTTGCGAAAGAACCACTATATTCAGCTATAAATACCTTTATTTCTAATTGATTAAACAATATGAGCCCTTAAACTGAATTATTTTTGAACATTCTCAGAAACTAATGACTGTAACTGAACATACTTAATAAACTTTATTGGTATGCAACTGATACCTTAATTTGTTTAACTATCTAGACTTGCTATTCTAAATGTACAAGATAATTATAAATTTTATTGGATTCCTTTACTCATCCCTTAAAATTTTAAGATTAAATTTATACCAAAAGCATTTCAAACTTTTCAACTGCAACACAAAAAATACTACAGTATATCCATATAACTTGTAGGAGAATCAATTACTTTATATGTATATAACAATACCAACCACAAGAAACAAGTTTCTAAATTTGAGTTAATACTTCTGTGAAAAAAATTTATAAGAAATCTAAGCTTCTACTTACAAGCTGTTAATGGAACAACTCCTAACCACGCAACTGCAACTAACGTATAATGCAGCCAAAATCTGACAGCTGTGCCCAAACTTCGTAAAAGTCCACTAAATATATCTTTAATAGGTAACCGTTTTGGCATATCTGGTGAATAAACTGAAGATAGAAATAAATTGTTAATAATATTTAAATTTATTAATATTAAATTGTTTACAATTTAGAATATTCACTTACTTGGCATAAAAGAAAATCGATGATTGCATAATTCACAGTACTCTTTTCTACTATATTTCAACCACTGTAACAAGCTGGAAAAAATTAAATGAACAAGTTGAAAGAAATTAATTTATTTCTGTTGAGATTTATACAAATATATAGATCTCAACGGCAACCATCAAACTGGTGTATATACACCTGCAGTCACAAGCTCACTTAAGATTTAGTCATGTTATTCCATTGATTTGTGATAGATCTATATAAATAAGAATGGAGTGTTTGTTTGTACATTCAATATTTTCGACCCATTTCAAGTTTTCTATCCGTTTTGGACCCTTCTGATGCCGAATCCGTCTTTTTCTCGTTTGGTGTCTGTCTGTCTGTCTGTATGTTGTGCCCTATACACGTCCACGCGGTTTAAGATATTTTCATGAAAATTTGCATGCAGTGAGTACTTATCTTCATTTAGTGAGTGGCATTGGTTGCGAAAGTCTGTCTGTCCGTCTTTCTGTTCTATGCTCGATTTTGTGTTAGTGTGTTTGTGTAGACATGACATGAATTGTATTCCAGATATTTTATTGCATTGTATTTTATTTTATACATTATCTATTAGTTTAGTGAATGCAATATTAAACATTTCTTTATTGTTATATTTAGTTGAGTTTCATGCTAATACACCTGAGTAAGTATACTTAAATCAACCATAATTTGGTAGTTTGGGAAAAATTGGAATGTCTATTGAATATTACGATTACTTCGATTGCTTTACCAGTACTGCTGAAAAAGTAATTATTCTTCAAAAAATTATTTTTTTAAATGGAATTTCATCTCTGATACTTCATTTATTTCGAGTCTTATTTTTATTCTTTGCGCAATGAAAACGATTTAAGAATATTTGGGACAGACGATATTTTTCAATGAAACGTGAATGAACAAGATCGCGCGATCAATGATATTTTTTCTGGTTCTTTCGCTCTGAATTAATTTCACATTTCTAAATGTTGTACACTTTTAGTTGTAAGTTGTGGCAACTGTGCGAGATCAAGAGATAAAATTGAATCACAAATTAATATCTTTAGAACAATTTTTTGCGACATCTTTTATTTTGTTTTACTTCGCTGTTTCCTGTTTTAAAAATTTATTATTTTAATAAATGTGTTTTCCTTCTCATCACACGCAACAGCACCACAAAGTATTAGACTTAAAAATGTTAGGTAAGTCAGTATAAATTTTCAGTAAATTTTAAGTGTAATACCATTATTGAAAGAATAATGCCGTTATTTAAAGAATAATGCCGTTATTGAAAGAATAATGCCGTTATTTATAGAATAATGCCGTTATTTAAAGAATAATGCCGTTACTTAAAGAATAATGCCTTTATTGAAAGAATAATAATGTTTATTAATCCAAACTGGAACTTTTTCAAACATTAAAAAATTCGTTGTAATAATGACATTAGAAGATTGCAAAATTTCACAATGTCGCATACCGGAGGCAAGAGTGCCACAAGTAAAAAAATATTGTTTTGTTGACTATGAGTGCGAGAGCACTCGCCGTAAATCGTAATTTTAATTAATTGAGTTGAACATGAAAAGAACTTAAGAAAGGGAATTCCAAATCTTCCTATAAATCGTCTTTTATAGTAGTAACCTTAGTATCACCTTTCGTCATTTTGTAGCTTTGTCATACAGCAATTGTGCGATGTATGTGAAATGTATTACATGAATGGATATGCATGTGTAGGATTTGTGTCCAAAGTAAGTTGTAGAAAATATAAAGATGGCGAAAGATGTTAAAATAAATTTTTATTCTACAAAAAACGTAAGTCATTATATATTTTGATTATCTCTTCAATCTAGAGTAAACTAATTCAAACCGAGTAAGGTCGGGTATTTTGCTAGTCTTAGATAAAAGAACTTTTAAACTGTTTTGTCACAGTCAACTTTTATCTGAGCAATAATATTAGAAACTAGATAGGTAGGTTATTGAATTAACATTCAGGGAATATTAACACATTGGAGCACAATGGGCTATTGGCGGTAATGGATTAATTTTGTTGCTAAGATGACAGCTTGGTAAACTTTTGGGGGGACACCATATACTTGGATTTATCTATTTCTTCTACAGTACAAAGACCAAAATCCTCCAAACCTCAGTCATTGCAGATCATTTGCAGTTTTTTGTCAAAAAAAACAACTCACGAATTTGTCCGTGCTATTTACGTCCAGAATACATTTGCAATACTAAAATAGCTGATCAATAGGAATAATTTTAAAAGGGGAAAAAACTTTTTATACAATGCAACAAATTTTACTAACACATCTAATTTTTCTGTGTGGTATGTACTCTGACCATGTCTGTTATTTTGTGTTCTTTTATCAATTTGCCTTTTTCGTCGATAACTTTGTCCTTTATTCTGTAGACGGATGTCAGTTCTTATCCTGTAACGAAGTTCCGTTGTACTAGACCTTTACTTACGTCATCTACAGAAATGAGCAATTTTTCTAGTGGACTTTTTTCTTCATTAATCTTGGAATCGTCCTCACTAATACAGTCCAAATCTGGTTTATATTGGTTCAGTACCATGTCACAGATTTCAGTCTTTTAGTTTGTTTACAATTGGTGCATCCTTATCACAATCCATTAACTCTTTAATCAACTGCCATTAACTCTTTAGTCAATCGAGCTGATTGAATATTTGGCCAATGCCAACAGATAGCTAAATTTTTTTGGAGGGCACATGCTTTTTTTTTTTAATGAGGAAACCTTTCAAAATCAGGTTTATTTTTATCTTACAAAGTTGATGGCCATAAATAGTGCCATGCATGCTTTAAAGTGTTCTCTGTAACACTCCCACGTTTGTGCATCTTTAACCTTAAATTGTTTTACGAAATCCCGCATATCTTCACGGTTGTTTATACAGAGTTCAATAACTTCAGAAAATCGCTCTTGGCATTTGAGCCATCGAAGAACACCCATATCAGTGGGTTGCAAAAGAGAGGCGTAGTTCTGAGGTTAGTATAAAACATGTGCATTTTCTATTTCAAGCAGATCAACTGGGGATGGGCAACCAATGCTTCTGCAATCAGCACATGCTTCCGGCACAAAGTGATTTTGAAACCTATCTGTAGTAATTTCCGCGTAATCCAGGCTCTTTTATTGGTTTGCTTCTTTAGCCAATAATAAGTAGCTTGCACTTGTGCGTGCCGGCAGCATTCGCACAAGCTAAAACAGCCATTATGCCCTAATGGAGAAGATCGAGGGAAATAGAATTTACGTTTTTCAGAGAATTCCATGAACATTTGGAATGCTCTAATGGGCGGGTTGTCCTTATTTCTATTTCTAGAACAGGATCGGCGGTGCCGGAACTTTACAAGAGGAATGATTAATGTGTAGAACCATGACTTTCGGTCCAGGTTCAAAGCCTTGTTTTTTAGAAATTGATGGACAGGTAAAGAGGCGGAAAATAGAAAAAGGTGAGAGAAAGGTTAGCAAAACATCCCGATTTGGGATTTTGTACTGCACAATTGACGACTTTATGAGAATGCAGGAAAATTTTGGTCACTGGAAATGCACTAATAACCAAGAACTTTGCTTGATTATTAGTTTATGTTAGCGATAGTTTTCTCTGCTATATAGCACATTTTCAGCCATGAAAAAAAATTCAGGATCTAGTTGCTAAGGTCATCTTACATTTCCAGTTCAACTGAGATCAGTTTCATTTATTTGACATTGCTTAGAGATGTAAAAATTCAATAAATTTAAAACATAAATAACAAAATAGGATTTTTACAAATGAGCATGAAATTGTGCAAGTTGGTTTGGTTGTATTTTATGGCACAAGGGCAATACTTGGTCGAGCTGAGACAAACAATGTCAAGTAAATGGACATTCACACAAGGAAAGTTTTACTGACGGAGTTGAGAGAAATACAACCCAGGAATGAATCAAACCTATGCTGCCAACAGCTTTACGTAGTTAGAGCAGCGGGCAAACCCATTGAGTCCCAGGGTTACAGAAAATCATACAAGAGTAAAGTATACATGAGTAAATACTATATAGGATTAGTAAAAAAAGAAGAGACGAATTAATGAAGTAATCAATTGCATAAATAAATTAAAAGAATCCTATGGAATACATAAAAAATACAATTAGATTTTCAGCAAGATATTGATATAGGATTCAAAGAAATCAATTGAATTTGACTACATGGGAATTTCATAAGTATATAGCTAAAATTGAACTGCATAGTTCAAATCTTACCATTCTTGGTGAATAAATTTTATGCTACCTGTGCAAATACATGGATGATAAAGAGGCTTTTCGGGTGTTGCTTCTGATCGGCAAACACGGCAAATATCTAAAACATACAGGAAGAATTAAAATATATTTTCTTAACTTGCATTATAAAAGGTATTTTGTTCAAGGATATAAAAAATATAAACTACATTAAAACATTTCAATAACTAAAAGAAACAGTAATAACTATTTGCACAATAGACAAATCAAAAATGATCACTGATGTAGTAAAATATTTACCAGAATCTGTGGGATCCATTTTAAAAGCTTACAACTTTGAATAAGAAATGAAATTCAAGCAGATTTTATAAATTGGATCATGTTTCATACTGTGCAAGCTAAAATGAAAAATAAAAAAATAAAACACAAATAAAAGAAAACAAAGTTTTATGGTTACTGACACATAACAATGATCAATATCTTGTTTCCTTCATAAACAATGTTATTTTCAGACAATAAGGATAAAACAATAGCTCATTCTACACAAAAATCCTTGACTTTATTTAAAGTGGCACAGCTTGTTTCCCTTAGTTATGAATCAATTATTTAAGAGCTTGTTAATATTCTGAGAGGGTCAATCATTTTATCCTTAAAATGGTATTTACATATGTGTGTGTTTGTAATATAATATTTATCAGATTTCCATAATCATTTGGATAGAACATGTTACACAACTTCAAATGATCACACTGAGATCAGACTTTAATATACAAATACTGTGAATTCAAAAGACAATTTTCAATGACAAATTGTGAAAAAAAGGAAGATATTAATTTAGAATAGAATGATACATCATATTACAAAATATATTAAAATGTCATATAACACACAGAATAAAACCAACATTATAAATTACATACATTTTTAAACAATATTTATGATTTGAAAGAGATAAATATTTATACATATTTTTAGAAAAATAGAAGTATTTGTTTGAAATATGTTAAAATGAATTTTATTTTTCTGAGAAATCTGCTACCTACATGACAAGTGTAGTAGAAATGACACTAATGGTTGTTTTATGGTGCAAGGGTCATATATGGCTATGTGTTTGAGACACAAGATAAACAATATCAAGTAATAGACATACACAATATGAAAGTTTCACTGACATAGAAAAGAGAAATACAACTGAGGAATGTACCTGACAGGAATTGAACCTGCGCCACCTGCAACTCGGAGGTTGTGAGCACAGTGGACATACCTGTAGAGCCACAACGGCCCAAATGACACTAATGATATAAACTATACAGATTTACTTTATAAGGGACTAACTAAATACCTCTGTGCTTCACTACGGAGTATTCTTCAAAAACATTTAAGAAAATTACTTTTATGTACCAAGGTATAGTAACAAGCTTATTTGATATTTATAAAGGAAAGGAAAACACGTAGCAACATATACTCGGTAACAAAAAAATCAATGCACCATGAAGGATTTGTCAGATTTCGATAAAAATTGGTGGATGCCAAGAACATACATAGAAAAACAAACGATGATATTTTCAGAACAATTGAATGATTTATTTCAGAGTTTGACAGTTACAAAGGGAGGAAGTCAATAAGGCGTTAGTCCACCTCTGGCCTGGATGCAAGATGTGGCCCAGCGTGGCATAGACTGAAAAAGTTCCCAGATCACCATCTGGGAACTTGTACTATCCTGCCGAATTTCTCTTGCCAAATTGTTTCCAACTATCAAGCTAAATTATCAACATTCTGGGATGGTTGCAATGGCTTTCACATAACGTCTGAAATGCGCTCTACGGGAGAGAGATCAGGAGACCTAGCTGGCCAAGAAAGTGTTGGGGAAGCTAGAAGACAATTCACAGTCAACAAGTGCTGTGTGCGGCAGGACATAATCTGGCTGAAAAGTAGGTCCTGGGTGTCGCAAAAGGAACGGTAACACAATCGGTCGTAGAATGTCATCTACGTACTGCTGTGTTGCAATGTGCATCTACGTAAGTGTGCCGGCAATGACCACCAAATGGGTCCGGCTATCAAAGGAGATGGCACCCAAGAACATAACGTCCTGTTGTGGGCATGTGTGCCATGTGATAGTGAGGGTAGGATCACCATGTCTGCTGTTGTCGTCAGGACACAGTACTCATCACTAAAGACTGTACGACCCCAGTCAGCTCCGATCCAAGTTGATCGAACCTGGCGCCACTGTAATTATGCACCTTCTTGGTGCGTTGATTTTTTTTGTTAGTGTATTTTAAACAATTGATTTCATAGTGGGTGGTAAATGTTGTGAAAAGGGACACATGAGTCTTTTAACCAACCATGGTTCTGTATGTTACCACACCCGAGGCCCCAGTGAGTCAGTGCCGAACATGAAGTAAGATAGAGAATAGGAAAAGCACGACTCCTTCCCTTTCATTGGCTCAACACCAGTGAGGTACCATCACAGCATCAATATTAATGAGCTCCATGCCTAATGTGTATTGGAAAAAGAAAATGAAGATAGAGGGAGCTATCTATATATATAATTCTCTTACATGGCACGCAAAAAAGACGTTATTTGTAATCGCGTTTTGGCAACACTGTACGATTGTTTGTTTATCGCGAAGTCTCGCGCATCAATTGAATTTATAGCGTTATCGGATGAAATTGTATTGAAAAAAAAAGAGGAAATTTTAATGAGCTGTTGCAGTTAGTTTATAATAGAAATGAAAGAAGGTGGAGGATCATTTCAGGGCCAACAATTATAGTTCAACAAGACGCTTGCACTACAACTTTCGGCAACAAACTCAATTAAAAAGTGTGGGTGGTTCGAGAACTGGGGAGATGTACACACAAACAACATGATGGGTATTCAATTTCCAAAGCAATGCTCACATTTCGAGTCAAAATTTGTACAAAGTTTTCATTTGAATTCTGATTTTAGAGATACTGTATATATTTTTTCTGTAATACAGCAAATTTAGATTTGAATTTTTTTTTTTGTAACATATTTTGGAAACAATTCCTTTTGCTAGGACAAGTCTTCATTGAGGCGAGCGAAGCGAGCATAGGTTCGCGCAGCGAACTTATGAGGATAGCGAAGCAATCCTCCGGGGTTTGCCGAGCGTTAGCGAGCAGGGGGCAGGCCCCCTAGTGAGAAATATTACTCTCTCCTGTGATTACATTACTGTTTCCTGTATATATATTCTTATCAATTCCTTTATCAAGTGCAATTTTATTAAACTGATAAATGGGTTTAGGTCAATTTTAGGTCTCTAAAGCCATCCCTAGAAGATCAATATTATAATGTGATTTACGGTTTGGATTGATATGTGTTTCTATCAACCTGTCAAACTCATTCAGTCAGTGTTTTCCAAAGGGGCATGACGTGTTTCATTTTTTAGTTTCAAATTCAGATTTGGGCTTTCTTGCCTTGACTTTGGCTGTCTGCAATCGGAAGAAAGAAAAGACGCCGGTCCAAAGAGTGGTATAAACTGAGAAGCCGCTTTCCTCGCAAACATTTACTAAACTTTCGGTGAGATACTGAGTCGGACACAGAATATTAATTTTTACTCAGTATAATCTGGTTTGCGGTTGTTTTAACACCATTAACCATTTTTTTGCAAAGCAATACTTCTTTTGTTTTTGTTTGAATATTTATTTGACATAACATTCCACAACTCAGGATAATCAGTTACAAAGTAATCAAAAGTGTCAAACTCCCGTTCCTCGACAGAATCGCTTTTCATGGGGCTTGATGCATCCGTCATGTTTGATGTCTTGAGTGAAACTGCCCTAATGATTGACAATTGTGCATTTTACATGATCAATCGGCTCTGTCAATGTCCTTCAATCAAAATTTCTATCAATGTCTGTCAACCCATGGACAATCGCCTCCTATAATTGACACTATTATTGACCATATAAAAACCTCTTTAGGAGTCGAAATTTTCAAAAATCTTTCTTAGTGCACCTCTACAGTATAAGAATCACCATGCAAAATTTCAGCTTCCTACCCCTTGTTGTTCTTGATAGTGATCAGTCAGTGAGTGAGTGGTATTTGGATTATATATACAGTCAGTATCGGTTATATGGTCAGCTCAGTGGTCCAGAAAAATCAGACTATATAAGCAGAACAATACCACACTATTTAATTATGGCAGGATTATATTCAACTATCAGAATATAGTGCTCATAAACAAATAATTAATCTTTTAAGAACATTTTAAAAACTAATTCGCAAAGTCAAAACTACAGAAAGAAATATGCAATATTTTTTTAGTGAAATTTATTAGCTTACCTTACCAATCTAAGTGCAGTACGCATATGTACGTGCATCTAAATTCAATGCATTTATTTCTACTATTTAAAAAGGAAGTGTCTGTTTTTCGTTATCACAGTCCTGACAAATCTAGGGCACTAACAATAATGAGAATTAGCACACAGTCTGAATTTTTTGCAATTTTTGGGTCAAGTGGAATTTTAAAATTCAATCTCGAACATTTAAAAATGAATTTAATTATTATTGTTTTCCTTGGAATGGCAACAACGTAAAAGTATGCATATTCAAAAAAAAATGTTTTTTGTTTTCGTTTTTATTTTTATTTTGCGCAGACAAACAATTTGTCAGCAGACTAAAAAAAAAATTAACATAAATGAACGTTTTTATTTGTCTAGTATAAACCAAATGAAACAAAATTTTCCTTTACTCTTTTCGTCTCAATTTGAACATACTTTTCAAACAGGGAGAGATAACTTCAACCAATAAACAGACAGATGTACACCTGTTATGCTTGTTTAGGAAGAGAATTGAGGGATGGGTAACACCGACAATGATTTAATGCAAAAGAGAAATGGGGGAAGTAAAGGCGTAAATTCAGGTATTCTCAGGGGTCACAAAGACTTTTTTATCTTCTGGTCATTCCCTGTGTTATTCCACTGCCTCAAGAAATGTTGCAAAAATTACAATTTAAAAAAAAACAATAACCTCATTGAAAAGATAAAAAAACCGATCCTATAACAGATAACCAGGAAAATAAAATGACTATATAAGCGGTGCGCTTCAACACAGGTTCCCGATTAAGTTAGATGGGACTTTAGAAAACTGACCATATAACCGGTACTGACTGTATATAGAATTAGTAAATGCAACTATGCATACTTTTGCATATTTTCCTCAAACATTATATTTCCTTTTAAATTTTTCCTGTTCCTTATTTGATATAGGTATAATTATTTTTTGGACTTAGCCTATTAGGTTTGCAAAATTTAATTATTAATAAATCCTGTTTTGCGAAATCAAATTTGTGATATAGGGTAAATAGTAATAGCCTGTAATTGACCAATGAGTGCTCATTTTTACGGGGAAAATTTCCCATTGAGCTAATTTGCATTTGCACTTATATGATTTTTTTATACTCTAGTATTAAAGATGGCAATCAAAAATAAAGTACAATTTTTACTACTTTATGGTTTTTTAGAATTTTTATCTCAAAGTTCAGAATAGTGATTGGACCAGTAGTTGACCATCACACATCCAGTAGTTGACCACTATTTACTATTCAATGAAAATACAAATTAAAACGTTTGTGCAAACATTTTAGTATTATCAGCAGTATATTTGTAATCCTTAGTTGTATGACACACAGCTAAGAAACATTTTTGCATGGCATTATAGTGAAATTTTGTAAAAGAAGAAATTATTGCATATCACCCAAGTAAACATGATAATAATGGTGGTTAGTACCAGTATTAAATATAAGTGTAAAATAGTTCAAATATGTAAAAAATTAATATTTAACAGGTAAATAAATGTTGCAATAACTTTTATAGAATTCTGTGGCATTAAATATAACAAAAACCAAGTGTCAATGCAAATTCCATCAGTTTTTCCAAAGCATAACAAACAAAATTGACAACTACATTGTCACCACAAAAATCATTCAAACATAAACTGCAAAACATGTCTTTTTGGAATGCATTTTATGTTTTGTAACAACTATCGCACTTACAGCACATGCTTTTAAATTATATTTGTTTCTCCAGTTACCTCAGTGTTATTCACAAATTTGTCACGTCACCTTCACTTGACTGAGAGTCTTAAATATTTCCTACTTTTCACTACCAGTTGTAAAAGATAGTCTCTTTGTTTGAGGTAACATATCTTGATTATCTTTTTCTCTATTAACAATGTCTGATTTTATACTTTCTTTTATAGTATAATAACTACCTTTAAGAAGCAACTGCATAGAACAATCTTTACCATTTAAACCTTTCTTTTGAAGTAGAACTCATTAGGGTATCACTCTTCCATAATTGACCATCTGATCAAATACTAGATACAGGCTCAATTATTATTTCCCCTTAAACAACTGTCGAACACTTAATTATGAAAAATCTAACTTAAAATTTAAAATCTAAGTTTGCCTAAAAATCCTGAAATTGACCAGTTTGTTCAGTGACTGCAACACATGCAGTTTTGTTTCTTCAGTAGATTGACCACCATGTTTAGGACAAAAAAGAAATTGTTAATGAGAAATTTTTTTAAGTACATCAAAATTAGAGATATTTTTTATTGCTATGCCAAATATTAGATAAAAAAGAAATAGAATTGAGATGAATTAAAATTCATACACCACACCTCAGAACAAGTCCACTGTACCCCTACTGTAGTTTCATAGATATAACAATGGTTTGGCATGACTTGTTTCTAATTTTTATTGCAAGACAAATTAATGAATTTGGAATTCATAACATTTATTCCAGTAATCTATTGGATATAGGATTATAAATTTAATTCACTGTGGAAGAAACTAGTTTGCTTGTTTTAATGAGAAATATGAGGAAGTGGTCAACTACTGTGGGTGATCAGGGACTGGATGGGTCACCCTGTAATAGAGTTCATGTTTGTGTTTTAACTAGGAACAATGAAATAAACCATGCTTGCATATAAACTAAATTGTCATACAAACAACATTTTTCTTTACGCTACTATTGTAACATTTTGGAAGCAATAATAGGTATCTTTAAAACCTGCACTATTTCAAAGACTAGTGCACAAATGAAATATACGATTTAAGAATCTATTTCACAAACCAACACAAATACACTGTTTCCAAAATAGAAGCTTTAAACCTTTTAGAAAACATGTTGGAGGTGAAACGTAAAAACATTCGAGTTGTTGACAACTGATAATTAAACAGTATAAATACAGAATATGTGTACGATTTTGTTGATCCATTTGTTAAATAAATACTTTGGAATCAAATCTCAAAACCCTATGAGGCACATTCCACTTCGCTAATTCTGTTTATTTAGAAACAACAAACATACGTCGCGAACAGAGTTGATTAGGTCCTTAAAAATAAACGTAAACAAAAACGCAATACATTCACCTTCACGCCTACATGAAGTAAAGTATAATTTTTCGTTCAATATTGAGGCAATGAAATTTGCAACTTTTAAAATTCTATTTAAAGCACAAGAAAATATGCATTTTTCATAGAATAATAAGGAAAAACAGTAAATAATACCTTGCATTAGAGCCTCATCCATCTTGTACATTTTTATAACACGAAATACATTGTTGCCAAACTAAGTCGGATCAGCAACAAATTGTAGTTCCAATCCATTTTCGTTTTCTGATGCCAAATTCATAACTGTTAATGCAAACTCTTACACCAACCAATATAAATTTAAAATATGTATTGACAAGGAATATAATTGGTATTTTTTTAATTAACCTCGCACTAGAGCAACACATGGGCTATTGACGACGATTCGGGATCAATCCCCTAAGGGAAAGATTCGAGGACAACACCACGCAATTTTGAACTAAGTCAGATGACGAGGTCACATATGAGCTTTTGGTAAGTAGGTAATTGAATTAATAACACACTATAGCAACAAGTGCTATTGGCAACGAATCGAGAGTAATCGCGGTAATGGTAATGGTAATTTTAGTTAACGTCGTACTAGAGCAACACAACGGGCTATTGACGACGGTCCGGAATCAGTCCCTTAAGGGAAAGATTCGAGGACAACACCTCGTAATTTTGAACCACGGTCAGATGACGAAGCAACACCTGAGCTGGTACCCCACTCACCAAACTTCCACGCCAACCCAACGTGAGGACTTTCGGCCACGACAGATTTAAGGTGCACCAGCCGCCTCTACACCCAGGGCCGCCCATAAGGGGGGACAAACCCGACAAATGTCGGGGGGCCCGGACGTTTAAGGGGCCCGCGGCCCCAAGGTTTGTTCAAGAAATTATCTGCCTCATTTTAGGGTTATTTTCTGAATTTGACAAAAAAAAATATCGAACAGAAAATAGTCTTTTCAAGTCCTTAAAACGACCCCGTCAAGGTGGTCTCACATTTTCACCAGTCTACGACAACGAGTAGTTGGTTTACATGCCACAAGGAGTAATGAGTATAGCACATATACATATTTAATTCCATTATTACTTACCAGTTCATTATTAATATATTATGGGTTTGCTTGTACATTTCTGAAGTTGGGTATTTGTAAATATATGGATACTTGGGAAATTAAAACTTCCTACACAAGAAAAAAACTTAGGGGCCCGCCCGAAAATTTGGTCGGGGGGCCCGGGAAATTTATGGGCGGCCCTGTCTACACCATACGTTTACAAACATCCATATCCGGACCAGGAACCTAGTAATCGCGAAGAAAAAGATTCGATTACACCTCGTAATTTTGAGCATAGATCAAGTGTCAAGTTCACACCTGAGCAGACACTCCACTTCTCCAAACCTCCACAACACGCCAACGTGAGTGCATTTGAGACGAAAGAGTTAACATGCACCAGCCCCCATATCTGAAGGTCTTTGTTTGGCCAGGGTTTCGAATTCGTAACCATTCGGTACCAAACCTCTCCTCTTCCAACCGGAAACACTTTGTCTTGAGAATTATTTTAAGTGTAATCAAACGAAAAACAGGTGGAGTTTCCCCCCACCCCTCCTGTTTCTCCAAATGTTCTGGAAGATACATTTCTGCGTTTCCTTAAAATGTCGTTGGTCGCCATTTGAGTGTGGATCTCAACCAATATATATAATTTTTTTTTTTTTTCGGGATGCTGAAACTATATTTGAACAACAAGCCGTGACGTCCCATTCGGAATAAGTTCTGGTAATTTAGTAATTAAAATCGTACTAGAACAACACAGTGGACTACTGACAACGGTCCGCGATCATTACCCCAAGAAAAGAAACGAGGGCAACACCACACGTAATTTTGAACTACGGTCAGATGACGAGCCAACACCTGCGCAGGTATCCCACTCTCTCCAAACTTCCTACCAATCCGAGGTGAGGACTTTCGGCCACGACAGATTTAAGGTGCACCATCCGCTTACAAACATCCATGCACTAAACCTGGTTCGAACCAGGAACCTTCCGAAATAGAGGCTAACGCCTTAAACCACGAATAAATATAAGAAAAATTCTAAAGTAAACGTATAAGATATTTAATTGAAAAATTATTTATTAAAAGAAAATCAAACGTATAAGGTCATCTGGTGTCAAATTTTCCGTACATTTCAAATCCGATCAAATTTTCAATCTATCTTTAACGATCCCGATGTTACAAAAAAGAACTAAATAATGCCAGCCAAACTGTTTTTTATTTTGTTTGCTTTCTTTCGCTGAAATCGTAAGAGGACTGGAAATGTAATCTGTTTACTTTTGGAACACGAATGCTAGCGTGACGTCACATTCTCTTGCAAAAATATAAAAGATATTAAATTTAAAATTTTTATTTATTTAAAGAAAATCATATTTTTAGAATAGATCTGATGTCAAATTTCCCGTAGATTTCAAATCCGTTGAAATTCTCCATCTTTAACAGTCTAAAAGATAGAAAAAAGAACAACATAACTCAAGTTGAAACTTTTTTTTTTTATCGTTTGCTGGAAAATCTTTCCTCTGCGCAGGGCCACACATAAGGGGGGACAAACCCGACAAATGTCGGGGGGTCCGGTCGTTTAAGGGCCCAAGGTTTGTTTAAGAAATTATCTGCCTCATTTTAGGGTTATTTTCTGAGTTTGACAAAAAAAAATATCGAACAGAAAATATTCTTTTCGAGTCCTTAAAACGGCCCCATCAAGGTGGTCTCACAATTTCACCGGTCTACTACAACGACTAGTTGGTTTACATGCCATAAGGATTAATGAAATAGTAAGCACGTTCTTCAACTTTATAAACCAGCTTTACAATTTCTTTAGTGCGAGCCCACGGCGATGGGAATTGCTTCTAAAACACACTGATGGGAGGTCTCGACACGATCTTTGTGAGACAAGATGGAGTGCAAGAATTGAGGCAATGGAACCTATACCTGAAAAACTGCCTGACGTTTTAAAGGCCCTTCAAGATGTAAAAAATCAGTAGTTTATCGTAAGAGGAAACGGCGAAAAAGTAAATGGATCAATTATTTTTCAAAATTTCAAACTTTAATTCAGTTAAATGTTTGGAAGGACATACTAGAGCAAATTAATACAAGAAATTTAATCCTTCAATCATAATATATCTCCGTTGATATCGAAATGAATAACATTAATACCGGGATATTTATAGGCGGCCCTGCCTTTGCGTAATATGAAGACGGAAAAAATAAATTTAGAATCTGCCATATCTTTATGCTGTTACCATTCGAAAGGAAACAATAATAATTAAATTTCATTAAATTCATTTTAAAATGTTCTAGATTAAATTTAAAATTCGGGCTGGACTATAAAATTGCAAAACATATTGGAGTGCCAAATTTCATTATTGTAAGTGTTATAGCTTCGCCAGGACACGGCGAACACACACACAATACACGAGCTTCATTTTATAATAGTAGAGATAACAAAAAATTGTTAAATATACCAAATCAATTTTATTTAAATTAATGAGAAAATGAAAAATACACCAAAATTAACGCAGAAAAAAGTGGCTAAATGGTTGCTTCTTAGATGTAGAGAATTGAAAAATTTGAAGGGTATTACATTCATATTTTGAGGTGTATGTCTAATAGCACCACCCAGATATACTGAAGGTAACTAAGATACATAAATGAAGGACTACCTAAGTGTCTACAAATAAGTATTCGACTTAAATGGTCCGTTCTTCCATGTTTTCGCTAAATTTAAAGAGTC
Organism: Metellina segmentata; assembly: GCA_947359465.1. Taxonomy (NCBI): domain Eukaryota; kingdom Metazoa; phylum Arthropoda; class Arachnida; order Araneae; family Tetragnathidae; genus Metellina; species Metellina segmentata. The sequence continues at coordinate 101,231,621 of OX375877.1, forward strand.
CTCTACAGTCAGTCCAATTAAAACTAAATTTAATGTAAATTCTAGATAAAGATTTTTGTGTTTGTAATTTAAATACATACAGGGCTCCTAACAGATTTCAAGGTCTAAAAAAGTGACTAATTGAACCAAAAAAGTGACTAATCGAGCAGAAAAAAAGTGACTAATCGAGCACCAAAAAGTGACAAATAACAATAATGCTAAATATATTCAAGTAGAAAATAAAAAGATCCTTCCCAGCCACCCCTATCTTTTCTTTTTCTTTCTTTGGAAGCATATTTTTATTTTCTTTTTTTAAAAGTACATCATTTTAAAATATTAACACCAAAAAAATAAAAAAAAATCGTAATTGTGATTTTTTTAATTCGTTATTTTTGACACAGTTTGAAGAATTTCTTCCTTTTCTTTGAAAGATTGTCTCATTTTTTTGTTGTTGAAAAAGTCTGAAATTAATTTTGTCTATTTCTTCTCAGTAGAAAAATGCATTTTTTTAAAGTCTGTCTTTACTGACCAGCACCATCTGAGACTTTTACCGCTCCTTCAATCATTGCCTGAGCAAGTGCTGATTCCTTAAAATCTTTATTTTTTTATTGCCTTCTTGAGCCTATCATTGGCTTCCTTTAATAATTTTGAAGCACCGTCCAACACCTCATCCTCTTCCTTACGCATAATTTTAGGTTTTCGTTCTTCTTCTATCACTTTTCTTTTCTTTGCATCTGCTTAGTAAAATTTTTTTCTCTGCTTCCATTATATCTTTTTTTCCTTCTGTCCTCCAATTTGTCTTGTGCCTTACGTTTTATATCTTCTAAATAGGCATTGTATGGGCTTTATATGCAACCCTTCCCAGATCCATCAGATTTGATGTGATAGGCACCCAATAAGGTTGATTGTCCAAATTTGCCAAGCTACTTTTAATCGTCATCAGTGCATTCAGTGTGCGTTCTGACATTAATGCTCTGTCTCCTGTCAAAGCTCTTCCTGAGGCTGTGAAGTCACATTCAATGTCAGCGCTACCATGGAGAAAGTGACAGAGCAGCTTTCACTAGCTTTGACACAACTGGGTACTTAGGATCCTCACCACTAATGTATCGCAAGTCTGAAGAACTGGTTCCAGTAAACATCAATACGCTTCATTCTAGATCCTTCTTCCACAAATTCTCTTTGGAGAACTCATCCAGTAGAATGTCTGTCGGGACATCCCATAGCATTGCTCTTGCAACGTCTAATACTTGTCGAACACTCTCGCCACTGAATCTCTCAAGAGGACCAAGACAGGATAAACTTTTAAGGAGAGATGAACTGAAGGAGGATTTCATCAAAATATATTTAACACTGGCAATGTAATTCTTCTGAGCCCTTAGAAAAAAAGAAATTCCTTTCCTTATCTTTCACATTCTGTAGCGCTCTAGAAATTTGATCTCCAATCACAATATCAGCCTGAGGCAACAGTTTCTGAGGACATATATCTTCCAATTCATCCATTTTCAAATAAATTCCTCTTTGTAAATCTTACCCAAAATTGTTCTTGTCAACAATTCAAGTTGAGAATGAAGGTTATGTATCAGAGGTTCCTTTTTCTGAAGAAATTCGGTCACATGATTAAATATACTTGTACTTGATACGACAAATATCACCTCAGCCTTCATAGTTTCTCTTCTAAGTAAATGAACAATATTTTTGTAGCCTGGTCTTTGAATCATGTTTGGCTTCTTTATTTGGATGTAGTCAAGGAAATACTACTTTCGCACTGCAATCCACTGTTCAAGCAACCTTTCAGCAGCTGGCTTTAGGCTTAGCCACCTGCCTGAACAATGCTTGATGAAATGGTGAGTTTCAAGTCTTGAATTTGTTTGTATGTTGACCAACGCTTGGGCCACTGATTAAAACATCTGTGAATAGTAAAAACTAGTTCAGACACATCTTACCTAGAGTGCCTATATAATAAGAGTGGCGACAAGGGACCAAATTTGGCACAATGCACATGCGCGGCAGCCATTTTTCTACCAGAATCGGTTGCTGGGCGAATATGTTTCTTCCATCGGTTTCCCACATTTCCTCCTCACTCTTTCTTTTGGCGATAGTGTTTATGTCCCGTAATTTTTATGCACACGACTTATTGAACTTGTTTTCGTGAATATTAACAAGAAAATTAATAAAGTTAAGCTTATAACTTCAGTGTTAAATAAAATACGATCTGCTGTGTTGTTTCTCTCAGGCACAAGTTTTTTCTTTAAATTCTTTCCATGCTGTGTGATAGAAGTTTACGCATTAATTTTATAACATTAAATAAAAAATAGATTTGAAATGTCTTACTATTAATGGATAGTTCCTTAAAATAAAACTTTCTTTCAACCAACTGTTCAACACATTTAGTTTTTTTTAGTGTGATTAATGCTTTCCTTACATTAACCGAACCAGAAAAGATACTGAACATTTTTATTTGACCTTATTAATGCATAACACAAAATTTTAACCCACTTAAATTTAATTTTAAGTTTCATCCATTTATACAAGTCAAAAGACATGTAATTTCAAAAATAATCAACACCATCAGTACACATTTGTTAAAAAATCTACCACATTTTCATATGAAAAATAGAATTAACAGATTGAAACTAAATTATGAGCAAATATTGGCCTAAACATACAAGAATAATCTCAAGATAAAAAATAGTTAACAGCATTTGTACGCATTTACATCCAAATTCACAGATAAATGTTGATGTGGTGGTTTTGTTCCGAGATCTAGCAGCAAAATAAAGATGAAAGTTCGCATCAAAAATAACACTTTTATATAAACATTTCTTTTATTCTTTTTATATAAAGCATTGCTACAATTTACTCTCTGCTTTTCTGATGATTCAATTCGGCTTAGGTTATTGAAAACCTATAATAAGGAAACAGCTAAAAAAAACTTCGCATCATCAAAAGTTTAAAACTTGCTAACTGCATTTGGCGCGATGTTTACATCGCCAAAATAGCGGGAAACAGCATGTTGTTCAAAAAAAGCCATTTACTTAAAAAGTCTTCACATTTACACTGACAAAACACTAAAATAATTATAAATAAACATTCTAGAACACGAATAAGCTATATTTTCTTTTTAATTTAATATACACACGTTTTTCTCGAACACACAAAAAGTTCCCATGTTAAGTCTACGGGAGCTGGGAAAATACCGCTTCGGGCGGTAGAAAAGGTCTCTAAGCCAATCAGAAAGTGTTTCCCGTATGTCGCCACTCTTATTATATAGGCACTCTAATCTTACCTAAACTCTTTTAGACATTTAAGAAAAGCATAATGTATTGTGTGAATATTACGTGTCACAATGTTAATTAGTTCTTTTTTTCGGGTAGAAAGTAAAGAGTCATTAATCTTATTAAAAACTGACTTTCACTAAAAAAACTCAAGAAATGGTAATAATCAACTTCGATGATAACAGATTGCGATTTTCAATACGTTCGCAACGCTCAATCAATATTTAACCCTCTGGAGACGGACGAAATTTTTGCATTCTCTGGTAACGGAGGGGATCGGAATCTTTCAGATCTCAAACTCCTGAAGCAAATTAAGATTTCCATCCCCTCATTTCTGTGCCACAAAGAGAGCAGCGCGTGAATAGCCTCGGTTTCGTAGACAGGAATGTCGGGGTTCTCGATGGGGAACTTCGAGCGCTTAGAATGTGTGAGAGGTTGATGAACTATCCACTTAAAAACTTTGCCGAAGACACCTTCGAGTGTAAATTATCATACATAACGAAGATCCCGATGTCCTTTCAGAGTTAATCCGCGACGTATTTATACCTTCTAGACATAACCCACAATAGAAACGGCAACAAGTGTGTGTGTGTGATGACAAAGGTACTAAACGCACTATCTCTCCTCATGAGGGAAAGCCATAACAAGGAGGAGAGGCCAGTTCATTCGTGTTTCAGTTTGTTGCTTCTTTCGGCCGTTTCCTTAACACGAAGGTAGAAAACGATATTCTGCCGCTCCGTATACAGAGGGTTAACGTTGAGTTAATATCAACTTGATCCGTCCGGTCTCTTGACCTCTCCATTCTCGTCTTATTTCAGAATCCGAAGATAAAACGGGTCTGTTGAGACCGCCCTCAGATCTGTGTATGGAGGATGTTATCCTCCTTTAAGTGATCGCTGGCATTGATCACCATTTATGAGCTGTCAGCGTCTGACCTCCTAGAGGGTTCCTCCTTTTGTTCGACCCTGTCGACCGGTGTTACCTCTCTCGCACCAAATGATATGCCACACAATACTATGAAAGGAAAGCGTCAGTCGTAAATGCCATTCAAGGTTCTATCGCTCAAGTTAGGTAAGAGGGGTCAGATATGCAGATGGCCCCGATTCCCTTAAACTACGCCTTACTGATAGCCTTTTCTCATGGGAAAATTTCAGAACTTGCTTTTAATACACCGCGGGCAACGTGAAGTATCCTTTTACAATTGAAACGGTATGTTTTTGAATCCATTCTTGCGGTGGAACGTAGCGCGTATTTCGAAATTGAAAAGGCAAAATTAAAAAAAGGAGTTTTTAAGGAGTAGCACATAAAAATAAAGAGTTTTAAGAGTGCTTAAAAACGAAAATTCATTTCAAGGAGTTCTTAAGGAATGTGCGAACCCTGTTTTTTTTATAGAAAAAAAAAGAATTTTTTTAAATTGTGCACCAAATTTTTTTTCTTCTATAAATAGAATTTAAGAACTTAAAACCTCTGAAAAGGTGACAAAATGTCAAAAAAGCGACAAAAAACAAAAAGGTGACGTGTTAGGAGCCCTGAACATATACATAGATCAGTGTAAAATCCGTCAATAAAGACCACTAGTAAGTATAAAGACTATTTTTTTTATTTAAAATATGACGAGTCGAAATGGAAAAATGTAGCATGGGAAACTTGCATACGAATGTACATGATAAAAAGTATCGTGAACTTCAATATAAAATATTGCACACACACATCAAGATGATAAAATGGAAGCCAGATCTAAAAGTGAAAAAAAATTATGATTAGAAATTCATGCATATGCATTGCATATTAACTTGTTGAAAGAATTTTCTCTGCAATCCACTATACTTTTTAAATTGCCAAGAAACAACTTAATTTGTGACAACATACACAATGTTAAACTATTACAATGGTCATTTCCAATGAATTAGTGACTGTGATTCACATCATATTTTTTTGTCAAGATATTTTGATGATTCCATGCTGATTTGTTTTGATGCTCTATGATCATATTTTACTACATGAGATCTAAATAGATTTTGACTTATGATGGCTTAAAGTTGATTTGGAACCACTACCAACATTGATGCTATGGTCGGGATTCTAACCCAAACCTTCATGAACTGGGAACAGAGAGCTAACCACTCTGCAAGCAAGCCAGTTAATGCTAAAATTGAAAATATTAAAATTCGAATTTTCAAAACGAAGTTTACAATGTATGGATCTGCATGCCTTCACACTGCATGGTTTCTGTTATCTTTCTTACAAAATAAAAAATAGTGAAAAAAACTTTCAATTTTTTTTAAGTTTTAGTAAATGCAGTACTAAGTTATTTTGCAGATAATTTTTTTATATTTAAATACATAAATATTTTATGCTATAGTATTGCTATTTCAACAGAATTGAACAAATTAAACACAATGCAGTTTATTAAAAATAATTATGAAAAAGAAGAAATTTCAGAGTTTCCCCCCCACAATTTTAACCATACTTGGTAACTATTCTTTTAAAAGAAATTTTTCAATTAAATTTTACCATATTGTACATTATCCATACATACTTCAGTCAATAACACATCTAGAAATTCATGTTTTACTAATATTGGTCATTTTTGAAAAGTTGACGCAGTATGTAGATTTGTACAGCTGAGAAGAGGCTTGAGCCAATCAAAAAAAATCACACAAAATCATTAAAAGATGTTTCAAACTCAGAAACCAAACCCCTCATTGGCTATGCCACTGACTTCAAACTTATAAAGGTAGATCCTTCTATAGTTTTCCCACACAAGTCCCACACCTCGATTTAATGCAAATTTAATTAAAATTAGTTTTAGCTATAAATTTTAAGTTAAAACTGTTTTTGTTTCCTACTAGTATTTTTTTTTTTTACTGTTGTTGAAATTCACTTGAATAAATAAAAATTGTTTAGTATAATCTATCTAAATCTGCTTAAAAAATGTTCAGTCAAAATATGCCAACTCTTAGCTAATGCAGAGCAAATAACTTATGTGTTGTTTTAGTAATAGTATTTTATCTTAATAAAAAAGAAATTTGCATAGCTCTTGTAAGTCTAACGCTGTTATTTTCATTCTAAGTGTTACTATAAACTGTATACTAGTTTTAAAACTGAAGATACAAATAATCACACAAAAGCCTCAAGTTATAAGGGTTGTTAATAATGTTGAGTATATGAAAATTAGAGACAATTTTAAATTTTATTATTTAGGAAATGGTAATTGAGTTATAATTTTTATAGAGTAGAAATTCAATGTGCTGAAAACAAATTTAAAAACCATTTTCAGATACCTAATTTTCAAGTTTTTTAAATCAGTGGAAATAAGCACCAAAATCAAATTGGTTATTATATAATACTACTAAGATTTATATAGCTTACCTTGCTCTACAGATACCAGATCAGATAATTTCCACAGGTCACTTAGTTTATTTACATCTCCATTAGACTCGTAGTATTCAATGGAATACATTTTACCAAGATGACTTAATTATTAAAGATAGATAAAAAATTAGATACTAAAAAGCTATATTGGATGAAAAATCAACAAATTATATACTTCTGAGTAAAATAAAATTCTTTTTCTAATTAAAATCCCAAAGTATACTTTGGATATTTGTATTGAAAATCATTGATCAGTTTCTAATGCATGTAGGATAAGCATGAAATAGTAACTACTTGCTTTAGTGCTTGTAAGATGGAAAAATTTGTAGTATCACTGGGGGATGTTGAATTAACATTACACTGGTGCAACACAATGGGCTATTGGCTGCAGTGTAGGATCAATCTCCAAGGGAATGTGAGGGCAACACCTTGTAATTTTGAAGCATGGTCAGATGACGAGAACACCTGAGCTGGCACCCATTCTCTAAACTTATGCACCATATCAGCAAGAGGACATTGGAGGCTTTAACAGATTAAACATGAATCAGCCCCCACAGTCTGTTTGGATCATCTCGAGCTCTCAACCCTTCTGTTGCAATTGAGAAACCATGGCTTCAGCTCTTAATTCTAAAGAACCAAGATTAAAACTGATGTCCATAGAACAAAAATGCATTACGGGACAGGTGAATAAAAGCTTTAAAGCAATGTGATACATCAAGATGCTACATAACAAGGGTTTACAGTTTTAACATACATTTAATCTAGAAACTATCACAATTAAAACTTTCACAAATAATGGCTGGGATTCTTAAACTTTCTTTTGAATGCTTGGTAATTAAATGAATAAATTAAAAATGCAATATTTTATTAAATGCTGATAAACATATTAAAATTGTTGTTAATATTTTTATCAGCATTTTAGGTTTGTTGGTTTTATTGAACCTTATATTTTCAAACCTTTAATGAAGGCTTTCAAGGTGCATCATTTGAAAGTACTAATAACAGAATGGCAACAAAATCCTCGAGTTCCCTGATAGTGTCACAGAAATTTCCATGATTTTACGCCCTTAATAAATGTTGTGATCCATGATTGGTATCGAGATACAGTATTCACACATTATTTTTAAATATTTAGGGTCAGATGCAGTGAAAGGATTATTCCACAATATTTTGTACTTTTTCTCTTCAGGTATTTTAATTGTTATTGTAAGGGTTCGAACCCTTACAATAACAATTGAAAAAACTGGACAAAAAATACAAAATATTTTGATTATGAACTTATTAATTGAACTTTGAATATTCTGGAGTCAAAAAACTAGTATACAAGCAGGGATGGGAAGGACATAGAGGGTTGACAGTACACAGTAATTGCTTAGGAAAACTAACAGGGTCTAAATTGCAGGAGACAAATAATACAAAGGGAAAGTGCAATGTAAGGGAGAAAAACAATACCAAGACAAATAATACAAGGGGAAAGTGCAATATAAGGGTAAAAAATAAGCTAAAAGTATTTTATTGTAATGCTCGCAGTGTGAGAAATAAAATGGATGAGCTAAAGGGAATTGCACAAGCAGAGGATATAGATATCATTGGGATTACTGAAAGTTGGGCAAGCAGTGAAGATGCACAAATTTTAGAATTAAGTGGATTCACAATGTTTAGGGAGGACAGAGTGAATAGGAAAGGGGGTGGGGTTTTGATTTATGTTAGAGAATTCTTAAACTGTACGGAAATAAAGTTAAATAGTAAAACTGAGGGTATAGAATCAGTCTGGGTGAAACTGAATACAAAGGCAAAAGACTAATTCTGGGCAATATATATAGACCTCCTGTTTGTAGTGAAGTGCAGGAAAAGGGCATGTGCAATCTGATAAACGAAGCATGTCAAAAAGGAGAATTAATTTTAATGGGGGACTATAACTATCCAAATATTGACTGGACAAACAATCTAGCTACAAATTGGAAAGGGGCAGAATTTTTGGAAGTGATACAGGATTGTTTTTTGTACCAGATGGTGTATGAGGATACTAGGGACAATGCAATATTGGGTTTGATTTTCAGCAATGATGAGGATAGGGTGCAGGATTTGGTTATAGGTGAGCCACTGGGAGAAAGTGATCATAGAAGTATCAGATTAAGTATAAATTTTCAGTCAGCAAACACAATCAATAGTAGGATAATTAAAAATTTCAGAAAGGTAAATTTTCATAAGATAAGGGAAGAGTTAAAGGAAACATTCAGAGGGGGATTATTAGCACCGCATCATTCTGAACAATGGGAGGAATTCAAGAATAAGTTAGACAGGGTGTTAAAAAAACACGTAACGTTCAGGAAAAAAGGAAAATCTAGGAAATTGCTCCCAATGTGGTTTTCAGGGGAAACACACAAAGTTTTAAAATTAAAACAAAGAACATACAGGGTATATAAAAGCGCTGGTAACGACAGGGACAAGGAGGCATATCAGAAAGCCAGAAAGGAGTTTAAAACTATTAGTCGGAAGCAAAAGGTGTCCTTGGAGGAAAAATTAGCAAGGGAAATAAATATAAACCCAAAAGAATTTTTTGCATATGCAAGTGGTAAAAATAAATTTAGTACTACACTGGGCCCGTTGGAGGGGAAGGGAGGTGAATTAATTCAAGACGAGGTGGGAATGGCAAACGTGTTAAATGACTTTTTTTCTGGGGGTTTTCAATGGTAACTATAATTTAAAAAAGGATCCCAAGGATGGAGCCCTTGCAGGGGGTATAATTAAAGAATGCAAATTCAACAGGAAAGAAATAGTACATCAGTTGAAAAGAATTAAGCCATCTAAAGCACCAAGGCCAGACGATATTTATCCGAGAGTACTAGTGGAATGCGCGGAAGAACTGGGGGAAGTAATTCACACGATATTTAATTCATCATATAGCACAGGTTGGGTACCAAAGGATTGGAAGTTGGCCAACATAACTCCAATTTTCAAAAAGGGAATACAAAGTGATCCGGGCAACTATAGACCAGTAAGTCTAACATCAGTAATTTGCAAAATATTTGAATCTCTGTTAAAAAAGCATATAATGTTATACTTGGAGGAGGGGGGACTGTTATCAGAGAATCAGTATGGGTTTAGGAATGGCAGATCCTGCTCTACAAACCTTTTGAAGTTCTACGAAAAAATTACTGAGGAGCTGGATAATAAGAGCAGTGTGGATATCATGTACATAGATTTTCAAAAGGCTTTTGATAAAGTACCTCATGAGGCATTACTGTTTAAATTGGAAAGGCTGGGGATTCAGGGAAAAACATTAATATGGATAAAGAATTGGTTATTGGGTAGAAAGCAGAGAGTGCAGGTAAAAGGAAATTATTCACAGTGGACAGAAGTTATAAGTGGGGTGCCTCAGGGATCAGTTTTGGGACCAATTTTATTTATAATTTTCATAGATGATATAGGTCAGGGGATCAAGAATAGAATCAGTATATTTGCAGATGACTTAAAAATATGGGGGACAGTGGATACCAAGTTACTGATAGAAAATTCACAAGGGGATTTTGATAAGATATCCGAATGGGCTGTAAAATGGGGTATGTCATTTAATGTAGGGAAATGTCAAGTTCTGCATATGGGTTACAGGAACAGTGGAGCCGAGTACAGGCTGCAGGGAGTTAAGGTAAAGGAGGGAGAAACAGTCAAGGATCTTGGGGTGATAATTCACAGGGATTTTAAAATGGGTCATCAATGTTCAGCTGCGGGTAAAAAGGCTAATAGGTTACTGGGGTATATTAAAAAGACTGTAACTTCAAGGGATAAGAATATAATCTTGCCGTTATATAAGGGTTTAGTAAGACCACATCTAGAATATGCTGTACAATTCTGGGCCCCATATACGAGAAAGGACATAGAATCAATTGAAAGGGTTCAGCACAGAGCTACAAAAATAATAAAGGGGCTAGCAAATTTCGACTATAATGAACGTTTAAGTAAGCTAAACATGTATACACTGGAAAGAAGAAGAAGGAGGGGGGATTTTCCTTCAGGGTGTTGGGCTTGAGCCTGTAGCTGGTCGTCAATATTTGTATTTATTACATCGGACACATTATCATATATATACATCAAAATCATATTTTCATAAAAAATTGTACTAAAATATAATTGGATGCAAAAAATATTAATTTAATGCACAAAAAAAGATCAAAAATTTCAAATTGTATACCACAAGTTGTATTGGCAGCCTCACGGCAATGAGACAAAAACGTCAGCGGTTTTCATGGTGTTAAAAAAATACAAAGCCAATCTTCTTTATTTGAATTACAATTCCAGCGAATACGATTTATTCGATTCTCAAAAGTACTCATAACCGCGTATCTCAAATAGAACAAACATTAATAGTTGCTGTTTAAGGGGTATTAACATTTCCCTGATTTTTTTGTGAAATTTGGCAATTTCCCCATATTTTCTCAGAATTAAAAAGTTTCATGAGAATTCCAGGTTCTGTTACCACCCTGAATAAGTTATATGGGAAGTAAAAAATATTTATAAAAGAGAATTTGTATCTAGTTAACATCAAAACATAATTCAAAGAAATAGTTTACATGAAAAAATCAATGAAAACGCTTAGAATAATTTGTTTTATACATATTTTATAATCAAAGGATACTAATTGGTAAATCGTCTTTTAAACATATCCAAAGCTTCTATTTTTTCTCCGATGCTACAAGAAGTTGCACTATTTTCAGTGACGTCATCAAGGCTTAAATTACATTGCACTCCACTTCTGTACACATTGAAAATTTTATCACATTGTTTAATTACATTTGTATGTATCTCCTCCAATTCTTCTCTACAAATCAAAACAAAGTTAAAAGTTTTTTCCACACAACATAATAAAATTCAATCAATCGATTGATTTAAACAAACAAATATTAATACTTAGTAAATTTTATTAAGTTGATAGTTGCTTTTTTTATCATTCAATGGTATGTTTCAGCACTTTAACTTGAAATGTTATATTCTTACATCATTTATCAAAATTGTATAATCATAGCATATATTATTAATCATTTGTCCTTAAATTGGGTAATAAATACAGTAAAACTTTGATTAACCATCAGTATCTGTTAACCATCAGTCCGTTATTATGTAACATTGCCGCTCAGAAAGCACAAGCCTCGAAGAAACACAAGAAAAGTTGAATATGTATGTACGTATAGCGCATAAGTTCATGCAACAATATGAACTATACTGTACTTGATGTAAATTGTATATTGCTTGTTTCTGTAAAATAAAATACATATATGTAAAGTTTTTCCAGTTTGTAAAAATTCATTTTTTTATCATTCATTCATATGCAATAGATGGGGGTGGGTTGTTAAGATTTTTCTGTTATCCGTCTATTTGATAACCAACCCTGATGGTTAATCAAAGTTTCACACTGTATTGTGAAAATAAAATTACATTAACTTCGAAAACTTTTAATACATGTCCCCAAAACATATTTTTATGAAATAAATTATTGAAAAACCTACTTTTGCACAACTATTCAAATAAAATGTGATGTACCTACTTTGAGTTCAAATAGCATTATACACTTCACTAAACAAATGAGAGAAATTCTCTTAGAATTAATTTATTATAAAAAAAAGGGTTAAGATTAAAAAAAACTTGAAATCTAGCATTTTAAGATTTTTTTACTTAAAATTGAAATATCTGATAAATTAGCAACTGAGTTATGGTTTGAAATTAACAGTGATAAACTGGCCCAGATGATCCATCTGGGAAAATACTTTACCTGCCTTACTTTCAAGTACAAAAGAAACCAATCAAATAAACCCTCCCCTTCTAATGCACATTGTTATTTTAGTGAAAGACCTGCTGGCCTCCTAGAAGCATCAGTCTTTCCGTAAATGCAAAGGTATCAATCAATAGAAACTAACGTCCTCTGCAAATACAAAAAATTACACAAGGGGATGTCTTCATATCAAATTTTGCACAAACAACGAAATTTCTAATCGAAACAGTGTTTTGATGCCATAAATAGATTTTAAACAATTTAATATGAAGTTGGTCTCCTTATGCAAATTGTGGCAATTTGAATTTATAGAGGACGCTAGTGCTTGTCAAATGCTGTTAAAATTGCTGAAATGAAGAGGTTCAGTTTTTTCCCCGTATAAATGTACTTGGTATAAACTTTTATCTAAAATTAAAGAATAAATATTTGTCACTGTAAAACTTACAGAACATGCCTAATTGCAGGCTTCAAAGTACTTATTTCTGCACTAAGAGCCATCATAAGCACTGGTTGTATATTTTTTTCTTCTTTAAAAATTTCAGTTTCTTGGATTTGAGCACCTTGAATGTTTTGAAGTGAAGTTGTGTGAGATATCAAAATTGTGATGTGATCAATTCCTTTCTGCACAGTCAAGTTATACTTTTTGCACTCTTCATTTAGCAATTTCCAACAATCCAAAATGCACTGCTCAATTTTTAGCTTAGTTGACATGACTAAAAGATCTAAATTCACATTGCAGTCTTTCAGTAGAATTTTCTCAAAACCCTAAAATAAAAGTATTCTTTCGTTTATGAATTGATAAGAATAAAAGTACTCTGTTCATACATTTAGTGCAATCATTAGCTATGCAACATCCAGGTACTAAAAAACTGTATTTGCTTTCAAAACAGTCAGTATTATCAGTATATTTGTAATATACACTCGTGTCCAAAAGTTAAGCATAATTGCTGTTTATGCGAATATTTCAGAAAATATACATCTCTCTATATTAAAAAAATGTTGCTGTCGCAGGATTGAAAACTCTAGTTTTTTGCTCGATTCTTAGACGGTTTCCCGAGAAAGTACGGATTAGAAAATTACCAAATTGACATGGTTTGTCAAAATTGTCCAGGCAACACGACGAAGAAGATTTTTTTGGTGAGCGTAAATGAACAGGGGGCAGAGCACCCTAGTAGAAGAAAACAATGTAAAACAAGGATAATGACTTTTATTAAGGAAAGAGTTTCACAATACGAGTGTCCTCTTTAGTGAAACTGAATGATTAAAACAATACGATGCTGAAGTTTAATAAGTGTGTGGGAACCTCTGGTAGCATTGTATGCTGCAAAGCAATTTCCCACATTTTCAATGAGTTGTGTGCTTAGAGTTCTAAGCCTCACGAATAGCAATTTTCAATTCCAGAACATAGCTTGGTGTAGGGGTGCAATATCTCATGCATATCCCACAGACGTTCTATGGGATTCAGATCAGGAGAGTTGGCAGGTCACTGCATACCTTCACTATGAAATAAGACGTCAATCAGGGCTGCATGGTGAGGAAGCGGGTTTTGATATATGAATATGAAATCGACTAACAGTACTTTGAAACAGGTGAATGGTAGGCTTGAGGACTTTGTCTCTGTATATTTGACCGGTAACAGACCTCAGTGTCAAAGATGTGGAGGTCTATTGGCCATCCAGCATGCCTACCAAGACCATGACTCACCCTGAAGGAAAAATATGACTTTTTGTTATGTTTCCAGAGTTACAATGCATTCCACATTCTCTCCAGATCATGGAACGAGAAACAGTTTGCAGACTAAATCAGGACTCGGTTCTGAACATGACATTGCCCCGCTATTGTCGCCTCCGCTGCCAATGTTCCAAACTCCACTGTAAATATGTGTGTTTCTGTGTAGACATCATGGGGATGCAAACTTCTGGTCATATGGCATAGACCAACATGTCCAAGTGTCTCAAAACTAACTCCTGTGGCAGATATCAGAGCTAAACCCAGTTCTTCTAATTGACAAAAGCAGTTATTGACAAATGTTGGTATTGCTGAGGGATAGTTACCCTTGGTTGACCTGGTACTAATAATTGGGTAACATCTCCAGTGGATTGAAACCTCTGGTAGTCTGGAGATCACACAATGAGGCACATTTAGAATTCGAGAAGCTTCGGTTTGGGATCGACCGGATTCTAGCATTCCAATAATTCATCCCTTCACAAACATGTCCAGTTGGCATCTTTTGTCCTTATTGATTGTTAATAACACTATGAACCACAGTAATTGTGAAATTTGTATGTAAACTGCCCATGCTGTTCGACTTGTTCCAAAGTGCGTCGGTGCTTTGCGATTCTCTATATTGACTGAACTGTTTTGCGTGCACTTTTGTCCCACAATTCTCCATGAGAATTTTGAACCACTGTATCCATACTAACTCCAAATTGTTTTGCATTTTACGAATTATGCTTACTTTTCGGACATGAGTGTATGAAAGACGGTCAGGTCCAAACCATAAAAATATTAGACACAAGGTATCCAAGTTTACAGATATATTCATCTCATATCATACAAGCAATTATGAAAATCCAAGTGCCAACAGAAAAGTTTGGATTTTCTTTTTAGAAAACATTGTATCCCAAGAATTTGGAAAACTCATTTAGATTTCAGAGTTTGTATAGAAGACAAACATTTTAAGTATTATGGATTTGTATAAAATAGAATTCAAATGAAAGAATAAAAAAAATATCAAGATGCAACAATTTTAATTGTTTTAATATTTAGACAATTTGTTCCACGTTATTTTCTATACATAATCCATCTTAAATATCAATACAAATTAATTCTATTCAGAAGCTACACTGATTTGCTGTATCATACGCGATATGTTCAAACTAAAAGAACAAAACTAATTAAAAACGAATTCTCATGAAAAAAAAAATCTGTTTTAAAGAAAGAAAAAAAACTGGAGTCATGATTTTGTCAAACCCTGTTCTCCTGATTAAAACAAAATGATATTTTGAATGAGACAGAAACTCAATTATCAAAGTATGCAGTTGACATGTATGAAAGTCAAACCCAAAGCTCCAACATCAATTTGCAATTGCAATTGAAAGACCTTAAAAGTGTTTTCAAGATTCCAATAATTATTAGGATAAATCCTGAAAATAAATTTGGGTGGAGTGGTAGCACACAAGAACTTGTCGCCAAGACATTTCTATTCTCGCCAAATCAAGATGGTGGCACCCATGTAGCAAAATCCACACAATGAAGAACCTTAGCATATATGGATTTTATAGTAATTTTTTGGTAGAGATAAGTTAGCAAAAAGGTAGAGAAAAATGAAACTTACCCTCATTTCATTTCCTCCATTACATTATACATCCTGTTAATTTCCTGAACGAAGGCCAGAAACATCCGCTGCACCTCCGTCCCCAAATGTATTCGGCAAGGTAGCCGTCAAACTGATTCTTTACGAAACGCCTTCCCTTAAGAAATTGACTGCACCCCACATCCCCTCAATAGTATTAGTATGGCATCCTGTAGCTGGGTCCTTAATATTCTGACTATGGTTGACCGTCAGATGCTGGCATTGATAACCCTTGAATTCTTTGTCGTCTGGGTTATCCATACCAGCATAAGACTTCCAACAGTCAGACAAAATTGTAGTTCCCGGCACAATTCTTTCTTTAATAATCACAGCCAAAACTTTCTAACTCCTTTCTTTCACAGCAACAAAAAAACATTTATCAATACCTTGTTCAATTCCTCCAAATACCCATTTTACCATCCACTTTTTTACCTTCATTAAACTTCCTTTTACCAAACTTGCTCTCATCAATTTCAAGTCTTTCCCTCTCCTCCAATCATTCAAAGGTCTCGTATGCTACCACTTCACCTAAATTTGAGTAAAAGGCATCGCTTTCAGCAGTTAAACTAGCTAATTCAAAATTGTTCTATGCATTAAAAATCCACTTTTACATTTTCGATGAGGAACTTCGATAATGGGAAGATACATTCACTAAAATGAAAGTAATGCATGATTCGACAAGTCTTTTAGCCAGAACATCAAATACTCAGCAACGTTATATTACCGGCTTGATGAAGAAAACAAGACTTCCAAAACGGATTTATCTCACATCCATTATGTATTTAACGCAACAATATTAAGCATTC
Source organism: Metellina segmentata (assembly GCA_947359465.1). NCBI lineage: Eukaryota > Metazoa > Arthropoda > Arachnida > Araneae > Tetragnathidae > Metellina > Metellina segmentata. The sequence goes on from OX375877.1 coordinate 101,248,178, forward strand.
TTACTAAAGAAATTATTCATGGCCAACCTTGTTCAGCACCAACTGATGTATTTCATGTTGATTGATGCGTGCAAATAACACGTTCCGAGTTTTATTTGATTTGATTGAGCATCCTCAAATAAAAATAATCAAAATACAAAATAGAAAAAGTCAAGTTTCAAACAGACGTTGCGTCACAATTTCGGCGAGATGTCAAAAGCATGGTTATTGGTTAATACTGAGCCAATAAGGTAGCAGACGAAAGATAACTTCCGTTCAACTCCCGTTTTCCTGTGAAGAGTAAAGTACCTGTAATAAGTGACGTCATGCCTCGTCATATGATGCCAGAGATATTTAACAATCTCAATAGTAGAACAACATTAATAAATTTTTTATATCAGTTTAGAGAATTAACTATAAAATACTAAACAAATTAAAACAGCAGTTTTTCTAAAAATAAAAAAATCTGTTAAATATTTTGTAACACTTAACAACTTTTAAAGGCTGCTTTTATGGAATTGTATCAAATCAAAGTTTCTAAAAATTCACAAAAGAAGCACAAATCTGATGAAGACTACTTTCGGTTTTTTGTTTACTTTCATTGCAATTTTATCTGTGCGAAGTTATATTATAGTCTCTGTGTGTCAATGTTTTTTGAAAATTCTCCTCCCCGTTGAGAACAAGCTCACAAATTGAAAGCTTTTCTTGGAACTTCTTTCATTTGTCCAAATTATGGCTAATTTAAAATTAGCACCTGATGGTTTGAAATCTATTCAGCCTTACTTGAAAATTGCTGAAGAACATGAAAAAAGAGATGCATCGATTACTTATTGGTGTAAGTATGCTGATTGTTTGATATATTTGCACATTTCTTTTAAAATAGTTTAGTTTGAACAAGATTTCACTTTATGAATTCATGTTCGTTCTGTCAAACTTAGTTATATAGTTATTGAAATATATTTGTAACCACACTTTTTTATTTTAAAACACAATTTTTAAAGAGTTTATTTGATCTTTCAATGTGTTGAAGTAAATATAGCAAGTAAAATGGTGCAATACTCTATGAAGTGATCCCATTGACTTAACTAAAATATCAAAGCAAAGTATTTATTTTGTGTGACAACCTGAAATTAAATTCTTTACCATTACATGGAAACATATCCACTCTAGTCATCTAACAATTTTTAAAAGCATGTATTCCCATAGAAATCCAACAAATAAAAATATTATTTAGAAGATTCATTTTGCTCAGTTTGTGTAGATAGCTAAACTGACTTGGAATATTCCACAGAATATTGAGAATTATTTCCTGCCATGTAGTAATGTAGCATAGCTCTGATAATTGGAGTTCAAAAGTAAAACAAATGCTTTACTGACTATAATATTCATCATTCTTTCTTTACTACAAAGAGAAAAAAAATTCTGTATCAAGATTGACCTAACTCCAAAGAACTGAGTGTTCATTTCATGAAAGCTAAGTTTGATGCCAAGATTTCTTTAAAACGCTAATTAATGCTTCAAGCATGTCACTTTGGTTAAACAGATGGATAAGGGCTGCAAAACCGAAGACCTAAAGACATTTTTAAGAGCTTTAAAAAGAATATAACTCACATCCTGATTTATAGTAAAATTATCACATGCAATAAATACTTAGGTACTGTGTTGCAAATCAGAATATAGACTATCCTTAATCATAGCTTTATGAATCTTCATAATAGTAGTGACATGTAGTACAGTAAACTTTTTGTTTATTTTGTTTTGGCATTTTTGTGTTACTATGACTATTATCCAAGTTCCTGGTTATTCGAGGTGGCTTGATCCCCATATTACCTTGGATAATCAATATTCTACTGTGCATTTGACTCTTATACAGTGTTCTTTACTCACAAAAGGGAAAAAAATTTTCAGGTCGTTTGTATGCTGTACAAAGTGGCTTGAAACTGAATTGCAAAGCACCTGATGTTTCATCTTTCCTCATAAACCTTATGGATTGGTTAGAAAGTGTAAGTATTGTAAGGCAAGATTTCTTCACAGATTAATACAATGCACATATATACTTATGTTTCTGTTGAAAAGACACTTATAATAGGAAAATTCTTAAAGTCATAAAAAGAAATATGAATCTGATAAAATATGACTTTACTTTTATACAAGTTTGTTTTTTAGCTACACGTTTGTACTATTGTTCACGTTTTTCTTTCGAAACACATTTCTTGACGACTTAAGAAGTGTAACTGTTATTGGATTATTTGCAGTTTTTTGTCAAAAAACCCCTAAACAATTTTTTTAGCATGTTATTTATATCCGTTATTTGCAATACTAAAATAGCAAATATATAAATAGGAATAATTTAAAAAAAGGGAAGATAAGCTTTTTAATACAATGAAACAAACTTTTCTTAGAAATCTAATTTTTCTGTGTGGCATTTACTCTGAACATATCCGGTATTTTACCTTGTTTCATCAATTTGGTCAAGATTGAACACCTTATTCTTTAAAAATTATAAGAAAGAGACAGAAAGATAGAAAAAAGTGAGAGACACAAAAAAAAAATCGCCAGTTAGCAAAACGTCCAGATTTTGGACAATTTATGATATCGGACGTCCAGATTTTGGACAAATTATGATATCAGACGTCCAGGTATGGAACTTTGTGATTATCTATAGATAACTTGTGATTTATGAAACTTTGTGATTTATAGATTTAACTATTAACATTTAGAGTAATTCATGCTTAAAAGTCATTCTATGTAATTCATTGTATTCGAATATGGTATGTATATTCACAGGGCCACTTTTTGCTAGGCTGACCAACTGGTCTAGTGGTTAAGGTGTTGGCCTCTAGATTGGAAGGTTCTTGGTTCGAATCCGGGGTCAGGGCATGGACATAAATTTGAGGTTAGGGGTAGTGATGGCCACCCACTGGGTGCCCCTTTATAATTGACTCACTGATTCTGACCTAGTGACAAATAATGGGTAATCAAGTGTCCTCCAATAAAAAAAATAAAACTTTTTGCTAGTATTTTTGGTACTTTTCTGTTATATCCATACCAATAAACTTCGGTTATAATTTGGTGCATTTTTGCTTATTTCTGGACATTTTTTGTTTTCTGTTGCCATTTTAGCTTCTGTTAGGAAGAGATAATATAGAATTGGCGCATACTTCTCACATATAATTATTCCAATCTACTATTGTGTTGTGATTCATTTGAAGCTGTATTTCACAGAATTCAATCAACGTTAACTCTTGAAACCATAAATAAATGAATCGTGAAAGGATTGAGCAATCCAGTAAACCACTATTTTGTTTGGACACCTTTTTCTCCCTGGCATGAATAAAAGCTACATAGCCATTTTGATTTTCAGTCACATTTTAATTTCATTAGGTGGTTATTTGAACACAATCTTTCTTTGTGAAGAATATTTTTATCTTAAAAATATAGTATTGCTGCTTGTTCATCTCTACAGTTCATTATATCATGAAATCCATTGCACTAACAAAGGAATAAAATAAAATGGCACCAAAAAACAAAAAACTGGTATTGAAACAAATAACGCAAGAAATAAGCAAAAATGCACCTAATTGACGCCTAAGTTTATTGGTATGGCTATATTGGAAAAGTACATTATTTTTCAACTTTGGTGACTACGAGGTTTTGGGTGAGTAACACACTGGTAACTCTAGGTTCGAATATAAGAATTTATTCACACATCAAGCATTAATCTATTTACAATTAAGCTGAAGACAAAAATACGAGCGTCGATTCCATCGTAATACATATCGCATACTGCACATTAAAGTTCTAAGTGATTAGACAGCAAAAGGCAATCGCCCAATCTCAGGAACCGTGGCGCCTCATGTCTGAAAGAGGAAATTGTTTGTTTTACTTACTTTCGGCAAACAATATTCAACAATCAACAAGAGCTATCCACTTAAGCAAAATCTTCTCAAAAGCTCCTTTTTCAAAATTTGGTGACTTTTTTAGAAATTTACCAGTTTAACAATAATTAAGTTCTTTTTTATAAACTAATAGCACACAGAAGAAATACATTTTTCTTAGGGAACATATTTTTGTTTGGATTAATTTATTTTTCAGATTTTTCTCTTAAAATAAAATTTTTTAAAGGATAACAACGAAGTTGTGCCGTTTAGCCATTACAGTAGTAAAAGGAAAACATCTGATTCTGGTTGCTAGATTGTCATGTAAACCTTATTAAGTTCATATCTAGTTTATTAATTTTAAAATTTAAATTTCTTGGCGAGATCTTCAAGGTTTGTTTTATACTTAGACATTTTATGCTTTAGCCAATTCATTTTGTGTCTAACTAAGATTGCTACTATAGGGTTTAAGGGAAAACGTCTTTCACTACTATTTAAAAAAATTTATGCTACACTCTATAACAAAAAAATCGATTCACCAAGAAGGAATTATCCGATTGCTTTAAAATTTCGTATGCAAAAATGTTTTGATCAAATATGTAAATGATTAAAATTTGGTGTCCAATGAATGAATAGTGCGATCTCCAGCGCATCCAGCAAATGTATATAAGGAGTTGTTCTTGAATGTTGTTAAAAATTTCTGCTGCATTGTGATTTAGGATACCTTCCAACGACTGAAAAAATGCCTCGCCGCAGGATTCGAGCTCATTACGAGCAACTTTTGAAAGAGGTCGTATCATTGGATTGAAAGAGGCAGGTTGGGCAAATCGGAGAATCGCTCGTCATGTGAGTCGAAGCGATGTGGCAATTAGAAGATGCTGGCAAGAGTGGGTGGACAATGGCAGATTTTAGCGTCATGATGGTAGCGGTCGACGTAGGGCCACAACAGATCGCGAGGACAGAGTAGTTGTCAGATCAGCTGTCACAGTGCCTTATTCATCGCTATCAACCGTCAGTCGTGTGACCCACACACGAGTGTCCACCATGACCATTCACAGACGGCTGAGAGAGCGAAATCTACGCTCGTAACGACCGTTACGCCACCTGCCACTCACGCCTGCACACTGTCGAGCCAGATTACAGTGGTGCTTGGCTCGATCAGGCTGGAATGATGCTGACTGGGGACGTATAGTCTTTAGCAACGAATCCCGCTTCCAACTGTGTCTTGACGATCAGCGAAGACGTGTCTGGAGACGCCCAGGGCAGCATGCCAATCCTGCTTTCACTATTGCACGCCTCACGGGCCCTCAACAAGGAGTTATGGTCTGGGGTGCCATTTCACTTGATAGACGGACCCCTTTGGTTGTCATTAGAGGTACACTTACTGCACAGCGGTACATTGACGACATTCTGAGACCTGTTTTACTACTGTTCCTTTCGCAGTACCCTGGGCTTATTTTTCAGCAAGACAATGCCAGACCACATACGGCATGTGTTGCTATGAACTGTCTTCAAGCTTGTCAAACACTTCCTTGGCCAGCCAGATCACCAGATCTCTCTCCCATTGAGCATGTCTGGGATATGATGGGAAGGCGACTGCATCCGGTAGGGAATGTTGATGATGTAATCCGACAATTGGAGCAAATTTGGCAAGAAATACCGCAGGAGACCATCCGGGAGCTTTATCGGTCTATGCCACACTGTGTGGCAGCTTGCATCCAGGCTAGAGGCTGGTCAACACCTTATTGAGCTCGTTACTGTAACTCTGAAATAAATCATTTAATTGTTCTGAAATTTTAATCATTTTCTATTCTGTACATAATTTTCCTATCCACCAATTTTTGTCTCCATCAGACAACTCCTTCTTGGTTCGTCGATTTTTTTTTTGTTATAGTGTATTTCACAAGTGCTTTGGCCATGACAGTACTGTATTCATTCATCTTGAAATTTTACATTGAAAGACTGAAACATTTCCTAAACCACGAATTAGAATGTTAAATATCGATATTTCAGAAAAGGGAGTAAAAGAGCAAACAAAAGCACTGACTTCCTGAATTTTACTGCATTAAGAGGCTATTGGATAATATGTCATGTTTATTTATAAAATTATTTTAGGAATTTAGAAAAAAATTATTTTTTACACCACTTGTGGCAATAGCTTTAAGCAAATAAAAATATTTGTTTATTTGAGTTAAGTATTGTGCATGGTATTTGTACTTCCTAATTGGATTTTTATTTTTATATGTAGTTTAAGAAGTCGAGAAATGAGGATGAAAGTATCAGTAATGATGTTGTAGCGCAAGCTCATGTTGAAAACTATGCTTACAAACTTTTTATGTGGGCAGACAATGAGGACAGATGTGGAAGATTTAACAAGTGAGATTTTTTGTATTCATCTACTTTCTTTTGTAAAGGAAATAAAAGGCATGAATTGTATGTATAGAACTTTAGTTATTTTTATGTGTTGTAATGTTATTTTATTTTATCAACTTTTTGTTTTGACTTCATAATTTTTTACTCATTACAGAAACGTTGTGAAGGCCTTTTATACTGCTGGTTTTATTTATGATGTTGTGAATACCTTTGGAGACCCAAGTGAAGAGGTGATTGTTTTTTATTACTTCTAAAATGAATCATGTTTGTAAGTTGTGTCAATAGACAGCTTTTCTTATTATTACTTTTGGACTATTCATTTATATTTTATTGCAAAGGAAATATTTCCATAGTTTATTAAGTCAAGTATTATTACATTAGAATATTTTTAAACATTTAAGTTTATGATTTTATACTAAATTTTCATTTAAAAAATATATTTATCTTAAATGTACTACCTTTTACATGAATATTGTCTTGTATTGATTTTATAAATCTGCTGTCAGAATTTATCATGTATTTATCTTACAAAATGGTCTTACTCTAGTTTTTAAGGACTTCCTGTAGGTTTTACACAACTACTTGTGGATAGGATTTCTAGAAAAAGAAAAACATATTACTTGTTGGTTTAAGCTTAACAATGTCTTACAAGGTAATTACTACCAACAAAGCCAGCTATTTTCCTTCACATCACATTCTGAATCCTCAGATTTACAAAACAGCTTTGGATGTCTGAGCTGCATTATGTAATTGTTGTGTTATGCAACAGCAAGCACGATCTTGAGACCAAATAGACTAATGTTTAAGCATTTAATTAACATTTTATAATTCTGTATAACATTTTTAGAACACGTAAATACAAAAGTTGACTCAAATTCTGCTCAATTTACAGTATATGTATTAACCTTAGAAACTTTATATTCTCTAATTATGTTAACAGAACAATATCTGATAAATATTTGCTGTCTGACTTAAAAATTATTACAGGTATTGCACCACAGAAAATATGCAAAATGGAAATCAACCTATATCCACAACTGTCTTAAGAATGGCATAACACCTGTTGCTGGACCATTGGCTATGGAAGGCGAAGAAAGTTAGTTATATGTACTTTATATATTTTCTCATTTGTTGACATTGTTTAATTAGAAGTTACTATTAAACTGCCATAGGTACCAACTTATAAGAGAATACGAGTTTGTGCCCAGGACTTGATTCTTTTGGAGCTGTATTGGACAATTGTTTCTGAATTATAAAGTTCCTTTCAAGAGTATGTATCAAATGTTTACCGAAGAAAGCCCCCCCCCCCTTTTCATAAATATGAGCTTGAATTCAACTTTGATTTAAAAAAAATTAAGCACATTTAAGCATCTAACTTCAAGAATTAACACTTTAAAAATCAATCTTTTATCATCACTTTTACAAAATAAAAAAGAGTAATTTTGAAATGTGTGAGCCCTATTGTGTGTGTGTATTAACAAAAGAAAGTGCACACAAATCCTGATAATCCACATTAATTTTAATTTAAAGTTTTAAAAACAATATTTATACAATATTTGTATACTAATTTTCAGTGTGAGTAGAAATTTGCTTTTGTGTGTGTATACTCCATTAAGAGAACTTAATTAGCTGTGCTTCAATTCAAATAATATTTTTTCCCAAAAAACTAATTTAAACAAATAAAATTTGATCTCAATATTTACAAAACTAAAACATACTTTGATAACAACTTTGTTTTTCTGTAGGACATAATTAAGCTAACCATGTATAAAATAAATGGAATATATGCATATCTCTCTACATCTATTATTATTTAATGATTCCAACAAAAAATATAAGTTTGTTGAACATCTGAAATTTTCTTGTTAACTCTTGTGTTACAAAAGGGAGCTTTTACCACTGTTTTGCCTAATCTAATATACTGCCAAATCTTATTAAGACAAATTTCACAAGACCAACAAATTTTGTATTTTCCGTAGTTCGAGTAATCGTAATTCAGAAAAAAGCATTATATTAGCACTAAAATAAAATGTTAATGTAACTTACTGTATAATTCTTGGTTCACAGATAAATGGTATTCTTCATCACAAAGATTATGCAGATGATTCTTTATTATACAGATAATTCTTGATTACATATATAATTCTTTTACACATATGTCTTGATTATGAAATTTTTTGTTATCAATTTTTGTGCTTTGTTTTGTGGCATTCTGTAAGAAAATCTTAGATGTTGGTCCACTGTTTTATTGAACACGTAATTTTTCTATACCCAGAAAAATGCAGTACAAATTTCTAAGCCAGTAGTATGTTCTTTTAAAGGCATGCTTATTCAAGCCTCTTTCATTTATTCTTTCTTTTTCACAAATAAATCTACAATTTCAAGACACTTAATGTTTCTGATAATACGATTGAAAAGAATCTGTTTGCACTTAAGTTTCGAAAATTTGTTTGTTTTATCCAGCAATTCGTGTCACCTGAATTCTTAAATAAATGAGTTAACATTATTAGAATTTACATTTCGATGGAGATTGAAATTTAGTTATCAGTAATTTGTATTAAGTGAATATAATAGGTTTCTAAAGCTTATGGGTTAATTTCATCTCAATGGGTTTGACTGTATATACTTTTAAGTAGGCTCTGAATAAATTTCTGTTCTTTGTATGGGTCTTGTTTGTATTAAAATATAGGGGCACACTATGAAACAAAGGTTATAAGAATGCAAATGATACAAATTTTATATAATTATTTTAGATCTCATCAAAACTTTTTACAGGATTAGTATTTACTTTTACTTAGCAAATTTACATACCATCTTCAAAATATAAGTAACTTATTTTATTTTCATGTTTCTTACTTTACTTTTATGCTACCTTCCAGATGATCTAGATGATGAATTTTCGAACGAAGGCGCCACATGGGAAAATAAACCGAGCAATGATGTGGAAACCAAACCTCCAGCCCCTTATCCAACTGGAGGATTATTTAACGTTCCAGGTTTTCAGCCTCAAGACTTCAACTTACCTGTGCCTGGATCACATGCTCCACCATCAACTCCTAATGGTTCCAATCAAATGTCTCTGCCTCCAACTGCAACACCTATTGTTTACCCAGAACATGGAAATTCAAGTAAATATTTCAAATTTAGTTGATATCTTAAAGAGGGAAGGGTTTCAGCTATGCCAATAATTTAAACGTGATTTTTCAGAAATTTTTATGCATTGCCATATTTAAAATAGAACTAGTATTAGGTCAATCTTAGGTTTACAAGTTTTTTGGATATTTTTATTTACACACTAGCCAGCCCGTGGTATAAGGTATTAATCTGGTGTAAAATTTTCCGCAGATTTCAAATACGTTGAAGAAATATTCAATTAAAAAATTATTTATTTAAAGAAAATCATATTTTTAGGTATCAATCCAAACTAAAATTTTCCGCAGATTTCAAGTCCGTTGAAATTTTTACTCCATCTTTAACGGTCTTGGAGATAGAAAAAGGAACTGTGACTCCAGTTAAGATTTATGGTCTGGGTGGAAAATCATTCCTCAAGCAAAATCAAAGCGGAAACAAAAAAAAATTCTACGCGTTCTGTCGGTTGAAAAAAACTTTGCATGATTCCAAACCCTGACTGCAAGGTCGCATGAGTAGAAAAAGTTCTCTGCGTCTAAAAAAACAATGGAGTATAAATCTATGAAATTCATTTAAAAATCTTCTAGATTGAATTTTAAAATTCGCCGCAACCCAAAAATTGCAAATAATTCGGACTACCTGTGTGTCAAATCTCATTGCTGTGAGTGCCATAGAATCGTCAAGATTTTGCGGCCCCAAACAAACACTTCCTTTTATAATATTAGAGATATAGCATAATAAAATGTTTTTCAAATATTTCTATCATGTCACATTTTAGCACAAAACTGGTTTCTAGTTACAATGTTTTGAAAAATTTAATATCACTCAAATTGTGATTTCTGTGTTATTTTTGTCAATATCACTTGCTTTTTTCATGCCTAAAAGTAAAACAGTATAAATTGATTACATAAAATGTTTTGTTTCTTGCTTCCTTTTTTACACAAAGCAGCGTTTAGAGGCAAAATGTTTGTTTACTGCTTCAGGTTCATCTATATGAATCACCCAGCAGTAATCCATCATCATGCTTATATCATGGCAGTATCCTTGGTACCTCTTTTCCATGTCCTTAATATTTTGTTATAAACTTATGCCCTGATCCTCACTCATAGCTCCACCTTGGAATGAAATTTAAGTGTCATATTCTCTGTTCATGACAGCTTCGAACCAGATACAAGTTTTCTAATATTTCGCCAAGTAAATAATCCCTTCAATTTTGAATTGGCTAAAGCTGGATACCTGCCAATTAGGTACAGAAAACCAGTCACCATCCTGGCCTTGACAAACTTTCATGGGTACAAGCTTGTTGTGAAGACACTTTCTCTGGGTTAACCAAGCTCAGCTGTCATACATTCTTTGTACCAGGTTGTAAATCTTCTCAGTTGCCCAATATATGGCTGTCTCTCCTGCAGAATAAGCATGGATACTTTGTTTTGAGAACCCATAAGCTCTGCTACATCTTGAAGAAGCACAAGAACTCTTACTAAATCATTTAGTTGCTCTTTCAACTGGGCCACAGGAGCCTAGTTCTTCGATCTTTACCAACTCCTGGTGGAAAGCAAAATTGTTGTTGCAAACTTGCCACAAGATATCGATAAAAGTAGTGGTGTTTCTCGGAATGGTCTTCGATGTTTGCAACTCTAGTGTAAACGCAGCTTTAGAAGCTCCGTCCATCGCGTACACAGGGGATGGTGCAAGTTTAAATCTGGCATGGTGTGGAAGTTTGGAGAGTGATACCAGCTCAGGTGTTAACCTCACTGTCTGGCTGCTTCAAGATCATGAGGTGTCCTTGAATTTTTCCCTTCAGGATTGAAACCAGACAATCACCAGTTGCAATGTTCCTGTGCAATATCAATTTAACTACCCTAATCATTAGAATAAAAGCAAAAGCTTCAACACAAACAGCACTTTATACGGGGCCCCATTTTTTTGCATAAGTTTCACACCAAAAGGAAAACTTGTTCACTTAACTCTTTACATTAAGGAAATTTTGACTCAAAACAAGTAATTAGAAAGACTGCTTGTTTAAATAATGTGTTTGGACCAGTTAAAGTTGGATTCTAGACAACCAACTTCAGTTCTATATATTTTAACTTGCTTATAAAAAAAAAAACTACAATGAAGCAGGGTGTAAAAAAATCATGATTTTTTCAAAAAAATCAATTAATCGGATTTATTTGATTTAAATCAAAAATCGGATTTTTTTATTTAAATTTCTGTAGGGCCTATAAATTTGTTAAATGAAAAATTGAGTTTCTGACATGACATGTAAACTAATATTTAATTAAGTAAACAATCGGAATTTGTGATATGGTAAATTAATATTTATTTTACTAAATATCATTGTGTGTTACATGACAATACATTTAAAAAAATGAATTTTCAAAACAAGAGCAAAAGATAAGACATTTGTTTAACTTTAAAACACAAGTTGACATCCTCCATAGTTTTTCTTGGCTACTTAACATAATCATGTTAACAAATGTATCAGTAAGTGTAAGTGAGACCTAAATTAGTCTGATTAAATAAATATTTGTTATGGGTCACTACTCTTAAAGTGAAAGATGACTGTTTCAGGGTGCATTTTACAAAATAAAAGATGTTCATTGTGTTTAAACTTTCAAATAGAAAGCTCAGTTGAATTTTTTATTTAATAAAATATTAATCACATTCACTGTGTTATTTTGTATTTATGTCTCAATTAAAAAAAAGTAGTTGAAAAATCACTATAGCTAAGCCATTGGTCAATCAATTAAAGGGGTAACAAGTAGTTTAGGCCTACTTTGTGGGGATTTTCTTTTGCTGTCTCGACATTTACGTAGATGTAGGCCTACTGCTTTATTGTTTGTAGCATAAAATTATGCATAAACATTGTTAAAACTTTCAAATAGATGTCAACTTATTTTTTACTTCACTGTTTGGCAGAATCCCTGACTCAACAGATTACTTAGTCCATAGACACCTCAGATTATTTGCAAGTGTCCAGTGCCAAACATTTTTTTTTAAAGCTCATCAGTACGAGGTGTAGCCATTAGTGCTGAAATCACCATGTGTGCAGAAAGTTCAAAGCATTTGACAAATTCTGTGAATTTTCTAGTGTATTTACTTAGTTATAAAAATTTAAGATTGGTTGTGATTTAAATCAATGATTTTTTTTTAAAAATCATTTGATTAAAATCATGATTTTAATCAAGTGATTTAAATCTTGACACCCTGCAATGAAGTAAAAAGAAAACAGGATGCACTGCTTTTTATCTCAGTATTTATTTTAAGTTACTCCTTTGGTTGATGGTTTTTGCTTTGCCAAGACATAAAAAGGGAGCATATTTTTTATATCAATTTGTTATCCCAAATATTCATGCAAAATTATGACTGAATTCTTGCTTTTCTTAGCACTGTGTGGCGCAGTTTGTCCGCTTTTGGACCTTGCGCCATAAAACCCCCAAAATCAATCAATCTTAGCACTGTGATCTACACATTTAACTTTTGAGCATCAACATATTTGTTGATCAAAATCTTAATTTTTGAAGACGATTGAGTCGATCAAAGATGCAAGTGCGCACCATTCCGAACAAAATTCTTAGTGTCCAAAACAGAACGCACATATAAAGTTGGACTAATTCTAAGGTACCATTGTATTTTTCTTTCACGGATGTCAAGACAGCAAATTCTTTGAAGAAAAACATTTTTTCAGTCCGTTATTAGTTTGAAATTAAGGACAGACCAACATTTGCTTCAGGTCACAAAAAATAGCAAGTCATACGTGGCAGCCTTGCACATATATCCAATTTTGTAAAATCCTTATTTCCTCCTCACTTTTATATAATGCATGAAATATTTTAAATTGTGATATCTGCTAACAAAACTTCAATCTCAAGTACTTGTAATCCTATCTTTCCACTTCAGGTGATGTACCACTGAGGCCTGAAGATTACCACAAAGCCCAGAAATACTGTAAATGGGCAGGTAGTGCTCTTCAATACGAAGACGTACCAACTGCTATCGACAATCTTCAGAAAGCATTGCATTTGTTAACGACAGGTCAAGATTCATAAAAGCCATGTTACACAAATTTAGTTTTTTTGCATAAATTATAGAATTTTAATTGCTTGAAAACAATTGTGATTCCAGATGTATATATACTTTCAGGGGTGTTGATTGCTAAGGCATGATTTGGAAGTTATGTCAATAATTTGTTGCAGGAGCAACTATTTTGGCAATTTGAAGCAGATTCATTAAACACTTTCCTACAATTCAACTGATAATGTTAGCTCACATACAAGTAGGCAAAGCTTGTTCACATTATTGTGTAACTAATTTTGCCAAGTATAACCAACCTCACAGAAAGTTTCAATTCAGTATCTGACATTTTGGAAATCTTAAAAGCATTGGAAAATATAAAGGGACCCTGGATATGTAACCCTGGATAGTTTACAAATGCTCTGGAAAAACTAAGAAACAATTCACTATAGTATCTTATTAAAGGTATTAGCTTAATGACAATGATTTGCTTACATGAAGCCTCCAGATTTAAATTAATGGAAATTAAAATTTCCTTTTTAACCTGCTGCTAAATGCTAATTTTTCAAAGGATCATGAAAAATATTTACAAGATGTTTGTGGTTTTAGAGTTAGGTCGCAAGTTGCACCTGCCTTATGAATGCAGCACCAATTTGGCATTAAAACACATTTCAAGAACCTTGCAAAAGTTCAATAAAAAAAAAATTGAAAATCTTTTCCCACCCAGAATTTACAATTCGGACCACATCTAAAAAATGCTTTCTTGGAGCAGAATTAACACCCCTGTATGTTGCTTTCTTCAAACTGTGTATTTTTGTGATATAATTACAATAAATACCAACTCGTGTATAAATTATACTTTATTTTCCATCCAGAAATGCAGTTAACATTAATTAGCATCTAGGAGATGAGGAACATAATATAATTACAAAAATGATGGTATATCTTAATCCTTTTGCACAAACTAATGACAATTGCATTTCGTCCTTGGTTATAAATATGAAAAATGACTTGGTACGAAGAATCCGAGTGAGCACTGTGAAAGACAATTAGTCAAAGAGTCCTGAAAGAATAATATTGGATTAGACACAAAGAAAACGGATTGGCATTCAATTTATTTTTAAAACAAATTTTGAAACTTACCGAAACCCATGTCTTCATCAGATTCTTCACTCTCCTCTTTTTTCTCTTCTTTCTTGGCTTCTAAAAGATAAACATGAATTAGAAACTTTGTTTCAATGAAATCAACAAGGCTGCACAACCAGCTGATAAATCGACAATAAAAGTTCTAATTTTGCAGATAATACCAAGTAATGTACTGTTGCACTTGTTTAATCTCCTAACTCAACAGTATGTTGAAGACTCACTTAATTGAAAATTAATCCTTTGCAGTATTTAATTTTGATGTATTGAGTGCAAAGGGTTCAAAGTCCCATTGAAGCAAGAACTGTCATGAAGCAATATTCAATCATAATATTAAAATAATTTCTCAAAATTACGTTTAGACAGGATTGCAAACAATGATTGTAGAGTGATGCCTTCTATGGAGTGAAAGTATGCATTCTAAAATTGGGAAAATTCTAACCTTCTTTAGCTGCAGGTGCCTCAGCAGCTGGTGCTCCTGCTACTGCACCACCAGCTCCTCCTCCAACTCCAGCACCAACATTTGTTATCAGTGATTTTAAATCAACTCCATCAAGAGCTTTTGAAAACAGTGCTGAAAAATGCAAGAATATTTTTATTACATGGAACAAAGCATTAATTTAAGATTTAGATTAAAGATATTTGTAAAAATGCAAATGAATATCAATTCAAAATATTGTTACACCTGCACACCAAAACAAATTTAATGCACATTGGTTAGTAAATGCAAAGCATATATGACAGGAATTTATATTAACACCAGACCCGTGACATCCACCAGCACCTGCTCAAAATAATAAGGATTTACAGTTCTGAAATTGGTGGAGTAGTAGCAAACGGGACAATATCGCCAGGGCGTTTTTTTTGTCGCCAAACCAAGATGGTGGCGTCAATACAGGCATTCTAAACAGGGTTGCCTTAACAGTATAAATCAAAGGTTGCCACTTTGGCGAGAAATCGACCACTGTCCCGTTTGCTATCCGTCACCCTGAAATTTAATGCTGTTTTCAGCAGTGGTTGAATTTTATCCAATATATGCATTTCCATCCATACACCTAAATGCAAAATCTTCATAACCAGCTTGTTTTACTTTATACCTTCTCGTTTTGTAAAGAACTGTCTTTATCACAGAATCCTTTACCTTTATACTTGTTTTGGCTGCATGCCATGTTTTTCAGTGTCTAATTATAACAATTTCGAAGGCATATTGTGCCAGTTAAGCAAGGAACTTTCCAATAAGTATTCATCTGTGGTTTCATTATTGTCTCAAAGAAACAGGTCTCATGATGAAGCACTGATTGCAAGAGCAAGCTAAATTACATGGAAATTTTTTTTATTCGACTTTTGAACTTAGTCTTGATTTTTAATCAAAATTGTACAACTAAAGGCAAACGGTTGGAAAACAGAAAAAAAGTCTTGAAAGGCATTTTTTTTTCATTCAGAGCCAGATAGACTTACAAAAACAAAATTTGAAACAGAAAAACCGATTTAGATCAAAAACTTTTTGAAAAAAAGTCCAAGCCACACATCAATATAGTAAATTCATCTTAGGAGCTTCCCAAAACATAATCCTTACATTACCATCACCATAAAACAGCACAAAACAAACTTACTTTCAATACTTCAAAAAGTATTTTCTGGATCATCCAAGATTAACTGGGGAAAGATTTTAGAGAGGTAACAGCATTTTTCTCAGAAATCACATTCAAAATATGATGGTATAATTTGGTACAGCTCTGATATAAAGACTTGTTTGTGGCAGGCAAAGCAACCCCACTTTATTGGGATTATAGCAACCTTGTGCAGTTTAAGTCTTCATTGGTCCTTTTGAATTTTCCCCAATTTTTTTTTATTATGTAAATTGGAAGAATTGAAACTTTTAGTTTGTTTCAAACACAGTGCAGAAGCACCAGGTATTGTTTCTTGCTTTTGTTTGTATCACTTATCAATTGTAAATCATTATTTTAATGTTACTAATTCCTTGTTTTTTTCTGTTTTAAAAACTATTTCCCACTATGCCTAAAACTGTTTTTCCTAGTAAATTCTTGGTGACCAAAAATGCACACCAAAAGAGTTGCCACAGAAGTCGTTACATCAAAGTGGTACCAGAAGTTTCTAAACTGAACTAAAGTAACTGAAGAATAGCTAATACACTGGAGAATATATAGTTAGCAAAATGCCAATTGAGAGTAAACAAACTGTATTGGTAACAACTTACAACAGAACACTTTAATTTTACCTGAATAACTAGCAAAAAAATCTTGTGTTCTGTGTAACCATAGGCAAGTCATACCATTCATATTATCATTTATGTAATGTAGAACACATTTATACATAAATTTTTTTATCTTCCCAAGTTATTAGTACTTAGCAATGGGTGCCCAATCACTGGAAATTGAAATCTACATATCGCACCCCGGCAAGAAAAGTGACACAACTCAAAATTGCTGCATTTGAGAAACATCAACTGATATTTTTCAATGAGATATAAATTTTTTTAAGCGTCACTTGTCTTGCTGGGATGCGATATGAAAACAGATTATTTGAAATTTTAACTCTTTAAACTCCTACTTCAACAGGCAATTGTTCTAGTTACCTATTTTACCAGTAAACTTCTTTCTGTTCCACATATACCAAAAGAATCTGTCTATCAAAAGAATTACTCCAGACAGGATGCCTGTTTGTAGAAACGAGTATTAGCCCATTTCCTAAAGGGAATTCTTGACAGAGTTTGTCACAGTGGTTTGACAGCAAATCATAATGCACCGTCAAAACCTCATTCACATTATAAAAATATTCAAGCACCGTTTCTATAAACGCTAATACCTACACTTTGCGTCTGGTGCAGATACAACATAAGAATAGGGTCAGATGTAAGATCAGACAGCAGCAACTTATTGCCAAACATGGTAACCTTCATGCTTCGATTCAGCTTCATGTCAATACAATTTTTAAGAGAAACGATTTTAGGACTTTATCACAACTAAATAAAGCAAAACTATACTTACAAATGAAGAGCTAAAACATAAGATGCCAAAAGTTAAATTTACTAACAATGAATAAGCAGGACAAAAAAAAAAAGAAGAAGAATAGAACTTACTAGGCCAATAAGGTTCTACTTCAACACCAGCTGCCTTCAAAATAGTATTTATTTTTTCAGCCTGCGAGAAAAAAGGAATTTTTTAAATACAAAAAAGTTCAATACATTTTAGTCACACAGCAGCCACCACATTGACTCATACTATGCTAACTTTTGAAGGTATAAGCAGCAAAAACGAATGTTTTTCTTGGAAACTTAAATTCATATTTTTAGTTGTCATGCTTGAAAAAAAATTAATATGTTTTCATCTTATGATTACTTTTTGTAAGCCTAAGTAATTTTGTTAAAGTAAGGAAAATGAACTACACTTCAGGAAATAGCCTCCAAATTCTAAAAATTGACCAGAGTTAAAGAACTAATTGCAGCAACGAAATTAAAAATTAAATTTGTTGGTGCTTTCAAGAGACATACCAAGCTGAACAATTTAAAAATGAAAATCAGTTGTCTTAAAATACGTATTGGATAGGCCTTTCATTCAAAGCTAACGGAGTAGCAAAGAAATTATGCATCTTCTCCGTTTTGATAGAATTTAGTTTTCGGTAGAGCAGACAAAAAAAAATCTTTTTCGACAGAAAAATCAGATATTCTTATTTGGGACTATCCCGCGTAGATAAGGTTTTTACCATCGAAACACGTGAATTATGTTCCAAGGAAGCAAATAAGGCGATTCATCAGGACCAAATTGTTTTCTGTTTCTAAATTTTAAAATCTATTTTTTTTTTTGAATATTTCAAATTTGTATTCATTATCTTTTCCCAAAACTAATTTTAGACTAATACTAGGATCAGGAAGCCTATACTTACAGTAATGGCGATATCATCATCCTGAAGGATGAGAGCGGAATAAACGCAAGCAAATTCGTCGGTGGACAGCATTTTTCACTTAGTTTTTAACAAAAATTTAAACAGCAAGAAAGAATATTTTATACCAAATTACTTATGAGTAATTACAAATTTTAATGGGCAAAGAAGCACGTTTTCAGAAATGCGAAATTCTTATGTTGCTGAGTTGAGAAGTAGATGAGTTGAAAATGTGTCGAGTTGAGATATCGAAAAGAAATTCTCAAATGACAGACAGGAATTCTCGTTGATTGGGGACTCTAATTTAGTGGGATTGTTCGTACGTCAGCTTTTCCCAAGAGTTGGGGCAAATGTCAGTAAATTTTCCTTGTGTTGCTTTGCTGGATGATTTAAAATCACATTATTTAAGCGAAATCACGAAATCAAAACCAAAAAATATGCGTCGATATTTTTTCAGTCCTCATATAACAAAATATGTGCGTGTGAAAGTAGTTTTGATTCAAATTTTCTCCTCTTTTACGAACTTTTGCCCTCTTAATAAAGATATTTATTCTTTAGACCTAAAGAAAAGCTAAAAGGTTTGTGAGAGAGTCAACAACAAAAAAAAAATGTTTAGGAACCCTCACGACTTAACAGGAGAAATTCTTCAACAAGGAATAAAATTCCCGAGCCATGATGTGTCAATATATCAAATTTCCCTATTTGTTCTTATATTATAACGTTTCAATGCTGTACATCTGATGTTCTGCTTCGTTTTGAAACGTTGCGGATTGTATTTACAGGGGCGGAAAATGTGTCAGTCACTTTAACTTGCACCTGCTACCGGCGCAGAAGTTTCAAGAGTTGCAATCAATTTGTTATATTATAACTTCATCAAAATAATAACAATTCTGAAGAACGTACTCATAAATAACATGAATCTGAATTTAATATTCTTCATCATTGTGTGGGCTTCGTCTTGGGAGTGTAACTTATGTAGCGATTTATATAGTGACAAAGTTTTGAACTATGATTCCAAGATTTTTCAGCAAAATATTGGGGGTACCATTCCACATTTTGTAAATTTTTATGCACCCTGGTAAGAAATTTACTTGCTTCCTTTTTCGTTGCTTTTCGTATTACTTGTATTAGTGTAAAATATTGATTTATTGTCTTAGAAATTTAAATAAATCTTAAGAAACGACGAAATTACACATGTTCACAAAAGTGAGGGTGTTATCCTTAGTATTTTTCAAATAATATATTTTTCAATAAAACAAACCTGGGTATGAAAATGATGCTCTGAAAATTTGGTTCAAAAAGTAATTGCTTACAGTAAAGTGTATCAAGAAAACGTGAATTGAAAATCTCACTTTAAAATGTTTTAGAAACAAAGCTGAGGAACCTTTTAAAGCATTTCTTCTGAAAGATAACAATGTGAAGTAGGCAGATGATTGCCTTGGTATAATATTGGTATAATTTTTGTTTCCAATTTTCTTTCACAGGTGTGGATATTGTAAAAGATTAAAACCAGTATGGGATGAACTTGCAGAAAAATATAACACTGGTCAAGGAATCATAATAGCAAAAGTAATTATCTTCAAAATATTTCTTTTCAGCTCTTTTTATGTAAATTGATTTGGAATTTTGGAAAAAACATAAGACTTTGAAAAGGTTATAGGAGTGTAAACAAAGAATACTGCTAAGAATTCTACTAATAGTAGGCAAACTTACATAGTTTTTTGTCTTCTATCTTGGTTAATGTAAAATTAAATATATTCATGAAAAATTGCTTGCACACAAAAAGTATTATTGAACCAATTTATTGATGTAAAAAAGTGAATAATGCAAGTTATATCCATGCAAGTAGATTTATGTATTCATTTGACGAATAAAAGGTTTTAATTTCAATGAGCATAAGTTGAAGTTTATTTCTAGAAATAAAGCAACAATACCTTTCTTTGCATTTTAGGTGGATTGTACTATAGAAACTCCTACTTGTGCTGATGAGGGAGTTTCAGGATATCCCTCGTAAGTATATTTTGACTCAAGACTTTTTCAAAAATTATCAAGGATATGTTTTGCTGATATCCAAATTTAAACAACTGTAAAAACTCTGGTTTGTTAACATATATTTTAAGATAACAATTGTAATCTACAGTACATGACTTAACGCAGATGTTGCATGTACATTTACTATGCTATTTAAGCACTCTTTTTGAACAAAATTTTTATTACTATGTGTTCAGGATTCTCAGACAACTGAAATCTATTACAATAAATTTATTTCAACTGTTGAATTGGTGGGTTATCGATCTAATTTG
Organism: Metellina segmentata; assembly: GCA_947359465.1. NCBI lineage: Eukaryota > Metazoa > Arthropoda > Arachnida > Araneae > Tetragnathidae > Metellina > Metellina segmentata. The sequence continues at coordinate 101,268,900 of OX375877.1, forward strand.
TATGTTTCAGAAATGGGTGGAGTAGTAGCAAACAGGACAGTAGCGCAAAGGCGTTTTTTTTTTGTCGCCAAACTAAGATGGCTTTAATAGTCTTCAGTTCTAAACTTCTAAATAGGGTTGCCTTAACAACTGTATAAATTGAAGGTTGCCACTTTGGCGAGAAATCGTCCACTGTCCTGTTTGCTACCACTCCACCTCAGAAATGTAAAAATCGATTTGCAAACATTTTATTAAAATCTTCCGAAGAGGGGGAGAGGGCAAGATCAAGGAATTGAATATTGTTATTTGAGTGGAATTTTAGCAAGCACTGTCTTTACCACAGCTTTTATTAATATTTAAAGTAATTTGTGGCATTATTTTGCAGACTTATATTCTATGCTGCAGGAGAGAAGAAAGGTACAAAGTATCAAGGAAAGAGAGATTTATTAGGTTTGGAAGATTTCATTTCTACTAATCTTGAAGGGAAGACCATCGAAACAGTGAGTAATTTTATAGATTTCATGTACATCATGCAATGATTTGTGTGTAATGTAATTTTTATAGAACTTGTGTGATGTATTTTGGGATGAAATATCCTTGGATTTGCAAATTTTGAATTAATGAAATTATGTATAAAAAAAAGATAGATTTGATCTTGGAACAAATAATTATGGAGACTGATCAGCTCAATTTTATTTGTATGCAAAATACTTAGTATTCACCAAATTTTCGCTCATATTTCATTTGAATTTAAATCTACACGATCTGTTCTTGCTCATCCAACTTTCCCTCCTGTGTTAGCGAATTGAATGATTTGTTTGCCAGATTGTTCCAAATTGTCTTATATTGCTTCATACGGTATTGCAAACCTTACATTAACAGCATTATACATGCATATTCTAATATGCACATTAGTGTGTCAGGATAATTTATAATAATCTAACTATATAAAATGTTAAGACCAGCTGCGTTTCCATGGCTATTGAAGTTTTGATTGGTTGTGTGCCGTCACGAGTAGGCAGAGTTTCTAATTGGTTTGATTGGTTGTGTGCCGTCACGAGTAGGCAGAGTTTCTAATTGGTTTGATTGGTTGTGTGATGTCACGAGTAGGCAAAGTTTTGTTTGGCTTTCATTTACATCTATGTGATGGAAAACGATTAGCAGTAAAAAACTTAAGCCAAATTTAATAATCGCAAAAGTATTATTAACAGGTACTGATGAAAATTTTCTTAGAAAATTGAACAGACAAATGCACTTACAGAAACACAAGATTCTTTCGTTGGTTTGTCAATGCACAACCCATATTGTGCAACTACTACTATAAAAGGAAGTGTTTGTCACCCTGTACGCATTGTCCTAACGAATCTATGACACTTACAATAAGGAAATTTGGTACACAGGTAGTTCGAATTTTTTGTGATTTTTGTGTCCAGCCTGGAATTTTAAATCTAATCTAATAGAACATTTTTGAATTAATTTATTAGTTTTTTCACCCTCCGTTCCTTTTGGGAATCTGACGTCATAGCTCCTCCATTGAAAAAGGAAGGATTTTGCGTTTTTCGACCTAGGAACTGTGCCAAGTCATGACGAAGTAGAAAGAACAGATTCTACATTTTTCATCTTAATGACTTTGATGCTTTTGTTTTTTCTTAATAGATTTCCAAATCAAACGCGTTTTGATTTACGTTGTTGATTAGTATAACTTTCTTGTTAGCGATTTCAACTTTGTACCGAGCAAAGACTATTTGATGTTTTCTATCTTTGCAATCGATAAAGATACAAGTGAAAATTTCAGCAGATTTGAATTCCGCTGAAAATTTTGCATTAGATCGATACTTTAAATGTAATTTTCTTTAAATAAATAATTTTTCAATTGTAACCCGTGTCCATGTCGGGTGGAGGTAGGACTCATTTAAAAATTTCTTTTTATGTTTCAGTACCAGTATAATTTAATGTGTCCAGCCCAATTTTTAAATTTTAATCTAAAATATTTAAAAATTTATTTATTACTAGCCACTTTGAGGCCATCACATTGCCTTTGGTGTTGGTTTGCGAAGCAAACCAATTGTGAATGCATAGTAATCACTGGGGGTTGACTAGCTGTGACTCTTGGTGAGCATCTGGCTTCACGAAAATAACTGTCACCGGCAACACCGTGCCGGCCATGCAGTGGCTAGTATTATATATAATTGCTTTTCACATGCACTTTCATTCAACCATTTTTGTTTTTTGAATAGAATTAAAACAGTCCTGACTGAAATTTTTTCCAGAAATACAAGAACTGGGGCAATTATAAGATTAATTGGTAAGAAGAATGTAATTTTTATTGAGTCCAGAAATAGACCTAGATCCTACCTACACCTCATAATGCCCAAAATGATAATGTGAGGAATTTAGAGTTCCAGATGTAAATCCAATTAAACTGCCCTCTATCAACTCCAAAATCACTTCCACAGATCTTGCGTTTTTCCACCTTTCTTTCAGACTTTATTGTCCATGTGACTTAAGTGCTTTAGGGATACGTAAATTGGACTCCTTGTATCAATTACATTAAACTACTTTTTAATTCTTCTTATTTTCTATTTCCTGGTGGGTGGGGCAGCTGTAGCCCAGTTGGAAGTTGAGTAACTTAGCAACCAGAGGGTTGCAAGTTTTAATCTCGATCTAACCACAGTCTGGTGAATGTTAAATCTGTCATAGCCTCAAATGCCCTCATCTTGGCTTGTGTGAAAGTTTGGAGCGTGGGGTGCCAACTCGTATGTTGACCATGTCTAACCATGGTTCAAAATAGTGAGGTGTTGTCTTCAATCTTTCCCTACAGTATTGATCCCGGACTGTTGTCTATAGCCTGTTGTGTTGAACCAGTGCAAAGTTAATTAAACTACCTTCCTAGAAATAACAAATAAACTAAACTGTCCCGTCGTAAATGTTAAATTCTTATTCCACTGTAAATCTTTTTCAAATAACATTTGTTGTGATAGCCATATAAATTCAGCTCTTTATATCTTGTTTTATCTCAATGAAAATGAACAAAATATTTGCAGGCATCTCGTGTAAGTTCAGCCACTAGCGAAGAGAGTGGATCTTTGAAGCTGACTGATGAAAATTTCCAGAGTACAGTTGAGTTTGGACTGCATTTTGTTAAATTCTATGCACCATGGTGTGGCCATTGCCAGCGAATGGCTGCTGCTTGGGAGCAGCTTGCTGAAAGCTTCAATCAAGATAAATCGGTTACTATTTCTAAGGTAATTTTACTGAAAAGATTTTTTATCTACTGTAGTATGTGAAGTGTAAAGCTTGGATTATGTGTTTTTGGAATTTTTAATTTATGTATTAACATATAAAACTGTGACTTTGGCTAACTTGGACAAAGCTTTATATGCTTAGAATGTCTAATAGCTCTGCTGCATTTTAAAACCACCTTTGCTGGGCTTCTGTATTATATCCAGTTAACATCTTCAGAATCTATATATATAAAATTCAAATACCACTCACTCACTCACTGATTCATCACTGTATCTCAAGAACTACATGTCCTAGGAAGCTGAAATTTTGCAGGGTGATTCTTCTTATACCATAGGGGTGCACTAAGAAAGGATTTAGAAAAATTTGAATCCTAAGAGGCCTAAAATTGACCTAAGGCCTAAGCCAAAAGCAATTTGAAATCGCCATAGAAATAACATTGAGTATAAAACGATTGCTGTACGCATCTCAGATTGCTTTACCAGTGTTGATCGAAAAACAATTTCCTTAAAATAAATTAAATTATAATATTCATGTTTGAACTGAATTTTTACATCTTTCCCTGATGAAAATAATATTTATAAATATTTGATTGATGAAGAAAGAATATTTAGAACATTTAATTTTATATTTACTTAAATTTTATAATGGAGCACGAAAAGCCCAAACGATCAACTCATTGATCATAAAAGCGTAATTTTGCTACTCGGTATCTGGCAACCTCAGAATTAATGTTTAATTTTTTAATTTGATTTATAATTCTTTTTTGGGATATTTGAGTTGAAAACGAGATGGTTGCGGTCACATTTGGGGATTCCCAAGTATTATAAATATGTGTTCTTTTTGCTTATAAATCATTGTCTTTATCAATATTGTTCAAGTTTTTTGTCGAATTGTTTTACTTCAGAATATATTCAGGAAGTCAGACTTCAACATGCTAGAACAGATTTTTTTTTACAGAATTCTGCCTTTTTTAAGTATTGGAATTTTGTTTCTGTTTGCTTATGTGTTCCGGTATATTACCTATTCCAGAAATATTATTTAAGAGTTGGATTTTATTTATTTCCTGCAAAATATCACTAGACATGAGTAATTTCATGGTGGTATATGTATATTTCCACCAACTTTCTTTAAATCTTTGGTTGAATACGTAATAGTGTGTAGGTAAAAAAAATAGATAAAATTTACAAATCAAAATATTTTTAAGCGTGAATTTATTATTTTACAATGACATGAAAAATTTCAAAAATAACTTTAAAATAAGATGGGTTACGTTAATTTAAAACTGGTTGTCATACTTTGTAGTTCAAAATATATTTAAAAATTTTGGTTTAGCTTTTCATTGAAAGACGATTAAATAAACTAAATTTCATTTGTTTTTCGTGTTTCATGGGCGTTATTGAAAGCTTACGCCATAGTCAAGTAACTATATCATTCTAAATAGATACGTGCTTTCCATTTAGGAACCAAATTTCTTATCTAAAAAAGTACCATAAGGGTTCAATTTAAAACTGTATGTGTGTTGGAGAAACGGGAATTTTTAACAAGACTTAGTTGATCTTGGAATAATATCACACTAAGTAATTTAAAAAAATTGAAATTTTATGTCTCAAGACACAGAAAGTCGAGGTTGATTGCTCTATTTATTGAAGCTGTTCTCACACAACTTAGATGCATGTGAATCGTTCGTTGAAAGTGATTTTCTTTTTGTAAAAGCGCTGTAAAATGAACCTTTTGTTTATTAAAAAATTGTTATCGATAGGGTTTAATTTGTCTACTCTGATGACATGTATTTCAAAAAAAATCTCTGTTATTCCACATGTCACTGAATGGAATATTCTGGAAAAGTGCATTTGCTTCAAATTAAATTAGTAACGAATGCTGTAAAAATTTAATTTACTATCTTCTCATATTGATGATGAAATTCGAAAATATCGCTTACTAGATGAAAGAATGGCACAGTGAAAACATATTCATAGGAAAACTAAGTGCAAGACAATCCACAGAAAATTCGTTATTTTTTCTGAAATTGAATGCACAGGAATATGCACGGGAACTCGAAAACTTTAAATCAATTTCAGCAAAAGTGTGAAGAATATGAAATGGATTGTACGGTTGGATACAACATATATGCATATTTGCATCCGAAGTAAACTGTAGAAGCGACGGAGAAGTTCAATTGTTAATAAATGTTTTTTCCCCGTACACTTAAATGAAGCTAACATTCTTTTATGAAAAATAATTGAAGACTTTTCAATCAACATATTATTAATTCAACCCGAGCAAAGCCGGGTATTTCTGCTAGTTAAATTCTATTTTCCTGAGACAAAAAGACTGACCCAGTTGGAAGAGTAACGTATTAGCATCAGGATAGTTCAAAACTCAGACTAACCCCCAAGATCATGGAGGACTGGTGTATGTTTAATCTATTGTGGCCTTAATGTTTTCACGTTGGCATGGTGTGGAAGTTTGGAGAGTGGGGTGCCAGTTCACAGATGTTGGCTTTGTCATAGGAGAGAGCAAAGGTATCTGATTTGAAACTATTGAATTGGAGCATTTCTAAAATCAGCACCAAATAATGGGGAAGAAGGAAACCAAATCAATGTTAAATTAACAAAACAATGTTTATTTTTTAAACATAATGATAGGAAAGTGATTCACTATATCAAACACATTAAGACCTTGAGTAGAACACAAATATTACATAATGTTCAGTTTAGAGTGATGCAGAGAAAAACATAATTTATAAAAGGGAGATTTTAAGAGGTTAAATTATTGCGTGCAGCGTTGACTTATTGCCTTAAGGACTACACACAAATTAATTGTTTTGAGATCGTAAAAAGAATGAGATACTTATCATTTCTAGATAGTCATAGCGCCTCTTGGGGTAGGTTATCCTGTGGCATCGAGAAACTGGCATGGTCTGGCTGGCTCCAGAGTTCATGACCTTTTATCTCTGCAGAATCGAGGAGAAGAGATCGTTTTTCCACACGCAAGCTTGTTTAGAGAAGTGTTGACGTGTTAATGTCAGTTCTCCCTTATTGGCTCATTTCGAATCCTTCTAGAGGGTTCTGAATTTACAATGGAGCGTCCCTTTTCGAAGAACACTGTATTTTGGGGAGGTCACTGAAGAAAATGGGGATATGACTCACTCAAATATAAATGGGTACAGCTGTTACTCAAATACAGTGTAGTTTATGGATACATAACACCATGGTTCAAAGTTATGAGAGTTTGTCATTGAATCTGTCCCTTCCTGATTGATCCAGGACTGTCACCAATAACCTGTAATGTTTGTTCAGTGTGAGGTAAATTACCTACCTTTCCAGGGGTGCTATTTAGATCTACCTTCGAATTGTGCACCCTCTGTTTTAAGGTAAATTATCTACCTTTTTAGCTATTTGCTCTGATATTTCCAAGTGTGTTTCTTTTCGAATTTTACATTGGAATGCTGGTGGCATGTCCCAACATGAGTAAAGTGCCTGTCTCTTCTTTAGACTCGTATCAATCTCAAATTAAAGTGGGTACGGCTATTACTATACGGTACTACCCATTCTAGACATGGATGTTTGTAGTATTTTGGAATTTACTTAAAACTGTAGAGGGTCTACGTCTAATAAGTTCTCAAGTAGCAAAAAAAACAGTAAAGGAACTAACCAACATGTTAATTTTGCTTGGTAAATGGATACAAATAATAATCTTTACTGCATGTATGGGATTTAGCTATTTTCGAGTTTATTAATTATGTGTACAAATCTATTGATTTACTTGCCATGCTGGAGTGATTTACTCTATTGAAAAAATATCTGATTATTCAGTATAAATATATTTAAATGGATTTAAAAGTGCATGTTTGTATTTCACTGCTTTGCATTTGAAAATAGAATATGTTTGATACTAGATTTGAATTATTTTATTTGTATGTTATAAATTCACTGTCGCATTTTAGGTAGATTGTACAGAGAACAAGCAAACATGCTCAGACTTTGAAGTAAAAGGCTACCCAACTTTATTATGGATTGTGAATGGTAAAAAAGTGAGTTGTAGACTTCTTTACTTACCATCAGCTTTCATACTTTTTATTACATGTTTTCGTGCTATTTCTTTGAACAGAAATGTGAAATATGATAATCGAGCAATTTGAATTGTGTTTTTGATCCAGGTTCATTGATACATGGGGAAACATTATATTTTTTATAAAAGAAAACTGTTCTAAAATTAAAATGTGTACATCTGCTCTTGTATAATATTTTAGTTTACTTATTTTAACTCTTTAATGTGTAATAAATTATTCTTGACAAAAAGCTTGAATAATCAACCAAAGCTATATTGAGCATGTTTGCAACCATCTTGAGGTATTGTTTGGGGAAAGACTGATTTAGGTGTTCATGTTATATGAACCTTAGTTTTTCTCTACCATATTCTAATTCCAAATTTTTGAAATCAGGGATTCAGTAAAAAATTAAAAATAATTTTTTTTCTAAATGATTAAAAAGAGTCAAGACTATAAAGAAAAAATATTTCTATTTAAAGTGTTTTTAATTGGCAAATAGACATTACTGTTTGTAGAGTCTGTTTAGACATTTTTTGAATGATTTTGATGAGCTGCAAGAATAATCGTACTACAATAGTAGATTCTCATAAAAATTAAGGTGTAGAAAGATCGTTAACAATAAGGGCCATCAAATAAGACAATTAAAACACTAAAATTTCATGCAAAAAATTGATCTTCAGTCCATTAAAATCGTTAAAAAATCTGGGCAGCTTCTGTATTTGCTTACAAGACTCGTGCCTGGAAAAATCTGCTTTGAAAAAACTTTCAGTGGAAAAAGAAAATTGAAATACACTCTATAACAAAAAAATCGACGCACCAAGAAGGAATCATCCGATTGCTTTGAAATTTCATATGCAAAAATATTTTGACCAAATATGCAAATGATTAAAATTTGGTATCCAATGAATGAATAGTGCGATCTCCAGCGCATCGGAACTGCGCATCCAGCAGATGTATATAAGGAGTTGTTCTTGAACTGTTGTTAAAAATTTCTGCTGCATTGTGATTTAGGAAATCCAATTGCATCCTTTAGGGAATGTTGATGACGTAGTACTACAATTGGAACAAATTTGGCAAGAAATACCGCAGGAGACCATCCGGGAGCTTTATCAGACTATGCCACGCCATGTAACAGCTTGCATCCCGGCTAGAGGCGGGTCAACACCTTATTGAGCTCGTTACTGTAACTCTGAAATAAATCATTCAATTGTTCTGAAATTTTAATCATTTTCTATTCTGTAAATAATTTTCATATCCACCAATTTTTGTCTCCATCGGACAACTCCTTCTTGGTGCGTCGATTTTTTTGTTATAGAGTGTATTATAATATAATGGTTAAATATTATGTTCTGAAAAAGAAGATCTAAAGAAGAATCTTGAGTAAAATGTCATATTTATAAATAAATTGTCAACAATTCAATATTGTTACAAACATACCTGAAAATACTTAATTCCTGAAAAAATTCCATCTCAAATTTCTGAAACATCAAATCAGAGATAAACACCTCTGTGGATGAATGTCTGTAAGACAAAGTGTTTTATTGTTTATTTGTCTCCAAACTTCAGTCTTTTCCATGCAATCCGTTTCGAATCTTGGTGGTAGATGCCATTCTATGACCCAATATATTCTTTAATCAATCTTTGTAATTCAATATTATTTTACTGACTTGATTACTTTGAATCAGGTTGAAAAATACCAAGGAGGACGAACGCTAGAGGAATTAAGACAGTTCGTAACTGACACGAAGGCTGCTCATCTTGGTACTTTGGATGGTGAAGAAGGCAGAATACCAGATGCAAAGAAAGAAAATGTAATTTTTACTCTAGAATTTTTTTTTACCCTTATTTTTATTTGTACTTTCATGTGAAATGATATGCTTATATCTGCATTGCAAAGCATGTTCTGCAGTGTATTGTGCTATTATAATTGTTCTAATGTAAAAAATTCTAGATGGAAAGAAAATCCACTGTATCATTTTTAATTATAAGTTTATACGATTTAATCCCAGTTTAATATACTGTGTAATAATATTATTAATAAATAAATTTCATACATTTATTAATAATTATTAAATGTATGAATTCCAAAATATCTTATGGAGAATACAAAAGAACAACAAAAAAATTTGTTGCAATTCTTACAATAATTTGTACTTAAGTGAAATGAGGAATGGAATATTCCAAATACTCTGTAGATTTTGTAGTGTTAACTCAAAATGTTATTTGTCGATGAATGTTTGAAAAAAAAAAATGATTTGCTTACCTCAGCTATTACATACCAGTGCTGAAACATATTTACATATACTATGTAAACTCTAAGAGTAATTACTCTTAATTCCACAAGCAAATCTTCATTTGAAAGTCTTGTAAATGAGTACACTTTCTTATTTCCCAGGACCTAAAGGTTTGCATTAAAAACCAAGATGCAATATTCATGTTTGCTCTTAGTTTTCTACCTTTATGCAAATGTTTTAAGATTTAGAAGTTTATTTGATGAACAAAATTGCTTGAAACGAGTTGTTAATTTTAATGTATGTCTATTATCTTTCCCAGCCTGATTTAGTTGTAGAACTTTCAAAAGATAACTTTGAAAATGCTGTTGCTCAGGGCATTAGTTTTGTCAAATTTTTTGTTCCGTGGTAAGTTCTTTTGTATCCATATTTATTTACTTCGTATACTAATATTGATAATGCTTATTATATTTCAAAGTTCAATTCAAAAGTGGCTTGATTAAATTATTATTTTTTATTTGTCAACTAAGATAAAGCTGAAATTAAAGTTTCTTGCACAGTTTTAAGTGCTTCCAGCTTTTTATAAATTATGTGATAGTGTTGATCTGTTTGGAGAGGTTCACATTGAGTAATGCTTAGTAAATTCAAGCAACAACTTAGTTTTTTCATCTTTAAACTTCTTTCAAACGACATGCCACTTATATGAAAGCTACTAGGACAGCAGTATTTGTTTTAAAATGAATTTAATTTTAAAATACTAAGTGTGCTTCTTAAGTGTAACAGATACACCAAAACGAATCCTCTACACCTAACAAAATAAAAGCTGTCTACTATTTTGACTAAGATGTGTAGTGGTAGATCCATATCCGCAGTTACGAATCAATACTAAATGTCTTGTGAATTGGGGTAAAAATTGCCAAACGCCGCTTTGAAATGTCCTTTCATATGCATTTTTGATCGACAGTCAACAATCGCAGCACCTACTGCTCTGTCACTTGCAATTTTTCATGCAGAATATTGTGCACTAATTTTGTCCATATAGCTAGTCTCAGCCATATCATGCACTTTCGCTTGGTGGTCATTTCATTCTGATTTTCTTGCATTATGATACCATTGAATTTTTAATGATATCAATTGTGGTAACCCCAACTAAGCACCCAGAGAACCCTTCATCTTTAGTGCATGTTTGGCCTCATTTGTCCCAAAATAAACTCGTACATACTGGTGCAGTCCCCATAAAATTTATGGCACTCCTCTTTGATCTGGTAAGCCGTCCACTTTAATTAAAAATGTTTTATCAGTGCACAGAACTAATTTTTGAGGTGGCTGCTACAATGCTCCTTTCAAATGCCCATAGAACGCAAACAAAAGTCGCTTCGTGACACCTGGCAACAGTAACATAACCAAATTACTTGTGGCAACATCTCGGAAGTTTACCAAATGACCCTTATAATTACCTTTCTGTTTCTAATTTATATCAATATGTCACTGGAAGATTTATTTTCAATCGATCCATCAGAATTTATCAAGTTCAAGTGAATTAAATTTTTTTATAAATAAACAAGCCACTGCGTGGCTAGCCCGGCATTGCCAGTGACCGTGGTGTTGGTTTGCGAAGGACGCCGCCGTGGTATAAGGTATTAATCTAGTGTAAAATGTTCTACAGATTTCAAATCCGTTGAAATTTTCAATCTATCTTTAATGATTCTGATTTTACGAAAAAAACTAAACAATGCCAGTCAAAATGTTTTATTTTTTTGCTCTCCTCTGAAGTCGAAGAGGGCAGAAAATGCAACCTGTTTGGATTTTCTGCCCTTCGTGTTAAAACAAATCTGTTTTTTTTTTTGAAAGCAAAAGTTAACCTGACGTCACAATCTCTTGCGAAAAGATATATTAAATTTAAAAATGATTTATTTCAGAAAATCATATTTTTAGGTATTGATCTCATGTGAAATATTCCGCAGATTGATCCGTTGAAATTTTTACTCTATCTTTAACAGTCTAGGAGATGAAATAAATAAATAACGTTAAAACTGTGTTTTTTATCGTCTGCTGGAAAATAATTCCTCCGCGCAAAACGAAAACGGAAAAAATAAATTTAGAATCTGTCATATCTTTATGCTGATGTCATTCCAAAGAAAACAATAATTAAATTTCATTAAATTCATTTGAAAATGTTCTAAATTGAATTTTAAAATTTGCAGTGATCATAAAATTGCAAAAATTTTGGACTACCTGTGTGCCAAATCCCATTACTGTAAATGCCATAGATTTGTCAGGACTTTATGTGCAAGAAACAAACAAACCCTACCTTTTATAATATTAGAGATGTTTATAGAATTTTTTGGCATAAATGTTAATTCTATACTGAATTTTTAATTCATAGATTTTATTATAGGTGTGGACACTGTAAAAGGTTGGCTCCAATATGGAATGATTTGGCTATTAAGTTTTCTTCAAATACTCAAGTAAAAATTGCCAAAATAGATTGTACTCAAGAGGAAGAATTGTGTGGTAAACTTGAGGTAAATTTTCCTAATTATCTTTAATAAAATTCTACTTTGTGTTGCTACATTTTAGTTCTCTCTAATTACTTTAGCTCTAACATAAATTCGATTATTTGCCTCTTGTAGTCCTGTGTGAGTTATAAACTTTTGTTTTTTAACCAAAACAGATTTAACACAACTTTTGCTTGGCTATGCCCCTTTTACCAGGATTTAACTTCATAAATATTTGCTAATCTTCAGCTGACTGAAGTAACTTAAGGACTTGCTCTCTTGGAAGCACCTGTAAGGGCTGTGCTCAATTCATTCAACTGCCTTCAATTTGTGGAATTTTATTGATGGGAAATTTGTTTTTCAGTATTCATGTAAAATATGTTGTTCTTAAAGCAGCTTTTGGTATCATTTTGACATTTTCTAAATTTGCTGTGCATTTTTAATTTTGTGTACATCTTAATTTAAAAGAGTATGCACAGAGCATATAAAGGAACACAATTGCTGATTGTTACAAACTAAATGAGGGTATGGAAATTAAAATATATTCACTAAGGTTTACTAAAGATTGTTAAAAGGGTCCCAACTACCTAGGCTTCCCACAGTGAGAAGAACTATGACAGCAATGGTATCGGTAGCAAGCTTGTCAGGGGACTGGACAAACACGTTCGACTGTGTACTAAAGATTAGTAGTTGTCAATTTTGTTCCCTTTTTTCAAAATGTGGTAAGAAAAACAGTACCTGAGTGTACTTCATCCAAGATTATTATCAGTTTTATTCCCTTTTCCACTTCTGTTCAGTTGGTGTTTTTTTTATCTCTTCATGCATGTAAAGTTTAAACTGCTTTGAAACAATACTTGATTAGCTCATTTCAATTTTCCAATCTGCAAGTCGTCTTATACACTCCAAATTGACAGCTTCTCTACTATTACATAAAAGGAATTGTTTGCGTGTGTCGGTCGTACACAGGTAGTCCGAATTTTTCTATCGTTCTCGAATTTTAAAGTTCAATCTAGAACATTTTAAAATTAATTTATTGGAATTGAATTATTGTTTTCCTTTGAATGGAAACAGTATAAAGAGAACACAGATTCTAAATTTATTTTTCGGTTTCAGTTCCCGAGCAGCGATTTCAGCAGAACAAATAAAGTTTTAACTGGAGTTATGTAGTTCTTTTTTCTATCTCCTAGATTTTTAAAGATAGATTAAAAATTTCAATGGATTTGAAATCTGCGGTAAATTTTACATTAGATCGATACCTAAAAATATGATTTTCTTTAATAAATAATTTTTAAATTGTAACTTTTAGATTTTTTCTCATGCGAATTCGTGACTTTTGCTATCGAGATATCCGATTCCATTTCCTGTTTTTTAAATTGTAACCTTTTTATTTTTGCAATACGAATATGGGCGCATTAGACAATGACGTCACAACTTTGAATTCTTCGGGTTCTTTTTTTACCTCGGCAATCGTTAAAGATAGAGTAAAAATTTCAACGGATTTTAAATCTGCGGAAAATTTTACATTAAATTGATACCTAATACATTTGATTTTCTTTTAAAAAATAACTTTTCAATTGAATATCTTTGATATTTTCGCAAGAGATTGTGACATTACACCTATTGGATCTGTTCGCATTTAAATGGGAATGCCCAGCAATCACCGGGGTTGGAAAGCAGTCGTGATTAGATCTGGGTTGCCCAAACCGAATGGGAATTTGTAGCAATCACCGGGGGTTAGCAAGCAGCCCACCTGACCCTATTAAAAGAATTGTCACTGACAATGCCTTGCTGTCCATTCAGTGGCTAGTAATACTATAAATAAGAAAAATTTAGAAGTAAAAGTGTTATTAGTACAATTTAATTTTCCTATGATTATTCACAGATTTATTTAAGTTTTTAACAAAAACTAATATTTTTGGTTGTTAGAAAGTGTATTTTCTGAAATGTAGTTTTGTTCGAATTGCTTTTAATTTTAATTTCCTTAAATTGCAGATTGTTGGTTACCCATCCCTTTACGTTTATCGTGATGGTAAGTTTGTCACAGAGTATCACGGAGAGAGGAAACTTGAAAATCTACATAGTTTTGTACTTGAATACTTGCAACACACCGAGCTGTGATTTGAAAACTGAACAAGTTGCGCCTTGGAAGAAATGTGTAATTGTGATTCCTTGTTAAGAAAATAAGCAACTTGTCGCATGAATTGGAAAGTTATTTTTTATTAAATGCATTTTTTTTAAAAAGTGATCATCAAAAACCAATTGGACTTGTGCATAACAAAACTCTATTTTTATACTGTAGTTTAACTAGCCTTTTTTGCTGAAGTTCCTTATTAATGTAAAACTATATAGAAAACTGAGATAATTTGTTATAATTGTTTTCAATGCTGTTATCAAATTAATTGAATGATAGATAAATTTATAGAACAATCAAACTGTATAGAACAAAACATGAAGCATAGCTTAATACAATAAGTCTTTCTAATGAGTATTTTATACATTTTTCTGTGTGTTTTAGTATTTTGTTTTATATATTCTTTGTGCATTTTTAATTTATTTTATAAGGAATGATCAAAGTTTTTGTTTGGACTGAACCTAATAGAAGCTCAGCAGGGTTCCCACAGGTCAGGAAAAACCTGAAATTGTCAGGAAAATTTAATTTTGTCCAAAAAAAAGGGTGGATTAAAATTTTTTGTCTAAAACCTGGAAAATGATTGATCATGGCATTGCAGATGCTTTGGTGAAAAGAAGCCAATAGGATTCATAGTTTGATATCACTTTAAGTTCATGAATTGAATTTTCCAACTGATTTTAAAAGAAACAGGTAAAGAATTTTGTTTCGTCCACTGGCTTAAATTGAAGAATTGCCTGCTTATGATACATTAGTTCACAAATTGATTTTAAGTCAAATATGTTGGATTATTTGAATAAGTTATTTCAATGCAAAATTACATGTGCTTTATGCATTAATTTTTACAGTGTATAGTTCTTAAATTGGTTTTTATTATTGGCTATTGAATGCTGATATATATCTTGGTTTTCCACCTTAAAAACGTCGTGAATTGCTTAAGTATGACCTGGAATTTTGTAAAAATTTGTCTGGAAAAGTCCAGGAATTTTATTTCTGAAATAGAGTGGGAACTCTGGCTCAGGCTCATTATGTTTGCCCACTGTACTAGCAACATGAGAGTTGTAGGTGTCTCTGGTTCGATTATTCTGTGTGTATTTTTCTTTTCTGTGTCGGTACAGATTTCCTTGTGTGTCCATTTACTTGTTTGGTGCAGCTTAGCCAAATATGGCCATTGTGCCATAAAACTAAACCTAACAGAAGCCCAATAGGTTCACCTGCAAATGAAAACTGATGCAATGTCATTTTATTGTCTGACTGAAGCTGTCACTTTCATAGAAATTTTCAGTGGTTGATTATTGTTAAATACTGCTGCCTGAACAGCATTCTATGACCTGTTTTTGTCAGTAAATTTGAATGGGAATGACCGTCAGTGCAAATCCACATTTTGTGCCACATCACAACCTACGCATGCTTTTAAGACATGAACTCCCATACATTCCATCACTGGAAGGAGATGAACATAATTTTATCTTGTTTGATTTATTATAACTCTCCCAAAAGAATCAGTACATTGGCATACCTACAAAACTTCCAAGGAATGTCCAGGTGCTGGGATCTGGCTTACGGTTGTCATCGTAACTTTTATTAGGCCTAGTGTCACGAAACACTAACTAAACACAGCAAAACTACATCAAAGCAGTTTTTAACTACCAAGCCGGAAATAATAGCAGTAATTTGTGCGATGTATTAAAACACAAAATTTTTTTTGTTTGGTATTATTGATGGTGTAGTGTTCCAAGTGGCTTAGCCCACTGAAATGTAGGTGGCCCAGGTTCAATTTCTGTAACTTACTGAGTGTATTACTCGTCTGTCAGTAAGAGTGTTTTGATTTTTCTCTGGCCATGACCAATAGCCCATTGCTCCAGTGCAATGTTAATTACCTACCTTCCTTGTAAGGTATATCCATTATTTGACATTGCATGTCTTGTGTATAGCCCAATTGGCTTTTGTATCCTAAAAAGCAACAACCCTGGTTTTCAAAACACATGCTGTTTAAATATTTTCATTTTAGTTACTTTTTATTGAAAAAGTATAAAAATTAAAAGCATGATGAAACTTTGTTGCAAAGGATGTGGCTAAGACTTGTGTTTGCAGTTTGTTTATACTGGCACATATTAAATAAATCGAGTAACAAGGCCATCAGCATGTTTCGTGTGTAATTTCAAATGTATACTGACCAGATGACTGACTAGTACTCTAGTCCTTAGTTTAAATCCAGTCCTAGAGAAAAATGACTAGTTACGGCCAAATCTTTCTGGGTACATGGACAACCATATATTGTTTGTTCCTGAACATGACACATACTTCAGTTTAAAAAACTTCAAATTGAAACATTGATCAGCTCTAAACTTTTTTTACAAAAGAGTATGTACTAAATTATTTTTTAAGTTTTTGAACTTGTCAAATTTTCAATTGTGTTTGCATTTCCAATAAAAATGTCTTGTTTTGTATTTGTTGAATATTTCTCTACAAAATTATTTATATCATGCATACTAGGTTCCAATTAGAAATAGGTGGGAAAATAATGGCCCATTTACAATTTAATGTGGTGTAAATATATAAAATAAACAAGTATTTTTATCAGCACTTTATTGTAGACATAAATTAAACTAAAATCAGTCTTTAAAAGGTTTTTCTCTCACATGGAATTCCAGGAACACAACATTGAAAATACAATCGACATAAACACAGACAAATACTGAAAGAAATAATAAAACTAGAAGAAAATGAAAACATATAATACTGATACATTGTTTTGTTTGAGAACACAGTGGACAAAGAAAATTGGTAATAAAAGAATCTACCTTATAGGAATAAAAAGAAAAAAATGGAATGTGCCTATTTCATATGTGATGAGTGAACCTCAAACTTAGAGCTAACAGCCAAAAAAAAAATATCACAACTTTTTAATACTTAAGACAAACGTAAATGCTTGATATTCATCAACACAGGCAATATGTTAAATACATTGGTGCTGTAAACACGACTCAAAATGCAATAGCAGCAGTTGAACATTCTAGTATCTTTCTCGTATGAACTTTCTCATAAGAAATATAGACCTTTAAAGTCACAACAATATTCATATTTCCAACAATTGCTATAAATACTATGGATTCACTGAATGTCATTTAGCACTTGTAACATAGAAACATGCTGTAATTCTTTGTCATGCGTCTACAGTAAATATATATATAAATCAAAATGCATCTTCTAACACTTGTTTTGATATGGTATCTAAAAATGTCAAATGCTATTCATGCTAAAAAATAGGATTTTTGACCAAGTCAAGTTTCTTTGGCTATTACTCAGTGCAAAATGCATACAATGAGTTACTGGATATAATTTTTATTGAGGAATTGATAAATTATGCTTTTATCATCCATAACAAAGATTGTAACATTAATATATTTTGATTTCTATTGTTTACTATATCAAGTTATTTCTTTGGAATAAAAATTGATAAAATATACTAGTTTCAAGAAAGTAGTTCTATCTAGGAAAAGCCAAAGATATAATCCATTACAATGGTCAATCTTAAATAATATATAAATAATCCTGTATTTTAGACATTAACATAAAGCTAAATTTGAGATCATATAGATATATATATATATACAACTAAATAAGAAATTATACAATGAGTACTTCAAAACAGGTCAGCATTGATGAAAAAAAATTCATGTAATTCAAACAATATACAACAAAAAGCCATTCACAATGATAGGATGTGCATTTTTTTTGTATTACTATGCCCAGTTATGGTGCAGTAAAATACATATCCTGCCTTGTGAATTTTTCAGCCTTCTCAGGAAATGGAAGTCTCGACGTATCATTTTTTAAGTTTAAAAGGTGAACAGAATCTGCAAAATAAACGATGGAAAAACATAAAAACCTGCATTCTAAAATATTTACTCATTCTATCACTCATTGGTTTTGCCGAGAAATTGAGCAATTAAAAGTTTAAACTTGGAATGTGTGAATGTCTTGATTATCAACTGAATGAATTGAATTGAATAATTTAAAATTTTTTAGCCATCAGAAAACATCGTTACCACCATGCTAATTGCGCCAACCTGCAGAATTGACGTTTCTACAAAAACGCGTTTAAAGTTTTGATGCTTTGGGGACATCAGATTGTTTTTTCATGTAAATAGACACTTCTACTAAGAATCAAGATGATTTGTGGCTTTGTCATAGCATAACACATGAAATGGTGACTCAAAAAAATGTAGTTAGGTGAAAATCGGCTAAATTCAGATTGGTGTCTTTGGCATGCTAGTATATTTTGATTTTAGTTGGTAAGGAATATGTTGTGTATTAAATAAAATAAAAATATTTTGATAAAACTTTGTATATTTTTTAGGAGATATTAAGTGTATTAAGCACTGTTGAATTAATATAACAGAGTACCCCTAAAAAGAAAGAATTGATTTTACAATCAACATGTGTTTTAACACTGGTTTCCATAGGCAGAGAAAAAAAAATTAGATATCTCCTATGATGAGCACCGTTTTGCTGAGACAGATTTTGTTGAAGATTCACACACAATACAAATTAAATGTATTTGTTTTATTTGTCACACCTGTCAACTTCCAAGAAAAAAACAGGGATGATATTTACGACATTAAAAGCAATACAATGCTCACTAATATGCTATCATGCTTATCACTAATATTTAACTATAGTTGCCCAGCCTAAGCCATTCGGTGTAACACCACATAATTTGAACCACGGTCAGATGACGTGGCAACATTTGAGCTGGTACCCCACTCTCCAAACTTCCACACCAACCCATCGTGAGGGCTTTCGGCCAAGACAGATTTTAGGTACACCAACCGCCTCTACACCATACGCTTACAAACATCCATGTCCTGACCCGGATTCGAACCAGGAACCTTCCGATCTAGAGGCTAACACCTTAACCATCGGTTGGTCGACGGGTTAATATATTTCTTTTTTTTATGAATTTTAAAATTAAAAGTAATTACAAGTGGGCTGAATAAGCAACAATTTGGGCCATGTAAGGATCTAGGAAAGCAATTCAGAGCAGTAAAAGTAACCCTGCTCTATACTACTGGAATATACTTGGCGGCAGTTCGAACTTGGTGTAACCGATTTGGCGATGTTTAACACATGGCGCCAAATATAAGCTGAAACCTTTTACCTCAAAACGAGTTTTAGAGGTGCAGAGTGTTTTTTCTTGAAAATTAGCGACTCAAGCAATCTCTCACGACACTGTAATGAGACTCCGATGAGAAGAAACCAAAGACCGTCTTGTACGTGGAGGCTGGTGCATGTTAACTCTGTCGCGGCGTCAAATGTCCTCACGTCAGCGTGGTGTGGAAGTTTGGAGAGCGGGTGCCAGCTCAGGTGTTGACCTCGCCATCTGATGGTGGATCAAAATTACAAGGCGTTGTCCTCGAATCTCTCTTTTACTGATTCCCGATGTATTTCTCCAGTGCGACAAAAATGCGACTACCTCCAACCCAGAAAAAAACAACCAAGCGTTTTCCCGGAAGGTCGACAGGTGTAAAAACAATCAAAACCAAACAAATGATTAATGCTATTCTATTAAAAATCAAAGAGACAGGCAAAGAGAAAAAGTCCTGAAAAAAGAGGCCCAAAGCAGGGAGTTAGGGGGAAAAAACCAGAGAGAGGGGCAAAAGAAGGACGATAGAAGAAGAGAACATACTTAATTATTCACTCACAGCCTCCTGTGTTTCATCGCCTTGGCGACGGCCATCCTCTCCGCATCCGTGAAGCCCAAGATGCTCTGGATGGCCTTGAGATGCTCTTTGTCTTTCTTGGTGAGAAAGTAAAAGACGGCATCCTTGAGGAAACGCAGAGTGTACTCTGCCTGCCGATCCCCCATTCCTCGGGCCGCTTCTCTGTACAGCTGCTTCGTCTGGTCTAGCTCCATCTCCAGCTGCTGGAGTTGCCTCAGCAAGTCGGGAACGGACGCCCTCTTGGGCATGTGGACCGCAAAGTCCTCGTCCGCCTGCTCGAACCTCGCCGCTTCCTGGCCTTTCCTGTTGGGGAACAACGGAACACTGGTTGGAAACATGCACCAGCCAAAAAATGTCTCCAAATCATAAAACAAAATAAGGCACTGCCAAAAGGAAAAAATCTCGGCATGCTTACTAAAACAATATTCTTAACAAGCTGCTTAAGGAATAATTGAACTAATATCAAAACAAAAGACGAATCGGGACGTCGGTTTTTAAAATAAAGGGTTTTTACATGCCTCAAATCAAGCATGGCGAAATGGTTGGAAACTAATTTCGAAATGATAACTAGATTAAAAGCCTTTCATGGGGCATTTTGATTGCATGCAAAACATTGAATGCAGTAAAAAATAAATAAATTATGGGGATTAAGCGAATCATACACCTAAAATCTAACTCGATTATTCCAGTGTTGTAGTACTTGAAACAGGTTTTTGAATTCAAAACATTGCATTTTCACAGATATTTTATGTTGTTTTTCCACAATCTATTAAAATTGGTAATTCGTAAAATTTGTTTATAATGTTATTTTTTTTTAATTTGGAACCATTTTACCATTTTTGCGCATTTTCTCTGTTTACAATACCAACAGAGTACTTTGAAACAGAAATCGCATTTAAATTAGACAGAAAATATAAAACTTACCAATTCTTTAAAGGAAAAGAATTTTAAATTGGAACACTTGCATTAAAGCTTCACTCAAGATAATTTTAAAGAAATTAGACTGTCTTTTCAATTTTTAAATCTAACTTACAAGTTTAAAAACGTATCTAAAAAATTACCGAAATGCATTTTCAAACTACTTTTAAATTTAAATTTTATTTTATGATCGATTCATCACCAAGAAATATTGCAGAAAATTGGCTGATGGCTTGATAAAATAACCCAAGAACCGTTACCTGCAGCATCACTATAAACATATTTAAAAAGATTATATAATATATTAAGAAATACAGTTCTACTCGTCAGAAAAATTTAATTTTACAACTTAAGCAACAAAATTAGTATTCTTTAAAATGCAGCAACTGTAGATGCCTCACAATTACTGTTATGTCAGATGTTTGTTAATTTTTTATTTCAGAATTCAGTTCTCATAAGATTGCTTTCAGTTTACTAAAAAAAAATATTTAAAAACACTCATGTCTATGGTCACTTCTGTAATAACTATTCTACTACTTCATTTATTAAAAAAAAAGTACAGTACCTATGCTTGGCATTTGAAAAGTTGATTTTAATACTGTGTGTTATAGGGCTTCAATAGATTACTTTAAGCAAATTTGGATAAACTTATTTAGCATATCATTGATTATTTATCCTATTCTGTAAAAACATTATTAATAATTAGTTAATATTACAAGACATTATTAAAAACTACAAGTGAAAAAAGGAAAATCATGTAGAATTTTTGTTAGTACTGTACTCGTGTGCAATTACATCATGACATACAATGACGAAAACATTAGATCCTATCATACCATTGAAGTTAAGAAAATGCATAAAAAATAACAATATATTTTAAAATGTCCTTTTCTTATAAAAGCAATATAATTTTGCATTTTTTGAATGAAATATTCTTATTTTTACAATACTGAAAAGATACTTACCCTAACGATATAGTATTAACTACAATGTATAAACATATAATCACATCCTGAAGGGGTATTTTACCAATAAATGCAAAATTTACTTGGTGTAAAGCTTTTTGAGACAATCGAGTTGGTGATGGCAAGAATGTTTAAGAAATTGTAATAAAAATGTAACAAATAATTGGTAATAAAGTCTATGATTATATCACATTTTATTTCAGCACATCCAGATATTGACAAAGGATGAAATGAAAGCCCATCATTCTGTCCTCAAAAATTTACAAATTGAACTTCTGATATCATCAGTTTCCGCAATTTTATCCATAAAAATCAATTCTGGGTACATAATACATGTTTTGAGTGAAAATTTTTATCCACCAAAACAAACTTTCTTTTTCTCACAAAACAGCAACACTAATTTACAGTAAATATTTTAGCACTTCAGATTTAGTCATACTATTTCACTTCTATTCAGTATCATCAACTGTATCATATTTCAAGCTTTTATTTATGTTTTAGTTGTACTTTGTTGCCGATAGTGTTTTTGAAAGGGACTACTTTTAAATACAGTGCCTACCGTTTTAGAAAATCCCTTCTGTTCAAGCAAATTGTTGATTTGTATTACCGGCAATCAAAATATAAAAAATTCTTATAGAACATAATATTGTTTTCAATGACACCATAAGCAGTGATTAACAATGATACCAAAGAAAACTCAGTGTGATAAAAGGTGTTTAATTTTCAAATAGAAAATAAAATAAGCTAAGTATGAAATGAATTATAATGATATACTAAAGATGCCTTTGATGTCATGACATGTCTTTCCATTGCCTATTGAAAATACATTACGAACCAATGCAGGAAACTGTAAACATCTCTCCTAAAATAAAATTAATTAATTCTAATTTATTTTGGTGTTTTTGATTGGCAGTGGTCGATTTTATAATGGTATTGCATTGATTTGAATTCAATTTTCAAGAATTTGACCCAATTCATTTTTTATTAAAGTGATTCTATTAAAGACAGGCACTGTAGAATGAAACTTGTATTAGTGGTCACCAGTATATGATCACCTTTTCAAATGGTTGTTTTGAGATATCACTAAACTCTTTTACGGCACCCATGTTCTACTTACATTCAGATGCTTTCACGATCAGGCAAGATAATTGAATTAATATGCACTGGAGCAACACAATGTGCTATTGGCAATGTACACGATCATTCCTGAAGGGAAAGATCCACATGATCAGACAAGCAATGCCCAGAAGAGATCATGTTCCTACCTTACAGAATCAGTTTTTGCGAACATTAGATAGCTCAAAGTCATTTTCCGAGATTTTCGGACTTAATAGATTGGACAAATGTTCAAATACAGCAAATACTCTTTCGAGTGAAGTCTCATTTGTTGGTGCAAAATATAGGGTGATTTCTGCTTATGCCCGATATTTTAGCAACACACCTTTACTTCGACTTAAGATTTATGGAGGTTTAAATGAGATCATAACAGGAAAATTTCATCAGACGGACAAATATTTCTATTCTCACTCTGACCGCAATTTCAGTAGTTTTCCTAGAAGCAAATTGAACACATTACTGTTTTAAAATGAACAATGGTATTTGTAGAAGTGGGGACTAGTAAGCCAACTTCAATGCATGTCTACCTTAAAGTCAACTACAATGACATTTGCTGTAGCTCTAAGACCTGCAGTCATTTTTGCTAGCAGTCTAGTTTACTGGCATTTTGATCTGCAAAAAGTAAGGCATTGTTTCATGACTATCAAGAGCTATGGTGGCTCACATCTTTTATATAAATGTGTAAAATGTATAGCAACCGGAATGAAACACCGTCTACCAAAAAGTAATACATGGGAGAATTGGGTTTTACAGATATATATACAACCCAATCGTAAGTTAATTTTTAGAGGGGTAGCTAAGCTTGCAACCAATGTCATAGAGAAGAATAAATAAGTTATCCAAGATAGTTCTTTTAAGCATAGTGTGAAGGCACTCCAATTGTAAATAGTTGGTTGGGAAAAATAGATTGAAAAGAATGGTAGTATAACTAAATATTTACACCTCAGAATGCCCCTGTCAATGACCACCTTAAACAAGTTTCATTACATGCGTAAGGAAGTTTTTTTTTTTAATTATCTTAAATCTATTTTTCAAAATTGATATCTTGAAAATTGAATAAAATTTATGTATTTTGGTTTCAATTTAAGCAATCACAACATACATTGTACATGATAAGTCTGAGTTTACTAAGGAATTGATTCACATTGATTACCAACTGCAGTTGATGAAAGCAATTTGTTGATATTTTACTGCAGTCAATTATTGATTTAAAGAAATTATGAATACCAGAAGTTTGATACCAGAAGCTGAAGAGAAAAATATTTTCGGGTCAGTAAAAACCGAAAGGTACGTCTTTAAGTCTGCTTACTAAGAATTATAATATCACTGCCTTGTATAACTCATAACTAAAAATTAAATTACAAAATAAGCATTGAATTAAAAAACATTGCAGATTAAAAATCACATGTAAAAATCTAACGTCTGTTTAACAATAAATCGTAAAAACTATAAACATTTTCTTTGACTTGTGACTCATAAAAGGAAAAATGATTCAAATGTCACATAAAAATATATCACATACTAATACTTTCAACTTAGTAACAAATTATCTATAAAAATACACTATATTTCAAACATACAAAATTGACTAGAATTATTAGGATATATATAGGAACAATTAAAGCTCTAATTAAATACCTGACCTTGAAAATATACAAATATATGTTTATCACATTTAGTAACAAAATAAAGCTGATATTGATCTCAAAGAAAATATATAAAAAAACTTTTGCTAATTTGTTTCTAAATGTCTCAATTTTCATCCAAATGTCCCTTCTATCCAAATCTGATATCCAATCAGATTTTTGTTTCTTTTGAAAAAAATGTTCAATAATCTGATACAATGTAAATATTTATCCATCAGAAACTTAAAACTATCATTAAAACTAAATTTTAATACTACTATCAACTTAAATATTGGCTTGTAGTTTTATAATACTAATTCACAAAACTATAACAGCAGCACCTCAATTTACATAAAATGTAATCTAACAATAAATTCCATGCATGTCCTTATGAATTATAAAGTACATTTTGAATTTCCTTTAAAAGTTGTTCCTGAAAGCCTTTGTGTTTGCGCAAGATAATCAAATTGAAATCAAAATACAATTGCATAAGCTATGATAAACCTCATCCTGGCTCCATTCCTGTGTTCATGCAAAATAACCCGACTTCAAAATACAATCGGATAATATATAATAAACCTCACCCTGGCTCCACCCATAGCATTCATGCAAAATATCACCCAATTGGCATTAAAATATGAACCATACCAGCAAGAATAACATCAAAACCAACTTATATTTTCAGCATAAGCAAACCTAAAACGCTTAAGCTTGAATCAGTAAAGAAAACAAGCTGATTAGAGACCTTTGAAAGCCATTTTCTAACAGTCCTTGGGAGCTGAAGAAAACATATACTTGAGGAGTGCCATTTATATTGATGAATGAAATTCAGACTCTTCCTCCACAATTAACATTAATATCAAACTTGAACTGAGGCATTTTACAAACCACAGTATCGACCATAGAACCATTTCTGTGGCATTATGACAACCACATCCAAACCTCAATAAGTTCTTCACAAAAGCATTTGATTCGGCAGAAAATACTAGTACGAGTTTTGATTCATGTGTCTTTTATGACAATTTCAAAACAGTCAAAAAGCTGCAGATATAGACGAGTAGAGAATCATAAGTGCATTTATCACAATTTGAAAAAGAATCTGCAAGTATAAACGTAAAAAAAATGTCGTAAAATATATGTTTAAAGTTTGATTTCATTTAAAAGTTGGAGCCATACAGTGGCTATATCGAGGTCACCTGTTTTTTGACAACTTGCAAGTGCATGCCCAGCAACCACTCATAAAAGTTATTAATGAAACTTCTCATACAAATTCCTGATGTGCGACTCTTTTTGCTTAACTGAATTCAAAATCAGCCAAATGTAATTGATGACGATTTCACTATCTAGTGGAAAGTTGTGGATTGACTGCTGAACCTAACCACTTTCAAGGTATAAATTTCATGAATATGATAATTTCAACTTAAAATTGATAGGTTTTAGACATTTTTCTTGCTGGGATGGAATACCTAATCAAATAATAAAACATGGTAATTCAAAGAAAAAATTTTTCTTTCCTACGAAAATCTAATGGAAAGATAACCTTTCTAGAATACATTTAAGGTTCAAGATGCCTAATTTAATACTGGAGGTTCACTCAATTCAATTTAGTAAACGTTTAGTTGAAAAAGACGAAATTACTTTAAAAAAAATCTCACTTCAAATTTGAGTGTAGAACAAAATGGTTTAAAACCCAATTTCCAAAAATGCTTCAGATCTAGAAACAGGTTTATATCAGCCATTCACGAATGAATAAAAAGCAACCTATAAAATATCGTCGTTATAAATGTAGTAATTGCATTTAAACTAACAAAGCTTTTATCAATAATGATCAATCGAAGAATACGGCTTACGGAGCACAGTTTTAATTCTGTTCTTAACAAGCAGCCCAAAAATGAAACAACCCTTCACGTATGTGTTATCACTTCACCGATTGATTCA
The DNA here is from genome assembly GCA_947359465.1 of Metellina segmentata. Lineage (NCBI taxonomy): Eukaryota > Metazoa > Arthropoda > Arachnida > Araneae > Tetragnathidae > Metellina > Metellina segmentata. The sequence goes on from OX375877.1 coordinate 101,295,321, forward strand.
CGTTTAATTATAAGATAATTCTAAGGTATGACGAGTAAAGTAAAAACTAAATTTCTAACAATGTCTCCTGACTTCTAACGAAACAAATCCAGGAATAATGAGGCACAGAATCAATTACGAGTATATACTCAGTCAATGAGTATTATTGAAACCTGTGAGACATTCTCATAAATACCTCATTTAGACCAGTTACATTCCAAAAAGCACTTGACATCATGGCCATGAAACGTGATCAAAATGCTTTTTTTTAATTTTCTACAAAGCCAATAGAAATTCACTTTCTAGATATGCCTAAATTCATAAAAACCTGTTGCCAATTAAGTTTGATTAAAAAATGCTGAAATAAAAACCATTGTTAAAGACTTCAGTTCTAATTTATCAGAATACTAGACCAAAATAAAAATATCAGTGACATACAGAACATGCATAACACAATACCAATCATAGCTTTTGACACTTCCATTGCTCTATATCACTATGGCAATGCACTGATACCTATACATATAGTGTATTGCCGTCACAACATAATATGGTTAGTATGCAAGCTTTGAAAATTAAGCTGTCACTTATCAAAACAGGGAAACAGAGCTTTTATATGTAAGAAAAAAAGCAATTTTAATCCTGTATTCGGAGTTCTACCCAATTAGTTAGGCCTCTTAAGTTATTATAAGCAAGGGAAGGAGAAAAATAGTTTTGCATAGCAGAAAAGTCAGGCATGTTAATATAAGGTTTTAGATGTCTAATAGCAAGTCCAGCAATTGAAACACAGATACAAGCTTTGAAAGCATTTTTCCACCTGTACATCTTGAGGTACATTTGATTATGATAATCATCCTGTGTCTCAATCTCTTTCTGCACATCGGTCAGTTGGTTCTCAATGCTTTGAATTTTGTCTTGGGCTCTATCAAATAAGGGCCGTAGCTCTAGGTACCTAAAAAGCAAGTTACTAGGTTAGCAATGGCTTACAAGCAGGTGAGCATTAGTTGGCATTGGTTGTTTTAAAGCAGCGATTTTCAACAGATGTGCCACAAGAATGGTGAGAATTTTTCATTTCAACGATTTAGTTTTAAACTTTTGACAAGTATGTTCTCACATAATGTCCAAGTCACACTTGTATTTTTAGTACTACCTATATAAATAATTTTGAGGATAATTTTTAATTACAAATAAATTGTTGTAAAAAGTTAAAGCATCATTTTGGAGCATAAAAGGTTTTTCGCTCCAAAAATTTACTTTTTATAAATCAATCAGAATTATACCTTTTTTGTCAGACTGGCAAAATAATTTTTAGTGTGCCGCAGAATTTTAGTAATTAGTCTATGTGCCATGAGATGAAAAAAGTTGAAAATCGCCGCGTTAAAGGAAGACTATAATTTTTAAGCACAACACACAATATAAAGTGAAAATTAAAGCTAAATTAGGGTAAACACCCCATAAACATCAGTGGCATTCCACTCCTCTCTTGAAAACCCACTCACTAATAGTGAAATACAAAAATAATAAAGTACGCTAGGATTCCGTCTGCTTTTTGGAATGTAGGTGAATAGTGTAATAAATAAATGAAATAATTTGGAGTTTTTACAATAAAACATTTATAAAATAAAGTCACAGCTGAGAAAACCTATCTCCCCAGTAGATAAGTTAACTGCCAGAATGAAAAATATCAATTTTAAAATACATTTTTTATTTTATGATACTTAGTACCACAAACTGGGCGCTTTTGTATTAATCTCAGTTATTAAACTTGATTAAATATACGTCAACACTGAGCAAGTATAAGAGTATTTAGTTTGGACATGAATATTTCTTGTATGAAATCATTGGCAAAATAATTCAGTTTGGAAACATTCTATTTAGAAAGTTGAACTATTGGATTCAATTTATGCTGTGCAGGGCTTCTTACTATCCGTCCTAACTCAATAACAGCTCGAGACACAAAGTCTGCCTCTGTCTGTTGCCGTAGAAACGGACCTCGTCCGATTTTTCAGAGGGGGGGATGCTTGAAGAAAAGTATTGAAAGAAAAACAAGATTGTCACACTCAGTGCCATTTTTGAAATACATTTAAGATTTATACTCATCGCTGAAATGATCTAGAACTGTAAAAACTACCTCTTTCCACCTACATTCGCGTAAAACGAAATAAAATTAGATTATTCCAGAGACTCACGCCACCCCTATACAAAATGAATGAGCCTTGTTTCTATAGCAACCACCCCGGGAGCAGAAAGTGCTTAAAACTGCGACGTAGGTAGCAGAACAAAGTCTTTTTGCAGAACAATTTTTCCTTAATTTTAGCCTATTTTTTTTAAAGCATAAGTTACGATGTTCTGCAGTGCAAAGCGCACTCCTTGCCACATCGTTTTTTCTTTTCTAGTTACGGAACAATCTCCCTATACCGCCCAAATTACCACAAACACTTTATAAATAACACATCTTCTATGTCCAATGACAAAACATTTAACTTCAAAAGCTATCGACAGAATTGCAAATTCTGAAAGTATGCCTTGGTTTTAAACAAAGTAAGCTAATTAATACTGATGTTTTATTACAAATATGTAATTTACGTCTGTTTTTGATTTAACTGCAGTTTTCAAAATTTGGACAAAATGTCTGCAGAACAATTGCAATTGCTTGCAGTTGTGTTGCAGAACACTGAATATAATTCTGCACCTGGGGCAACCACCATCACCCATGCAGGTGTACAGGTGTACAATAACATTCCAACTGAATATTCAATAATTATATTAGTACGATTAAAAAATGAGTGAAAGAATCCCTAACCTTGAATTAGATTCAGTCAGTTTCAGTAAGAGATCATCCACCCTCTCATTAAACCTCTCTTTCAAATCCTGGTAATGTTCTTTATGCTGTGATTTCAGCTGCTCCAATTCCTGCTTGTATGTACCAAGGAACCTATCAAATTCCTGTGATAATCTCGGTGAGGCTGCCACAATTATTTGCTCGGGTTGTGTGCTGCAACAGGTGCTGTGATTTTCTGCAATGGAACTCTCACCGAAGTTCCGTTGAGAACGATCAGATTCTTTAGCTTCAGCTGCCTTACTTTCTGAAGAACAGTCCCACAAAGTTGGATCCGTACACACCGCTTTATCTGCCGTGATCACCTTGGTGTGCTGGCCATCTAAATCATCGAATTCCGAACTATTCCTCGGACTCATCGATATGGACATGACATTCGACACTCCGCTGTCGTCATTGTTCATAGTTACAGTCTGCATATCACTCCTGTCGGATTCGTTACTTTCGAAGCTGATCACCGATGTGGAGTTTTTCACATTCATGCTGTCTAAGTTATCACTGTTTTGGGAGGAATTCATGAGACTGAGTTTGCCAACTTGAAGCTAGAAGATGAAATTCTTGATTAAAATAACAACACTGTCTTAAAAATAAGTAGAAAAAAAGAACACTTTGACGTCAATACAACAGGAATCAACCAATTATACTTACAAAATAATTAACACGCCACAGCCTAAACTAAATTAGAAATTGTTCAAGAATAAACACTTAATATCATCTTTAATCCTCCAAGTGATTTCGAAAAGATATATGGTACATCAAGATTTAAACAATTTTGCCAATGAAATATCTCGTCATCAAGATATTGACAATTTTATTGTGACGAGATTAAGATCTTGTAAGTTTTCTTATAATGACGAGGTATCTCGTCCATCAAGATCTGGTCAGTATTGACCTAATCTAATGAATGACGAGATGCATCATCGATACTTGGAGTGTAAAAACAATATCCCATACAGAATCGATACATATAAATGTCATAAAAAATTGGCAATATTTACGTTGGTAGAAAAACGGACAATGTCCATTTTGCAAGTTTTAGAAAACACCTGATTTAGAATATATAATTTTTATTTATATTTAATTTTTAATACATCGTTCAAAAAATACTCTCCAATGTTTTTTGATCTTTTCATAATGTATTGACAGGTCCTTAGGTCTTTTCTATAACTTTTATTACCTTGAAGTGACTTTTGGACATAATAATCGAATTTGGACATAGGCAGTTTGTTTTTCAAGGTACAGAAATATATCAACCTATTGTTTCATCTTAGTCCATTACGGGAAAAAATAATTTTAAGTAACTACATTTCATGAAAAGCAGTGTCCCTGTAGTTCAAAGCGATTATCCATATCACTAACAGTACATGTGATATTGGAAGAGCTGGTTTCATTCCTGTAAATTTATTCCTGTATTCCCAGGGGGTATATTTCTTTTTGACAGTAGACACTTTCCTTGAGTTACTTCTACGTTACTTCGTGTAGATATAAGGTGATGTGGAAAATTTGAGACATTAGAATAGGAAATCTGAAGTCAAATTTAAATTAACTGAAGCCTGTGAGGGAGCCAGTAATATTTTGCTATCATAAGTCTGGCCATGAAAGAAGTAAAAAGGATTGTTTTTGTAGTAACAATGATAACTGAAGTTAAGTTCTATGATCTGTTGTAGCTTATCAGGAGGCATTAACTTCAAAAGTCGAAAATGGAAACACGAGGTCTTCAAGCTCTTGCGGCGTGGTGTCAGTTAAATACATAGTCAGCCATTATGTGTTAGATATTCTTCTAAACCAAAAATGTAATCCAGAAATTCAATGTCTGTTTTACAACAAGCATTTGTACCATTGTTACAGAAGGAGCCATACCATTACAGACTAAATGTAACAAAATAATGAAGAAACAACGAAACGTTACTTATATTGAAAAACTAAATAAATTCTTTTAGGCTAATTTGTCACCACACAATGAAACCAAGAAAACGCTCCAAATAAGTTTTCCTTTTTTCCAAAAATTTCATCGAACACTGGATTTAAAGAAACAGAAACAAACTGAATGTCTGGAACAGTCTGAACAAAAATGATTATCATAAAAAAAAAAGCTCGTTTATTTAATTCTGTTATACTATTTTAAAAGGTAGGTGCATGCAGCTTACAGAATGAAAAAAATTAAAAACAAAAAATTAAAATTGCTCAAATTTATGAAATTGGCAAAGGTCAATCTGAAGAACTTACCTCAGCCACCGTTTCTTGCAGCTGTCGAAGCTCCACCTTCAGACCCTCTATCTCCCTGTCTTTTTCTTCGCAGTTTTTCGTCTGCTTCATGAGGGCAGACTTCAGCTGTCGTATCTCCCTGTCCTTCCTCTGGGTGGGCGTGAGGTACTCCTCCTGCTTCACCAAGTGGCGATCACAGTGCAGGACATATTTCTTGCCGTAGTAGGACCTGCTCATGGGTCGGGACAGCGAGGCATCCGTACACTGACTCTGACTAGCAAAAGATGTGTAGCTCGCGAGACTTCCGAAACTCTTCACAGAGCTGTCGTCGTCGATGGAGAAGGGCACCGAGTTGACCGACCCCATGTCCCCATACCTCCCTTCCATCTGCCAGGACATGAAGTCCCTCGGTGTAGAAGACAAGGTCATGGACTTGGGCCGACTGTCGCACTGCAGAAGGTCGTTTTTCAGTCGAACTGAAGTTGAGCGATTCAGTCTTGGGATGCGGCATCTTTTGGCGCTACGGGGTAGCGTCGATGAGTTGATGTTTCCATTTGTTTCTTCTGAGTCTGCCATCACCAATTCTGAAAGAAACAAAGATCAAAGGTCAGCAAACTGGCTCCGTAATCTTTGCACACCTTGCACAACAACAAAGCATATTAAACCTCCAAGTGATTTCGACGAGATATCTCGTCCATCAAGGTCTGGCCAATTTTGATAATGACAAAACATCTCAACATCAAGAAATTATGATTTTTTTTTATGATAAGATCAGATCAGTTTTCTTGAAATGAGACATATCGCGTCCATCAAGATCAGTTTTCTTGAAATGAGACATATCTCGCCCACCAAGATCAGATCAGTTTTCTTGAAATGAGACATATCTCGTCCATCAAGATCAGTTTTCTTGAAATGAGACATATCTCGCTCATCAAGATCAGTTTTCTTGAAATGAGACATATATCGCGTCCATCAATACCTGGACAGTTTTGCAAATGACGAGATATATCGTCGAGATAAGCACCAGGAGGGTCACCTCAAGGTTACACAAAAATAGGGTATCGGTATAAATAGCCAAGTAATAAAACATTCAGTTGCAACGATACGTTTTTACAAATGCCAAACAAAAACTATTACAGTAGAACCTAGGTTATCTAAGCTCTGATTAATCGAATGTCCGTGTTATCCGAGATCTGAATAACAAGCGAAATAAGTTTTTCAAAGCTTTAAATAAGGCAAAGAGCACACGTGTGCGCACATCGTATTAAGAGGCGAGGGAAAGTTCTAAGAAACAGAAGAACGTAAAGCTCTTTTTCACGAGTTTAAAAGGTACATCACTCAGACTTATCATAAAATTATCACAATAAATACATACTGTGACAATCCAAATATAGATAATATTTAATCCTAACTTATGAAGCTTTCAGTAGTAGAATAGTAGCATGTAGTACAGTAAATTTTTATCTGTATTTGGAGACTGTTTTGTGTTAGTACGTTCGCATTATCCAGGTCTCTGGTTATCTAAGGGGTTTTTTAAATTAAGGAAATATAATTTGGTAACCTGAGATTGGGATAGAAATATTCAAGTACGAATACCAATGTTGAATAAGCGTAAAAAAGGGACAAGTTGAAGATTTCCCCTAGACTGTAGTTGAGGACCAAAGCAAGCAGGTCCAGGTCCATAAGTTGTACCATAACCATTTCAATTTCCACATCAAATAGCATAACACCATACACCCATGGGTTCGACATTCCTACTTTTCGGTTAGATCACACAAATTTGTTCCCACATTTCAGAATGTTTAGATTGAAAAAAAAACTTTGAAATTAGGGAGATGGTAGTAATTTTGAAGACTGTTGTAAACCAGTGCCATGCCGAGGAGATAGATCGGAGGACAATACCACAACACCTCATAATTCTGAACCATGGTCCAGATGACGAGGGCAACACCTGAGCTGGCACCCCCCTTTCCAAATTCCCACACCACGCCAACGTGAGAACTTTCAAGACCACGACAAATTTAACGTGATCCAGCCCCCAGTGACGGTCTGCTACGTAGCATGGATAGCGCATATTTTGGACGAAATGTAAATTAAATGGCGGGTTGTAAATGGTTAGTCTTCAGCGTCTCATAGCATTCCACGCTAACATGAAATTAATTCCATTACTGGTAAGGAAATAACTAATTAAATTTCGGAATGAACTGGGAATTCTATACTCAACCCGTAACGAATATTGTACCTCAGCAAACAAAGCAGAACACTCGAAATGAAATATGTCTACTATGTTCTCCGAGTTATTGGTTAAAGTTTCCCTAAGTCCAGAGTTTACACATACATGCCATCTGCCTTTCCTATTTCGCATGAAGGACAAAATGGTACAAAATAATCAATAACTTACCCCACGGGTATGGAGGCAAGAAAAGCCGACCCATTTCAGCTGTTTACAGCTCTCTTTTGCGAGAGCAGGTGACCACGTTACCGTTATTAAAATAGAAGCGTAATTGGATCATCATTCTCCGTCACAAAGTAATCTTATTAGCCGACAGATATCACAGCCTGACGTGTACTTTTCCTCTTGGTTCTTAATTGTAGTTTTTGCCTTCGATAGTTTCCCCCTCAGGGGCACATCTTTAGGTGTGTTAAGGCTTCACGAACCCGAGGTAGCCCAGAGATCTACTCTTTTCCCATGGGATTCTGCCTCTGGTAAATTTGGGGGTCGCGACCCCAGAATAGGGTTGACAGCTTTTTCTGAGACAATTCCGGGATATATAGCCTCAAACTGAAATATATATGTGTAATTTTACAATATTCTCCTCTGAGAAATCACTTAACATAACATACCTAATTTACCAAGGAAATTTTTTTCATGCATAAAAAATATGTAAAAAAATAATAAGTTATTTTATGTTTTTTATTATTTTAACTATTACACGAGCCTGATGGTCCTCTCATATACATAGTAATAATAACAAATCTAAACCTAACCTCTTGTTGCATTGAAACTATTAAAAAATAAAATGGTTGTGTTCGTATACAAAATAGAGATATTGTTCGTGTTTAGTTATACTGAACCGAGAGTGTTCCGAATTCTATTTAAAGATATTCTAATATAAAAATTTGTGTTCGTCTCCAGCCTCAATTTAAAAAATAAAATTTAAATGCAGTATAATAGAATTGATAGGCAACTAATACCATTTCCTCACGATGGAAATTCTCGGAAATTCCGGGGCAATTTGACAGTCAACCGGAATTCTGGACAGCAACTTAAATTCCGGGACAATCCCCAGCGGTTGGCAACCGTACCCCAGGATCCCAAAGCTATCTTTTCTCTACTTCCTTCTCTCCATCCTTTCATTTCACATTTACTTGATATTGTCTTGTGTTTGGCGCAGCTTCGACAAATATGGTCCCTTGCAGCATAAAACTCAAAACCAACCAGCCTTCGATAGTTTAAATATCTATTGGTATAACAATCATACAGTAAAAAGGACAACATCTGGGCTGCCAGACAAGGCATTTGTAAAGCAGAATTAGTAGCATAAATGTTTTTAAAAAATATATAATCGTAAACCTTATTTAGGTAGCAATTTAAGTTGTTCAAAAATAAAATGAATTGGTTGAAGCGCGAAAAAGATCTAGTAAATTTAAAAACTATTTATATTTTCCAACTATTTCTATTTATATTAACTATGTATATTTTCCTAATAAACTTTATATGACATCTAGCAATCCCGATTGGCAGTATAAAATTTAGAGATTTAAAGTTGATCAAACGTCTATATTTGGATTAATACCTCTTCGAATCTTGGTGCTTAAGCTTAATTTGCTTCTCACAATTACCGTAGTGATATCTAATAGTTTCAATTATTTATTACGAATTTCTGATTTTTGTGAATACATCCGTATATTGATTACTGGGCAGAATACAAAGCCGTATATAAATTATGGAACCAAAGAATTAAGAAAAATACTCAAACTGAAAACACGGTAGATGTGTTCCATGAATTTTGCCTGAATCGATCTGTTTCAGTTAATGATTTTTTGTCTCGCAGTAGTAGCCTGGTATAGCTTATGACGCGAACACTTTGATAAATGGCAAAACATTGTTGTACGTACTTTCCAGAGAATGAAAATAGCTCCCCGAAAGTTCATGATGCAGTACGAAGAATTTTGTAATGGTTGTGGATTCAATGTTTCATTGAGTCTAGATTACCAAAGAAATCGTATTTGAAAATAATTTTTTTTCCGATCAACTACCTGTCTTCATTAATATTTAGATTCCAATAGAAAGTGTTTTTTTCTGTTTTTATATTACAATATTGGAATACATGGCATAAAAGCAATTTTTTAGTTCGAAAAATGGATTACGTATTCCAATACATTTTACTTTGTATTTAAAATGTTTACTTTTATAAATATTCCTTCAAAGAACAATTGCACTAAAAAATGCGTCACCTTTAGCATACTTGACATGAGAAACGAACTTCTGAATAGAAAAACAATAATCTCAAACCGTAAAACTTTTAATTCAGAATAAAAACACATCGTAATTCAGAGTTAATACACGTTACACTATTTGTAAGTATTTATTATCCTTAATATCGCAAAGTTGATTTCTAGGGATTTTTCTGGTTTACTCTGTAAAGTGTGTACAAAGAAAATGAACGCCAGAAGGCAGAACCGGGACATATGGTGAAAGTCAATGTTATAAAACAAAATAAAAATAGGGTATAGTTGGTTCTCAAATAAGATAAACTTTTGTCACATCACAAATGATCTTTATGATATAATGTTCCACGAGTCGTCTTTATTGGTAAGCCTACTTTTAAAACAAGCCCAAACATTAAAAATAATGTTACCTAAATTATTTTGGTTCTTAGTTGTATTTTCCTCATATCAGAAAACAGTACGGAGACAATTTCATAGCCTTAATTTTAAGAGCCTTTTCTTTGCAAGCCCACGATATTTCCTATTAATATAATTGTGCTCTTGTTCCATGGATGAAATTCCTCGAGGTGTTTCGCTCCCTGGGTGTATTCCTCTCTTTTGTGTCATAACTTTCCTTGTCCATTTACTAGACGGTGGGCAGCTTGGCTAATATGGACCTTGTACAATAAAGCTTCACCAACTTCGATGCGCGTAAGCCTGGCATGCCAAACTAAAGTCATCGCATGAGGATAAGTCCTAATCAAAAACAGTACAAGAACACGATGTCAATTTTATACCTTAACTTTTAAATGCCTTTTCTTAGCAGTGATACTTCATGTTGTCAAGAGATTTACTCTCTTACACCATGGATGGATTAACTCGGTGGGCACAAGCCTGCATGCCACACTGAAGTCGCCGCTTGTTGATAAGTAGTCATTTTATAGCTTTAATTTTAAGCGCCTTTTCTTTGTAAGCCTAGGGTATTTTTTTCCGTTAAGAGAATTGTTATCTTGCTTCATGAACGAAATTTCTCCATGGGTGTATTTCTTCTGTCAGTAAGGCTTTCCTTTCCTTGTGAGTATGCCCATTTATTTGTATGACGTTTGGTAAATTAAACCCCAACCAACCTCGATACGCATAAGCCCTGGCATGCTAAACTGAAGTTGCCGCTTGTTGATAAATCCGTGATCATAATCAAATTCTTTGAACAGATTCGTTTTGAAAATGGTTGTATTCTTAATAAGAAAACAGAAGAACAATTTTGTAGCCTTCATTTTAAATGCCTTTTCTTTGTAAGCCCAGGATATTTTTTCCCGTTAGGACAATTGTTATCTTGTTCTATGAATGAAATGGTGTATTTCTTCTTCTGTATCAGTAAGGCTTTCCGTGTGAGTGCATGCCCAAATACTTGACATTTGTAGCCGTAATACAACACCAACGTGTATGTAGTCCTGGCGTGCCACACTATAGCCATTGCTTTTCGTTCAGTCCAATTTAAGTCCTCACAACCCAATCCTTTAAACAGATTTATTTTGTAATACCGCTGTATTCCTAATCAGAAAACAGTACAAGAACGGGACGGACAATTTTGCAGCCGTAATTTCAAAGCATCAATCGATCGTTACATTTGTCCAAAGTAATGAGTTTGGCCCGTGAGCATTCTCCATGGTCCACAAACGAAGCGCGACCGTAGTGCAGCACATTAATTTCATTTCGCTTTGCTTCGCGTCGCATGGAGGTTTTGTGACCCCGATGTCAGCGCGAAACGCTACAGTGTTACATCGGATTGTTTTTCCAGCGGGCTCCTGGGAGTCAGTCGTTTGGTGGTCCGATCCGGTTCAGGAGCGAAATTGGTGAAGCACTTTTCCATAATAAACGCAAGGACCTCTCGTGATCGAGTTGGAATTGATTTCTTCCTTATCAGAGGCTCAACAGGCAAAACAATTTAGGGATTATTTGAGATGTTGTCGAAAGCAAATTGCTCCAAAAATAGACAGAAATGAATAAGGGGAGGGGGGGGGAGTTAGAAGATCATCGATCAATATGAACATTTTATTCTAGACAGAACTGGTTCAGGTGAGATGCTTACGCCAAGATGTTTCTGAGGATTTGAACCAATTTAAAAAGAAATTGGAGCTCGAGTTTTAGTATTTTCTTTCTTCAGGTTCTAATTCAATTTTGAAGCTACAAATGGGTTCACGCATAGAAACGAAAATAAATTATAGGAAAATCAATAGCGACCCCAAAATTTACAAGGAAGTTACGAAATTGAAGGACCCATATTTTAAAAATCAACTTATGCAAAATGGAATTACTCTTCTCTTAGTATTTTCTTTTTCGGGTTCTGAACCAATTTAACAGCGGCTTCAAAATAAAACCAAAGTATTAAAGAAACTACTCATTATAAAAATGAAACATGATTTTCATTTTATAGTGAGGGCGAGATAGTTCCAATTTCTCCTATTTTCATGAAAAAACCTTATTTTAGTTCATTTTTTTGTAGAAGCAACCTGATTTACAAACCCTCTTAAATTTGATAAACGCTATATAATTGCTTTAAATATTTTATGAAAAGAAATTCCCTTATTTTGTAAACTTAATGCAGTGAAAGTATTTTCATGACATAACATATTTTTTTTACAGATTCCAATTGTGGGACTACAATTTACCAAAAAGTAAATATGCATTTTCATTGGGTGTAGGGGGAAAATATCTTTTGTTTTGGATGCATTCCAAAAACACAGATCGAACTCTGCCAAAAATCCATGAAAAAATAAAAAGGTGGCATTGTAAGCACGGACACAAGAAAGATAGCATAGATCACGCAATCTATTCATCTTTAGCGCTTTACACACAGCAGTGCTATTTTAAGACTGAACGTCAGACGTTTGTAACATCTTTTTGTCGAATTCTCATGACAAGAATTTGACCAAAAAAATATCAGGTATCTATAATATAACAATACTGATTCTCGTTCTACTTGTTCCAAACATAGCCATTTTCCCTTTTGTACAAGAACAGGTTTTCTTGAATAGGGAGGGCTCAAACGTTGTCTACATAAAAAAAGTCACGTCAACTAAAAATGTATGAAACGCGATTCATACAGCGGGGATTCAGGTGAAGGGCGGTGGTTTTTTATTTATGAGCGGAGACCCATATAGGTCCCTCTGCCCTTTATGGGAGTACATCCGGGTATAATGCTGCCCCTTTACCCTCAGCTTTTCGCCTATGTTCGGAATGAACCGGCGGAGCATCCACATCGAGGCGTGCTCAAAAGGTATCTACAAGAACGAGAGGGATAGACTGTGATTTAGAAGGAAATAAAAAAAGGAAAATTGCGTTTTGTGGCACAAGGGTCATATTTGTCCAAGTTGTGCAAAAAGACGAAAAATAATCTGAAGCAAAATAAAGACTGGTATAAGATTTAGCGATTAACTATTTAATATGGAAATTAGTAAAGATTTAAACCCTAAAAAGTTTATAAAATGAATATTAGAAAGGAATAAAAATAAATTTTGTAGTGAGGAATTCCCAAAATCGGATTTATCTATGGTTATCAAAAGTTCTATATTCAGTCAAATGTGTCGAGTGGTAAAATTGCAGGGGATTTTATGTAGGTATTTTAATTGACGTCGTACTAGGGCAACACGACGGGCTATTGGCGACGGTCTGTGATCAATCCCTGAAGGCAAAGATCCGAGAACAACAAACACCACGTAATTTTGAACCACGGTCAGATGACGAGGTCGTACATGAGGTGGCACTCCACTCTCCAAACTTCAACACCACGCCAACGTGGGAACATTTGAGGCCCTGACAGATTTAACGTGTACTAGCCGACGGGGATATAGGAGATAAAAAAAAGTTAGGTTAGGTTTTATGGCGCAAAGGGTGTATATATGTGGCCAAGTTGGGAGGGGGGTTCCAAGACGAGACAAAAAGAATTTAAACCAAAATCAAGAAGACTAATATGATTTAGCGATTAACTATTTCAAACTGAAATCATATTATCTAAAAAAGGTTTATAAAATGGACGTCAGAAATGAATAAAAGTGAATTTTTGTTTTGAGCAACTCCAAAAAGGTCTTTAAGGGTTGAATTTCAAACTCCAAAACGGATTGACCTGTGGTTATTAAAAGCTCTACATTCAGTCAAAATGTGTCGAGCTCCAAAATGGCAATCCTGGAGCAGGTTCTCCGATCAATAAGTGTATATGTAAAATGGATGTGGACAACGCGAAGTCTTAATTGTACCTCATCAATCTTTTATGAATTTGCATTGTGGAATCTAGTAATAGATGGCTGTTTACAGTGGAGCTTATTTCGTGCTTTTATTACCAGTTTGATTTTATTGCTATCGTTAGTAATGGTTCAATGTCTTCAATTGGGATTGTTAAGCTGGAGGTTGGTTGGGTAAGGGTCACTCACTGAGCCACGACGAGACAAGAACAATTAAAAACGGAGCTATATCGGAGATGGAATTGACTTCAAGATCACTAGGGTTATTTGATTGTACCGCAAACTTCAAGAGTAACAATATTCTCCAAGGATGGTGTGTCGCTCTAAGGTATTTTTTTTACTACGCAAGAGCTAAAGATTACTGTAACAAGTAATTTAATGACATCGAGTTAGCCAAGGTTAGAAAATAAGAACAGATAGTCAGGCGTCAAATGGGCCAGCAGTTACCAGTGCTCCACTTGGATGGTTCATTTTTAAATTAATTTTGTTCAAGTGGATGTGTGTCCTCACGTTGTGTAGGTGTGGAAGTTTGGAGAGTGGGGGTGCAGCTCAGATCTAAAAGTGGTTCAAAATTACGTGGTGTTGTCTTCGAATATTTCCCTTAGGGGATCCCGGACCGTCATCAATAGCCCGTTACGTTGCTCTAGTACGACGTTAATTAAAAAAAAATTACCAAAAACATTATCAAGTGGATTTGTATAAACACACCACACAATAAAGATTTGGACTTGAGGACTTCGATGCGTGTAAAAAATTCAAGAAAATAGGAATCACAAATGACGACTGCATCAAAATTCGGTTGACGTCAAAACGAAATTTATTGGTACATTAATTATAACTAACGTCCGCTAATTTCAAACCATGTGGCTAAAGTGAATTTTTTTTTAAAAACGAACTACAGTAAAGTATGTAATCATTAAGTGCCTCTGTAGGACAAATCTCAATTGTCCCACAAAATGTGATTGAAAAAATGCCTTACACGAAACAATATAAATTCCTATGACGAAACATTGCGTTCTTAATTAAGCAATGGAAGAAAATTGTCTTGCATCCTCAATTTATATCGATTTCAATTTCAATAACGCGTTCTCATTTTCACGGTTTATTACTTTTCCCGAGAGGTTTTGGTTTATTAAGCACGGAACTCAATGCCATTAAGCCTAAATGGAACAAAAATGAATTAAATTACTAAGATGTACTTTAATGAGGAAATTAAAGCTGCAAAACTGTACAGAGCATATACGACTTTCCTCACTTTTGATTTACTTTCACGAAAAGAATACTAATTACAAAAAAAGTCCTCGCAATTAAAAGTTGGCTTCGTTTATAATAACGAACCTCTAAAAAGTAATTTTCCTCTCAAATGCAGGTTGTTTTTAAGCGATACATAAATCTGTATTATTGGAAACAAAATCTTACGAAGTTAATTTTAGAGTCATGTGAAATCACACTTCCAAGTAACAGTTGCACCAAGTCTATATAATGTGGAACTGAAAGAAATGGTCTGGAAAATTGCTTGGACTGCTTTGGAACTGTTAAAATCAGAAAAGTAACTTTCAAAACACACACATTTTCTCCACATTCACCACTTTATACATGCTTACCCCTCCATGTTATATATTTGCAATGAGGTATGCAGTTAATTAACTTTGCACTGGAGCAAGACAACATGCTATCGCCGACGGTCCGGGATCAACCTAAGGGGAATACTCCAAGGAAAACAACTCATAATTTTGAGGCCACAACAGATTTAATGCACACTAGCCCCCACAAATATCTTTTGTTGGTTCGAGTTTCCAACTCACAACTCTACCGTTGCTAATATCCGCTACTACAAACCAAACATTTTATAAAAAGGTCCAATGTTATTTTAAAATGAATGTTCAATTATTAATTGATGAATGTTTCCAATCCTTAAACAATGGTGAAAAAATATCCAAAGCTGAAGCTACCCTAAATGAGTCGGTACCTACGGCTGATGTTTTCCTGTGGCAGCTAGTAATAGCGTTTATTCCACCACGGTCCATTTCTACAAACTGGGATGATTTAGCCATTAGGGCATGAAAGTTCAACCTGGTGTCGAGAACAAGGCTATAAAACGGCACTCTAAACGAGCATTTGTTCTAGGTCAGTAAATAACAAATACTAATTAAGTCCAGCAGTCCGATGGGTTCCACACAAGAATAGAATCAATGAACTTTCCAGTGATCCGTACCATGGTCAAACCTTTATTTAGCGCGATTCGTTGAATATTGCTAACGCTTGGAAACATGAAGGACCATTAAATTTCAAGGTTCCAAAATGGCTGATAAAAGAGTTAGACACATAATCAGCGTTCCTACTCTTCGTGGAAAGGAACATTTGGGCCCTTAGAAGGCTATTTATTTTCAAGGCTTCTTTCGCATAGATCACAGTAGGTTAATTAATTAACCCATGTGAAATTCGGACCATGTGAAGGAAATATGTGTAGGACCGAATATCAGAGGGAAATGGGAAATGCTTTGTATAATAAAGTCGGTCTGTTTTCTAAATTAAAAAGTTATACGCCTTTTCATTATGTGTTCTTATAATAATACTGCAACATTCAAAAGAAAAATGTAGATATTCGTGTAAGGCCCTGACAAAGAGAGAGGTAATGGTAATTTTAGTTAACGTCGTACTAGAGCAACACAACGGGCTATTGACGACGGTCCGGAATCAGTCCCTTAAGGGAAAGATTCGAGGACAACACCTCGTAATTTTGAACCGACAAAGAGAGAGAGACACAGACAGATACTTCCATTTTTGAGGCCCGTAGAAACAACAAAATTAAGATTAAACGTCCAAAAGGTAAATTTGAGATCTCCTTATAATGTCAGCCATGTGCCCCACCCTTCAGAAGTTCTTAAGGCAAGCATTAAATACTTGGAACACATTTCTATTTTTCTAAAGGACGAGTTTATACGGTCATCTAACCAGGTACAATGGCTATCTAGTGCTTGAGAACAGACGTGGACCCAGTCTGATATTGAAAAATTGTTAACACACACTACCCATTGTTATATCCGAGTTTTTCTAAACACATCAACACTATTATCACATGTTTTTCGGGTATTCGCATTGTGTAGATAAAAAATGGCGAGTGTTTGCGCTTGTTGTGGATAAAGGATACGTAAAACCAAGAAATCAAAAAATTTCAGGTAAGTCCAAACTGAAACAAGAATTTTTCAATCAAAAAATACGAAGAAATACATCAAAAGGGAGCAGAAAAGGAAATAGAAAACATTCAACAGTCTAAGTGCAATAGAAAAGAAATATGTCGAAGTTGATCACTAAGATCGCGGAACATTGAGTTTGTAAATAATCGTTTCAAACTACTAAAAACACGTAGTTAACAATTAAAATTTTTTTATAGTTTTTCTGTTTGAGATACTCATTAATCTAGATAAACAAAATATATTCTTTATATATAAATAGATATTCTGTATATTTAACAATG
Organism: Metellina segmentata; assembly: GCA_947359465.1. NCBI lineage: Eukaryota > Metazoa > Arthropoda > Arachnida > Araneae > Tetragnathidae > Metellina > Metellina segmentata. The sequence goes on from OX375877.1 coordinate 101,312,491, forward strand.
CACATCAGAGAGAGAAGAGAAAGAGAGAATTAATTTAGGTACATGCCTTTAAATAAAAATAAATAAAAATACTGTGAAAAACCTTTGACTGTGGAGTCTTTCAGATTGAAAAGACAAACAATACACGGTAAGCTGTTTACAGTTAGGTAATCCGCAATAGATACATACGTCCGTTCCGTTCCAGTGGAGGCACAAGGAATCAATATTTTGGCACACAATGCATTTAACACTTCCCAAAAGAAAAACAATTTCAAGCCGTTCTACTTGATAGCAAATATCTGTAGACATATCGTTGTTTTGGCAGAAAGTCTCAAGTCGCCAAATGAACGTTATTTTTGTGTTGATTCAACAAAGGGGAGTAAAACAGCACAATGCAGTCAACAAATTCAACTAGGCAAAAACGCATTACGCTTCTGTAAAATTTTGCCAAAACCCCATCGGTGTTTGTAAATTTCAACAAAAATTCAAGGGATATCCCTTTTAGAGAGCTGCAGAATTTCTCATAATAACTGCTGACAAGTCTAAGTTCTCTTTTTTGACATATCTTTAGATTTAAGAGAAACCTTTTTCAAATTTTCCAAGTGAACTTCAAAATATGCGATAGTAGCTAATAAATAACTTGAGTTCTTACTCCTAGAGGAAGCCGAGTTACCAAGCTTTTACCTTTCACCCTACGTTAATATGATTACATTTTGGGGATTCCTCGTTTACTAGTAATCACGTGATTTATATAAACTATTTTTGCGTGCAGAAAGGCAATCCCGCGCGAGTTGATAAAAAAAGCACTGTCTGTTTTTCTTCTAAATAATGTGCTTGGTACCAAATGTTCTGTTGTTCGTTTAAGTGTTTATATTATCAATACGAAAATTCAAAACATCAAATTTGATAACCGAGTATCTTTAAAACCAAAGAAGAAACTAGGACATTTGCCACACGATAGACTAATCTAAAATTTTTTTTTATGATCGTTCAAAATTTAGCTATTTTCTGTTTCTTAGAGACAGGAATTAAAAACATACTAGGGGGCCTGCCCCCTGCTCGCTAACCCCCGGAGAACTGCTTCGCAATCCTCATTGATTCGCTGCGCGAAACTATGCTCGCTTCGCTCGCCTCAATGAAGACATGTGTCCTAGCAGAAGAGATTATTTACAAAATATGTTACCAAAAAAATGTTTTTCAAATGTAAATTTGCTGTATTACAGAAAAAATATATACAGTATCTCTAAAATCAGAATTCAAATGAAAACTTTGTGCAAATTTTGACTCGAAATGTGAGCGTTGCTTTGGAAATTGAATACTCAGCATGTTGTTTGTGTGTACATTTTCCCAGCACTCAAACGACCCACACTTTTTCATTGAGTTTGTTGCGGTGCAACTTGAACGTCTTGTTGAACTATAATTGTTGGCCCTGAAAAGGACCGTTTTTTAAATGGCCCTGAAAAGATCCTCCGCTTTTTTTTATTTCTATTATAAACTAACTGCAACAGCTCATTAAAATTTCCTTTTTTTTTTCCAATAAAATTTCATCCGATAACGCTATAAATTCAATCGATGCGCGAGACTTCGCGATAAACAAACAATCGTACAGTGTTGCCAAAACGCGATTACAAATAACGTCTTTTTTGCGTGCCACGTAAGAGAATTATATATATAGATAGAAATAAATTTTTTAGTTTGCTATGAACATTAGACAGAGCTAGATTTTAAATAGTTGTTGGTTAATTCGAAAGAATTTATCTATTACAGGAGAACGTATTTTTAATAAGCAAAACGCGAAATGAATTCAATCGTATCACTTATAAGGCAAGGAAAATTCTCAAGTCAGAATAATTTTAGAAAGATAGATAGAATAATTCCCATTCGTATAACCTTCCCCAAAACATCTCTCGACTAACACAGTATGATGTCGCATGGTTTTGTCAAACAAGTAGGCGGTAATGAGAAGTGTCCATAAATTTAATCATAGTTATACCCAGAGACGACAGTAACCACTGTAATTAGCATCAGAACACATTTTCTGCTTGAGACACGATGATTTCATCTACTCGGAAGGTTTGAATGGGTGTTCATTCCGTCAAAATTAGAAAGCTGCTTTCTAATTGTCATCATTTGTCCTTCAGAGGGCGTGTCGCCTGGCAAAGGTTTCGATTGTTCGAACCGCTATGGAAATACGAGGATCACGAGATACAATTATGCGACTGGTCCATGCGTCCTTGAATAAGATGGAGATTTTTATCAGCCCTTCCAGTGTTATCCTAAACCAAATGTGCGCCCAGATATGAATTGTCAGAAGCCTAGACTTCAAATAACAGAGGATGTGAACTCCGGTAAATGGGCGTATCACATGCTTCGCAGGTATACGTACAGCAAGCTTACTGGGAATATTAACCCTCCTGGTTTATCTTCGCGTCGAAAACTGCCTTGTAGTGGCAGGTCTCTGATATAAAACCTTTTCCTATTTGGATCTTCATTCCCCTTAGCGTAATAGGGCTGTTTTGTCTAGGATGTATATCATAATTAACGAAACTTGGGGCTCCCAAACATGAGAGTATCGCGAGTATACACATAATAGGATTGGATGTTGGGATTTAATGGCGCAAGGTCCAAAAGTGGGCAAGCTGCGCCATATACACATAATAGGAATAACCAACTATACAGAATGACTACATCTTAACCATTCGACAACGGCTATAGGTATAACGAGCGCGATTATTATAACTTTCAAGGTACAACTGCTGTAATTGTCGCAGTCTAAATTCTTTCTTGGCACGATTCTTATAACTTTCAAAGTAAGACTGATGTACTGGCCGTTGTCTAAATTCTTTCTTGGCGCGATCATGGTACAACTGCTGCACCGGCCGTAGTATAAAGGTTAAATATTATCTTTTATTAGAAGGGGTGGAACCTAGTAAGACCTTTAGAAATAACCCAGTAAGGCCCGGGGTTAGGAGCCCACACCGGTAGGCTTACCCAAGGCAATTTCTCAAAATTTGGTTCTTGCGAGTTGTAGGCTGAAATGCTGCCTATGTCTATTAAATGTATGTACTACCGATTAAGTACACAATTACTACCGATTAAGTTACGAAAGTATACTTATACAATCTGGTGATGAGATTCAAGTGTTGTTTTGGAGCGTTTTGAGACAACATAATGCTGTCATATGCAGCTCTAAACAATCGTTAACCCTAACAATTGGAGATGGTGTCTTCTTAGTTAGCAAGGAAGAATGGTAGTTATCAGTATGATAGGCATTTTTTTTCCAAGCTAAGGGTTTATGCGGCAGAACGTGTTTCCTGTATGCTTTCAGAACGTGGCGTCACATTGGTTTGCTTTGCGAATACGATTTCAACACTTCGCAAACAAAAATTTACAAAGAATGAACTCCGAATTGATACATGATAGTTGATCGGTGAATGCCAATTAAACAAAGTCCCAAAACGGCGAAAATCTACAGTTTAAGTTAACCCAGATTTGTATCATGCGAGAACATTTGGGTAGCGGAAACAAAACCTTCGCATTCTATCTGGTATGTTTACACTGAAAATCCCTTTGATATGCAGTGGGTAAAACTGCTTACAAAGCCAAGCAACGACAAAAACAATTTTGACAAAAATGGTAGGTAGTTAATTAACGTCTCACTGGGGAAACACAACGAGTTGTAGGCGACGGTCCGGGATTTATCCTATAGGTAAAAATCGGAAGACACCTCGTCATTCTGAACCACTGTCAGATGACGAGTTCGATAACCTGAGCTCGGCACCCCCGTAACTCCAAACTTCCACATAAAAACATAACGCCAACGTTAGGACATTGGAGGCCACGATAGATTTAACGTGCATCAGCCCCTTTTAAACGACGGTATTTCGTTGGACCGAGTTTTCGAACTCGCAACCCTCCGTTTGCTAATACATTGTTCATCCAAATGGGCTGCAGCGGCCATTGATAAAAAGGTGGAAGTTCAATCAGTTTTTTCCACTATGCTGCAAAAATTCAACTTGTTTTCTCTGCACTATCGGTGCACTTTTCATTTGTTTTCCCAACGAAAAAAATGACTGCCGTTTTCGGGGTGCGTCACGGTACATCCGGTAATTCTGTCCCAGGCGTGAAATTTAGCAGAGTGGGCGTTCGTCGCGACCTTTGAGGTATTGTATGGCTGACATTACCGTTTCCGCTCTCTATCGCAGATGAATAATGACCGACAGTAACTGACGTTTAAAATAGGAAAACAATACTCGGCCTCCTTTCGCATGTTTTAATATTCACGGAAGATTAGAAAAACAGACGGTTGTCGCAGATAAAATATTCATTACTGCCACGAATAATCAATACGTTCACATAACAGTAACTCTCAGAAGCAATGGGGAACACGGACGCCAACTCCTAAGACTGGTCGGTTTTATGGCGCAAGGGCTATATTTGGCCAAGCTACGCCAAACACAAGACAATGCAAGTAATTGTGAAAATAAAGGATGATCAGAAGAAAGTGAAAGATTGGGCGATTCTCATGTTCACCAGAGGCAATAAACCCCATTGGAAAAGAAAGGGTCACTAGAGTATCTCGGGTTCGTGAAGCCAGCACACACCTAAAGATGTGCCCCTGAGGGCCAACTTCAAAGGACCAGAATCTGTACCCTCCATTAATTTTATGGAATAGACAAAATTCAAAGTGGTAGATATTAAACGATTAACTAAACTAAACAACCAACGAAATCGGTTTTTCAACATACCACACGGCACCAGGAGTCAAGTTCTAATCCCGGCCACACACTGGAGCAGCATGCGACAAAATACGATTTGCGCATGCGTTTTGTACAGAAAACGTATCGGTACGCATGCGTATTTCAGCCATTTTTGGGTCGCAAGACTAATGTTGAATCAATGTATCTCTTGCTTAAACCCGTCCAGGTAATGAAGCAGCATACAAACTCCGTTATCTGCACACCAAACATGTTTTTGCCCATATGTATTTCACTCGCAGGTCTGATGTTGGACCAATGTGTGACTTGCCTAAGCCTGACCATGTGCTGGAGCTGCATTCGACAAAACATACGACATGCGCAAGCGTACCCATACAGTAGTCCGTTTCAGAACAAAGAACATGGCAGTGTGCATGCGTATTTCAGTCTTTTGATGGGCGCAGGACTTATGTTGTATCAATGTGCGACTTCCTTGAGGATTTAGGTTGTGATACAAGAGCCGGGTCGATTGTGCTGTGCCAAGTCAAGTTCTAGGGGACCGACCACCTTCGGCCACAACATGCTTAAAGTCGGATCCCGTGTATAATCCTTTCCTTCAATGTTTTTTACAAATTTTCCTATTATTTTGTGAATAATTTAGTTAAAAAATAATTTTATGAAGCAACTGGGCTTTACTTGGGCCCGCCAATGTTTCACGTGATGCCAATAATCATGAAAATATCCATAAAGTGGGGAAAATGGTCTCAGCATTAGCAGACGACCCAGTCAGTCTTTTAATGATCGCCCTTCATAATTGCATCGGAATGGAATAACTGACAAGTGTCCAGACATACATGTGATTAAATAACGTTTCTGGTATTGTTATCTATGAAATCTTCGTTCCCAGGTTTAGATACTTACCGATGAAGCAATCCTACTTTTCAGTCTCGCATATACGCTTCTCTAGAGAACGGATTGGTGTAATCCAAACATTAAACATACCGCGTCCTGCAAAATGGCTATAATAACAGTATCGCAACCTTGAATGCAGATTTGGAAAGGAAGACGCAACTGCTCTTCAACGATGGTGAGCAGAGATAGTAAAGAAACGAAGGATGGTTTGGGTTTTATGGCACAATGGCCATATTTGTGTGGCCAACCTGCGCCAAATAACATCGAGTAAATGGACATACACAACTCACAAGCGAAGCTTTACTAACGAAGAAAAGTAGCAAAAGTCACCTTTTAGTTGACTGTGTTAGCCCTGTACTATGGAATTTTAGATAAATTACTTCGATCCAACAATAGTGTATGTTTTAATACATAAAATATTCAAACCATAGCTGAGCTAAATTTTCAAAATTGTTTGTCTACTGACGGTACAATTATACTCACATCTGATACATATTTAAAAAAACATTTATAATGAATATATGCATCGATAAGCCTATTTCATACCACTATCAAAATGGTACAAAATTAATGAAAAATAAAGCAACGTTTGATACTTCTTAATGCTGTTAATACACATTTCAAATAACTTCATGACATAAAGATCGCGTTTAGCTCCTGAGCGTTCACTTTCAGCTGCATCTCATTCACTTTTCCAAAGGCGATTTTGTATATATTTGAAATCTAGACCTATTTTCATGGTCGCGGACATTTTCTATTCTAAGTTTCCATGGCCTTCCGTTACCAGATTCCTAAAGAGCTTCGAGCTCTTTCGATTAGTCTTAGAAACATTATAGAAACTCCGTAACTCAAATCTAAGGCGTTTAAACTGAACGGGAGAGTAGGTAAGTAGTATTAAGATCGTAATGAAAAAACACAACGGGCTATTGGAGACGATCCGGTATCAATCCCCAGTTGAAAGATCCAAGGGCAACACGTCGTAATTTTGATCACGGTCCGATGACGAAATCAATACCTGAGATGGCAGCTAAACGTCCACACCAACGTGAAGACACTTGAGACCAGGACAGATTTAACGTGCACCAGCCTTAGTGTACACGACGGGATTTGCTTGGACCTTGCTTCGAACTCGGAACTCTCCAGTTGCTAATCCGTTATAGTTTCCAACAGTGATATTCCATGGTATAAAGAACAGGCTATGCTATCTTGGACAGGGAAACTCTGACGATATGACGTAACCCCCAGCTGTTTAAGAAAATTCTCAAATACCAAGGCCGGTTTTTGGAGAATGCTGTAGGTAACAAAAATTATAAAACCAAGAGGCATAGACATTGTAAGAGTTTCCGGTAGTTTGACTAATAGCGAACAATCATGAGGTTGCCCAATGCAGTCAAGAACCCTAACAAGAGAATATCTGTATGAATAGCTGTGGAAACAAATGATTTCCCCTTGAACAATCGCTGATCGTTTGCTCAACAGTTGTTGGAAGACAATGAAAGACGGGGTTTGTTTAAAAACGGAGGTGGCCTACGCATTTAAGATACAGCACACAGCTTTCTTTAACACACTGTCAACCAATTAATTTAAAAATTGACCTTCCCATAAAAGGCAGTCACCTTTTTTGGACTTAAACGTTAAAGTTAAACGTTTCAAGTGAATAACGACTGTTTTTTTTTTAAATAATTTAAAAAAAAGAATAATTTTATCGAGATTTACAAAAATAAAAGTTGATTGGGTCTTGTGGTACAAGGGCCATATCTGGCCAAGAATACATTTGAAAAATGAAAACAAAATGATGTTCTATGTTTTTAACTAACTGTATTTCTTTTAGAAGTATGAAATGTGCATATTGATGCTTATATAAAAGGACTGAAATAAGGTATCAAACGTGTGTAACGACTGCGCAATATGTGATATATACAGTAAAAAAACTCAAGATCAAATTGTCAGAGCGACCGAGCGATGTCTTAATTTGATAGACAGTGTGTAGTAGTGGCCATGAACAGAGGGACAGTGCAAACCTAAATTGGACACGCACATTTATTTTTACAATATAAAACAAAGTTTCAGATATACACACCGAACCGTCCTGTGGAAAAACACGTCTCTCCTCCGAGAGTCTACCACAAATCTAATCTTATTCACGTTCTTATTCCGAACAGTACCAATATTACATGTTCGTGATCGTATCAGAACACAGGCACTCATACATCAATGTTCGTCTACTAGAACAGTAGCAACCAGAATACAAGAATAACTGTTCTTATAACTTCTCTGTGTTCGTAATCACCTGTCGGGAGATCGTTACACAAATACTACGAGCGGGTCTGCTAGTATTACAAAAAAACTATTTTGAATCATATCTACTTCATCTTAGATCTGAATGACTGACACAAATTATTCCCAGTTGTCTCAGGACCTCGAATGAAGAACCACCGTTTCAGAGGACTCCCATGCACAAAATAAATAATGCAAACTGATCAAAAACGCACAAGAAACGTTTCCGAAAAGCCGTTACAGTTCAAGTCCAATCCACGACTAGAAACGTAACTACACTCGCTTTCTCCATACACCACCACAAGTCTTACATTTCAAAGACAGAGAAACTGAAAACTTACAGGATTATCGTAAATAGGTTCCAAGGCACTAACCACACAGCAGGAGTGAGAACCGACTCCCACGGAAAAAGCCAACAGGTGGGAATTAACCCCAACTTCGCCGAAACCACAGCACGTAGAACAAAACCAGGATCAGAAATTCACAACAAACAATCTCACGGAGTTTTTCCGTCTGAGCTCAAGACATGCCAATACGGTTCTAAATGAAACGGGTGGATGGAATGACCGATGAGGTCCCTCTGGAGCAAAAAGAATAAAAGAACAAAAATAAAAAGAGTCACCTGTCTCGAAATAGCTCCAGAAATGTGGGAACGTGGAACCAGAGACCGTGACATTCAGCCCTATCAGCCCCAGAAGACACGGTTCGTGCAAAAAAAATAAATAAACAAATCAAAGCAACAAAGGTGTGGAAAACAAACAGAAACCACCCCCATTCGCGAGAGAGAAGTAGGAGAAAATAGTTCAAGCTTGATTAACTAAATCGCTGCATTCCGGTAGTTCCAGGCTACAAGTTTCCAACTGAAACGCTTAAAGTCTTAAATCCCAGGCTCGAGCAACATCGAGCTTAACACCCTTATCAGCTTCGCAATGTGTAAGCTGTTTCACTCAAATGGAAAATATGTTTAAATGAAAAAAAATATTGCGTTAATATTTATCATGAAGGATTCTGTGGTTCTAGGACATGTAAGAATATTAACAAAATACTAAAATTCCAACAAAAACATTCTTGTTCGTTCCTTAAGACTCGTAATATTCATAGGCCTCCAGATGAATATAATCGATTATACGTTCAAAAATGTCACAATGCATTGACTCCCATTCCTTTTAGTTACTCAATTTTTACAAATTTCTATAAGAGCTATCTCTAGCAAAAAAAATCGGTATTATTCAAGGTGAATACAACTAATTGCTTTATCAGCTTTATGTCTTCTAAAATCATTGAATATGAATAAAAATCAAACAAAATTTAAAATATCCATAATTATCTGCCGCAATATGTTCGTAATGTTTTAATGGTCGCATACTTCATTCTAGCTTTCGAGAATCTAAAACCTTTCACTACCTACGTGTTTCACGAAAAAGTTCAATTCAGCTATCATCAGGAATCACCATCTTTCTTATTCAGTTTGACACGGTAAATGTATTCACTTGTGAGATCCATATTGCTGCGACTTTGCAATATAAGGCCATTTAGTCTTTTAACCTGCATAATATCAGTATAATGGCTTTCAATCTGAACAGGAAGGGAGTAAGGAAAATTGTTCTACTCATTTGGATTCATATGGCCAACAGAAATTTTCGAAAGCCTAGTCTTGAAATTCGTTAGCGGCGGAGAAAAATGCCAATGTTGGTATTCAGCTATAGTCGCACCCTCGTTTATTTTAGACTCTTTCTACTTAAGATTTTCGATAGCATCTTTGATGTGTCATGCCGGTTTGTACAATTTTTCTCGGTCTTAAACCATTAAATTCTAGACAGACAATGATAGTTAAAGCATCCGATTTCCTTCTTTTAGTCTTTGATACTGTTTTTTAATCAATTGATACTTTTCCACTGAAGGTGAAATACGATGTATTTCAGATCATATTGGCATTGTGTGTGAAAACCGATCATGGCTTTATTACTCGTGGCTTACTTCACACCAGATGATGATGGATGTTTTGCACCATCAAATGATTATACACGATTTTTGACGCTAGTACGCTTTTAAAATCGCAACACTACGGGGGTATGCTGGAAAAGTGGAGCGTTACAAAAAAAGAGAAACAACTGTTTTTACCTTATGCTTTCAGAATGAGGAAAAAAAACCCCAGAAGATATATAAGCGTCGTGTAGACAGGGATGTCCGTCATTGTTCCGCCTACTTTATATTCTTTACTTTCAAATTTTTTGAAATATTGTTAACAACAATTGTTAGAATCATGATGTTTCATACGTTCTGTCCCCATTTTGCTAAATAATTTGTTTTATCATTGTCGCTAGTGTATTACTATATCATACTTTTTTTGTATAGTTCAAAAGATTTTATTTTTTATTTGTCTGGCCTTTTGTCATTTCAAAATTTTTTTTGGCTTTTTTAAAAATCAAAAATTTTCTGTTCCTTTCTTGTTTTGTCAAATGTTTAATTTTGTGTTTAACTTTTTTAAGGTTTTATATTGTTGTTCTGAATGATATTCCTGTTCATGTTTAAACACTATTGCCCATGTTAGGGCAGTTTATCAAATGTAATATTCTTGGATTCGATAAATGCCGAATACGTGCCTTGGAAGGTAGGCGTGCGCTAGGGCTGATATAAGTACCCCTCTTCCCTCTAGAAACTGTAAACGATTTGTTGAGTTGGGAAGGTGAGGGTCGAAGAAGGGATGTCCGTACCTGATATCACCTTTGGACCCAGAGCACCAGCCACTAAGCACGGGGAGGAGGTTCGCAATATGTCAAAATTACATGGTGCTGGGCAAGCTTTGGGCCAGTGTGTTGCGTGTAGCGAGGACTGTGTAAGTGGTGTCACTCAAACGCAACCGAACTTTGGTACAATAGCAGGCCTTTGGCCAATAAAATTATCCTTCAAAATTAATATAAAACTGCTGTATAATCCTTCAAACTATAAATGAACTGTCGAATATCCACACTAAACAATCGTTCAACCTTCCTGCCTGCTTCATTCATTCTACAATCCAATATCAGGCCCGAGTATTCACGTCAAAACTAGTTTGCGTCCTCGACACAACCTAACAATTTGTTTCATGGATTTTTAATAATTATAAATCATATTTTGGAAACTTTTCAAAATTCTACTGCCTATTTCATTACATAAATAACATCCACTGTGATTGAAAGTGTATAGCATAATTTTTTGATGTATCAGTTGAATTGTGAAGAGAAAACGCCAACAACCTTTCCCACTATACTCACAACAATCAGTCTCGTATAAAGAAAGAAAAAAAAAAAAACGCAACACAAACATTTTTTAAAGTGCGCAGTGCAAAACGAAAAAGTGCATTAGTGTTGCAAAACAGCAGGTTAAGGCTTGTTTCCGATGTGACCAAAGTGAGAAACCACACACAAAAACCATTGCACGCTTGAACGCTCCGCTGCCCGAGTGCCTGTATTAAGTTCCGCCTCAAATCTTTTTCATTAGATCAGAATAAAAACGTATCCACTTTTCAAGCAGACGGCAACAGTATTGCTCGGGCACCATACCGACAAGCAATGCGATAAAGGAAAGCCAGAAGAAAAGGAACCCTTTTGCCGACGTGAACAACAAATGAATCCCAGTCAGTTACCTGATCGTTGAGTAATTAAGAAATCACTTTCCAAAGGTCAGAGTGAATACAGATCGAATTAGTGGAATTGAGAACTACCGACTCGTGGAAGTTCTGAGAACAAGAGAAAGTGGTTAGGCCAATTGTTCCGAGTTCAACGAATTGATTCCAAACAAAACTGCCTTTTCTTAAGGTTCTACGAACTGTGAATTGAATTAAGTAATGTTCCACCGTAGTAAAGTTTCTACAAAATAGAAATTGTAAATGTTACCAGCCAAAATAGAATTCTAGAGGACCAAAAACTATGTTGTGAGCAAAATACCAAAATATATTTTACCAAACAATATTTCCAAACGTATTTCTTATTTATAATTTACCAGATGATAAATATTATTTAAAAAAAAATTGATATACAGGGTGTCCCAAAAAGATCAGTGCAACTTAAAAAATTTATTTTAAAATAAAGAATAGGACCAAAGTAAAACTAGTTACAACAATAGATAGAATAACTCAATTTTTTTTTCTTCTACAGTATGTTTCTGATCATAGATAGCGCTGCACAACACGCAAACGATTATTAAAGAATTCAGTTATTCAAAATTGCGGATTCCATGAAGAAAGCTCAATGTGTTGAGTGGATGGCCCCCATACCATGGCCGCCCCGGTCTCCTGACATTACTCCACTCGACTTTTTCTTTTGGGGTTATGTAAAAGATGCTTTGTTCCGAACAAAAGTTAACAGTGTTGTGGAATTGAAACAAAAGATCCAAACAGCTGTAGCTACTGTTGATGTTAGCATGCTGAAACGTTCGTGGATTGAGTTGGAAAATCGTCTTGATATTCTTCGTGCTGCGAAAGGATCTCATATGTGGAAATTTAATAAGGTAGTAGAAAAAACTTTTTGAGTTGTTCTATTTATTGTTGTAACTAGTTTTGCTGTAGGCCTATTCTATTTTTTTGAAATACATTTTTGAAGTTGTACTGATCTTTTAAGGACACCCTGTAGATTTCGCAAGAGATTTTATTATTGTTTAAATTTATGTATTTATTTTTAATGATATTTTCTTTTGCTATGTGGCAACAAAAATAATTAAAAATAAGAATTGAGTGAATATTCTAAAGATGTCTAGATAGATTCTTGGAATTGTTATGGGATTAATAGTTTTAATTCAGTGAGTGCATCTTGGTTCAGTTGTTCTGCAAAAATATAATTTTTGTTGTCTTTTTTTGTGACCTATAATTTTATATTTTAAAGTTTATTTTTAAAACAAAGAATATGGATTATTTTTTTCCCTTAATACGTTCTTAAATGTGTTCTTAACCATTCCTATAAAATTAAGTTCAAATTATATTTTGTAGAGTTGTTCGTTTAAAGATATTTCTCGTAGTGTACACATAATTTTATGAGTTACTATCTTGCATATTGCCTAATTAGTTATATTTTCGGTGGTAATTTATATTTATTGCAAGAAACAGGAATAGCCCAGTCGTTGCTACAGATTTTCGTATTAGTTCTTGCAAAGAGAAGTCTGAAATCATAGAATCCCACACTAAAAAGAACAAGACAGAAGATGTACCCGTTACACCACTTAGCGAAAACTACCAATTATTATAGCGGTTTGTTTCTAGGAAATGTATTATCATTGACAGCACGTAGCTAATGTAATTGAGAAAACTCTCACACATAAAGCTTCAAGAACTCGTTACATTAAAACAAAATAAAACAAGCTTGTAATACCCGATACAAGCGACGATCTTGAACGACTTCTTTTCCCACCTGTCATCATTAATTCCGCAATAACAACATAATGATTTTGGTAACAATGATACCGACTCTAATAAAACAAATGATTGTTAATTTCCGGTGATGTCTTCGGCGATGAAAAACATGCGATTAAGAACTACAAAACTGAAAACAAAGAAAAACCTTTCCATCATCTCCGTGGAAAAAGACAACCTCGAGGTTCCGGTATCTTCAGTTCCGGAATATGAAGATCAATAAAACGTTTTAACAATGTCAACAATGTTGCTTTTATAGCGCACGTTAACGGTAAAACTTACGATTCATTAGAAAACAAACATTTTTAATATTAAAAACCAAAATTTATAGCGAAAGCTGATCAGCTGACGCAACAGGAAAATAAAATGAGAACAGTAAAATTGTACATTTTTTTCCAAAACGCAAGTAGATTCTTTCATTCATAATCGTATATAAAGTATGGGGATACATGGAAAAACTTCTTCTTTAGCATCATTTAAGACCCTCAAACTTAAAAAAAAAAATCCATAGCGAATGTAGCTTGGCCAAATATGGTCATTGAGACATTAAAACCCAACCAAGAACGAGATCGAATATAAGAGTTCACTGCAATGTAAAAGTCAGAGAATACTAATACTTGTAGCCTCTGTTAAACGAAAAGAAACACTATTGTTCTGTGACTTTTTCATTTGGTATTCGTGTTAGCAGGTTTAAATTTTAGGTACAACCTTCTACACCGGCGAGACTAACATAGAATGTTCGGGTCGATAACGTGAAGGTTGCAGAGGGTCATCTCCAAGTCCACGGGGAACGAAAATAAATGGCATAAAATAAAAAAAGGAGTTCAGTTTCGAAATGTGAAAACATTTGGTCCTTTATTGATATCTAAATGAATTAATTCGTTTGAGGTCTTAAGTTTTATGAAATGGCAGGAGGGGATTAAATGACAAAGCAAAGATAAGTAGTGGGACTGGACTGGAATATCATTTTCGGAGCACCCGCTGCACACAGCAGCTCATAACCACATCATAAAAAGAATTAAGGGGGTCCGGGCACATCAGAATTTTTTTTTTATTAATTAATTTAGAATTTTGAATTTTTTTGTACTGATTACCCATCTAACTAATAAACAAAATCCAAACACAAAATTTTTCCAAAAGTTTTTTAAAAATTTTAAATTAAAATTAAAAAAAAAAAAGAGGGGTCATTTTAAAATTGCTACGGCTCAAAATATTCTTGGTCGATTTTCAAAATTCTTGCAGTAAATTATTCACAAATTTATAAACTTTAATTTTGATTCAGCAATTAAAAAAATATTAATTTAATAAAAAATATTTGAATGAAAATTTTTGAAAATTTTAAGGTACTTCTTTTTTAAAAAGTCATATTTTTAAAAGTAAATATTTGTTTCAAATTCGCTGAATCAAAATTAAAGTATAATGTTTGAAAAAGATATATTCCAAATTTCAACCCTTAAACTTTATCGGTTTTCGACTTATAGCAATTTGAATACAGGAAATCTTGAAAAATGTATCATGGAGAAAAACGCATTTAAAGTTTTAAAGACAGATGTTATTGCCATGACAACCATTGTCAAGAGTGTTAGATTTTCAAAACAACGCACCACAAAAATTATTACATCTCTAGTTCTAATTAAGATAGAAACAGGATTTAGACGTCATTTTAAGCAGAAAAACACAGAGAATTTTTTAAAATAATAAAAAAAATTTCGAAAATTTGACGATTTTTGTGTCCCGGACCCCCTTAATTTAAAATAAAGACTAATAGCATAAAGATGGGTGAATTTAAATAAAAAAAAGTCAGTCTAGGGTGCAGAAGTAAAACTTAAATTCTGAATTAACCATAAGCGCACAGGCTTCAAAACGAGATAACCTCCTAACAACTGACCGAGACCATGAGAGCTTAGGTTTTAGGTCCGTTGGTTGACTTGGAGACGAATCCAATTGGCTCGAGCAGAAGAGCGTTAGTTTGGTTTAAAGATAGTAAAGTAATTTAACTTAAGAGATAAATTAGTTTAAAAATGAAAATTTTAATTTTAAAAGTGATAAATTAGTGTGATAAGTACAGGATTTTAGAGTAACCTCGATACGTATCATGCAAGGGTATTTGGACAGCAGAAATAAAATCCTTCGCAAGTTTCTTTTCACTGAAAATCCCTCTCATGCCAAGGCTACAAAGAAACACTAATCCTTCTTTAAAAAACCTCAATATTAATCATGGACGACAAAGTGAAGTTGGTCGTCGCTATGACGCAAAGTTCAAAAGCGGAAAAGCGAAGCTAAAACAAAATGAAGAGGAAAGGTTTGGTTTGTGGTTCTTCATTCATTTCGAGACACGAGAGCTAATTAGAACAGTGAAAGGGAAAGAAAATTGGGAAAAGAAATGTTTTCACAAACTTTTTCACTTCCCGGGATATAAGTATACACTCGAATATTTCCAAATTCTGCAACCAAATAATTTGGTAATTCCTTTCTCGACATACTATTAGTAACGAGGAAGCATAATTTTAAAAAACGATGGTCGACTTGACACCCCATTTGGATGGCAGTAGGAAAAGTAGTTCGAGAAATCCGAGTATTACCACAGTGATAGAAATGTAGACACTGCATCACTGAACAAATATGTCAAATGATTCGAAGACAGGAACTCTTTGAAACAAAGCAAGCATTTGAAAATTGATGTTCAGAGCTATTTCATGTTAAATTAGGCAAGACGAGATCCAGTTATCATTGTTTTATAAACTTCAACGAATAAAACTTTTTTTCAGCCCAAATGTAAACACCACGAGGAAATAGGAAAGGCTTAGTGCGTGATTTATTCCGTTAACTGTTCTAAAAGTATATGAGGGTTTGGAGACAGCTGAAATTGCAATGCATCCAAAATTAAAAAGTCAATCGATGACGTGCAAGATCATTTTGAAGTATCTCGCATGGTTGATCTCAAAAACGAAGGGAACGGTTTTAGGTTTTTTGGCCAAGCAGCGCCAAACACAAGATGACCAATGTCAAGTTATGTGAAAAGAAAGGATAAAGGAGTAGGAAGAAAAAGATCGCTAGGGTATTCTGGGGTCGTGACCTCCACGTTTACCAGAGGCAGTAAACCCCATGGAAATTTAAGAAGGAATGAATTATATATGGTGATGGTAATTTTTAATTATCGTCGTACTATAGCAACAGAACGTGCTCTTGACGACGGTCTGGGATCAATACCCTGAGGGAAACCCCGAGGACCACACCACGTAATTTTGAACCACGGTCAGATGATGAGTTTACGTATGGTAGGGGAATGATTGTTTAAAAAAACGGTTTGTGATGATGTTGGCAAATTGCTGCGAAAGGGCTGTTTTGGATACGATAAACTTGTAGAGGTCGAAAGAAAACGTCTATTTTTCGGATGCAAATTTTTGTTCCATTGTCCTAAATTTGTCGGGATTTCGTTCTTTTTACTTTTCAAATTGAGTTTTAAGAAAGTTTCTGACGGAAAAAACGACTGGGTCATTGTTCTAGACCTAAAAAATTGGTGATAGCACAAAGAAAACAGGTAGATAAAATAACATACTACGTGTTGATCGAATAAAATACATTATAATTATTATTTTCTATTCAGAACATCATTTTACATGCAGCTAGAGGTGAGGATTATAGTTCGCACAACGATTTGGGTAGTCCTGTGTGTGACAGGTAATTTTTTCTCACGCTAAATAAAGATGGCGGTAGTGTTCCTTCAGTCATGTATGTGTTTCTGAACGAAGTGTGTAAATATGTTTCTTACTTCCAAAGAACGAAAACCGAATTGATATTGCGACAAATTAGATTACACCAAGATTAAACGCCAAAACGATGGCAAATTACACTTTAAAGGTAATCCCGGTATGTAACAGAAGAGAGCGGACAAAACAGCAAAAGTAAAATTTTCATTTACTGCCTGGCTTGTTTTCCCTGAAAATCCCTCATACACTTGAAATATCGAAATCAACAAACACCAAACCCGTATATCTAGATTGAAAAAGCATGAGTCTGAAATCTAATCGATGTTGATCCAATTCATAATCCAATTGATAGAGCGAAAGAGACATTTCGGATCGAACGAACCGGAACATACAACTTCCGGGTTGTAAATAATTACAAACTACTCCAAGTGATATAGTTAGGTATTCCATTCCTAAAATTTTCTTGATTTGTCCATTATCGAAAAATGTAACTACACAAAGCCAAAATGTAAAGTGGTGTTGGTTGGGTTTTAAGAAGCAAGGGCCATATATGGCCAAGCTGCGCCAAGCACAGCACAAAAAACATCAAACAATGAATATACACGCACACAAAGAAAGTTTTACTGCCACTGATGAGAGAAACACCCCGAGTAAGGATATAGGAATCGAACTTGCGCCGCCTGCAACTCGCAGGTTGCAAGCGCAGCAATTTGTAGATTTGGAGTCATGGCGGACCCAAAGTGAAAACTTAAGGCAAATAATTTGTCAGGAATAATGAAGTCGAACCCTAACAATTAGAGTGCTTAAGAAAGCTATTATTTTGGCACATCCTTGGCTAAATAATTAAGTAGAAGATTATTATTGCATTGAATACTTTTTCAATGGTAATTTTTAATTAACGTCATACTAGAATAACACAACGGGCTATGAAGACTTTTTCAAATTTGAACCTTCTAAGTTGTAATGAATTAATTCATTTTATCACTAGTTTAAAAATTGGCTTGACCCCCATCCCCTCAATTGTCGTACAACCATTCTTTCCGGAAAGTTCTTTGTTTTCAATCACACCTGCGGAACGTTATTTGCACTTGAAACTATGAATAACTATATTGAGGACACGGGAAATCAAAAGAGAAATTTCCATGCAACTCCATTTTCAGCTTCTATTTTCTTATAACCATGCTAATTCATGATAATAGGATGTAAATACTATTTACAAAACTTAGGCAGACGCTAAAAAGCACTGTCAACAGTTATCATATGTCGCCTGTAACCTAAGTGATAGACTAGCTAAGGTACCAAGTGAAGTAACTTGATAGATTAAGTGATTTTCTAGCAACAAGCGGAAAGAAAACAGAAAGACATAACGGTAAACGGTTTCGTTTGAAGCTGAAAAAACAAACCTTAAAATAATGGCTACAATAAATTATATCACAAATAAAATCCAAATTCATTTGACTAATATGTAATTGGAATGCCTTTAGTTTTGGGGTGGTCTAGTGATCAAAATACCTATGATCTAGCCAGATGAGTATGCATTGCAAAGTTTGAAATTAATGATATTCAATCTCAAAAACAGAATTGTTTCTTAATCTTATTAAAATATCACTTTGACAGAACAATATGCTAAAAGTTCCAATTCAAGATTTTTCTTCTTCTTTGTAACATAATAATCTGGGACATGATGAATGGTGTATTGTTATGTCTATTGAGTTACATAAAAGTATTTTTTCATGAAGTGGAATAAAAATATCAATACACACAGAATAATGAATATGATAAGTTATTGTGTCAAAATTAAAATGATAGTTCATATGGAATAATAAACAACTTATTTGATTTTAGCTCACCAAAAACTTACTAGTGTTTTTTGAATGGCTAAAATCAAATACGTAACAACTTTGAAATAAACTATAACTGCCATTTCAAATTTAGTAGGTTACATAAGAGTTTGTACCATGTGAACAATAACAAAATGAATTTTTGAAAAACTACAAAACTAACAATTACATGAATTCTCGAATCATTTAGAACTAGAAAAAGGGAATAGAATAAGTAAAATATCAAAGAAAAACAAACACATAATATCACATTACTTGAAAAGTTTATCCGCATATCACACAAAACAAGTAAATTTAAAATAAACTTTGCAATTAATCTATATATATAAAAAAAAAAAAATTCCCTCCATGGTTTTGAACTCAATTGAAAGAGAATAATTCTTTTTAATTAGTAAATGTCTGTTGATAAAAGAGGAGTAATGAATTACACTCTAATTGTTAACACTTCAAAGTTAAAATTATTACATTTCATAAATTTAATGAATAAATGATCATAGGGTGTACAAAAAAACATTTATATCTAAATAAAAAAATGTTTTATATTTTCTAATAATATTTTAAATAATCTAACTCCATCATCACAGGCAACTGCTATATCAAATAAATAATGGGCGAAGGAAGTTATTTTTTTCATGAAAATATTAAATTGATTTCTATACATAAACCTTAAATTTTGTTATTTCTATAACAGAACTAGAAAGAAACGTGAAAAAAAGGTATGCAAAAAATAATTGTAAGTATACTTATACTTAATTGTCAGTATACTGTCAAGAATTCCTACCTACTTATTCAGTAAAACCTTAATTTTTTTTCTTCCTTATAATCTTTTCAAATGACATAAAAGTTTATAGTCTATAAGAATAATTGGAGTATTTTTTTTTTGTCAGATACAAATTTCTATTAGACATAAATGATTTGAAAATTAAATTATTATTATTTTTTTTTTTTTGAATCTTAGTGAGCCTGACAGTTTTGACTCCTTTGCAGTACAAGTCACTGAACACTAGTTTAGTATATTTTTTTCAAATTGGTGATAGTTATTGGTAAGATATGAAGCCTCAATCAAATTAGCAAATCCTTGAGCCTCAGATTATATTAAGATTCATTCAGAATGTATTTGTACATTTAGTATTTATTGCGGTAAGAAATTTGTTAAATGATATAAATGGCTCAGAATTTTGAATAATGTTAGTCAAAATTGAACTACAAACCTACATTAGATGTCACTGCTAAACTCAAATTTCTCGATTCTATACCAATCATAAAAATGTAATTTTCATACATATTTCAAATTTGATTTTGGTTATGAATAATGTTACACAAGAGTTCAATATCTTATTTTTATAACTTAACATCAGATAACAAAATTAAATACATTTTTTATTGATAGTTAAAATTAAAATCCACTAAATGCAATATAATAAGATATAAGCAGCACATAAAAATTCTGTACTGTGGGCATTTTAATTTTACATTTTGTAAATACTTCCTGCATAAAACTGAGATCTGAAGTAATTTTGCTTGGAGATATGAAAAATAACATTTTGCTAAACAATTAGTAATTTAACATAAGCCAAGATTGTGATATAAAATTTAAAAGATGAATTACATAATATGTCTTTAAAAAACGAGTCTGATTTGTTCCATTTTTGTCATAAACATGAGGGCACAAACGTAAGAACGTCAAATTATTAAAAAAAAAAAACATTAAATGTGAGTTTTAATAACTTTGCGAATGTATGAGGAAAAGTTTCAAGAACTCATAAAATAATAATTAATTTCCGATTAAAATATTATCTTGTAGAAAACACTTTAAATAATTCTTTAAATCACAACTATTAAGTAACATAATTAAACCGTTAAGATTTAATCTGCAGATCATTGAAACCCTTTATGTCAATATACATAAAAGACAATCAATCAAATTAGCATTATAAACGATCAATTTTTAAAATTAAATTTAATTTCGAATAAATGCAATATTAATTTGATTTTAAATGAGGAATAGTTTTAGACACAAAAGTAAAATTAAATATGTACACGCGTGATTTTCAGCAATCAATATGGACATTCGTGGTAAGTTCAGGCCATATGTTGAAAATACGAAGTAAGTGTAACACGTATTTTTTATCCTTTACACTAAAATTTGGATCTCCATCAATATGTTTTTCATGTGAATTCATTTTAACATAACATATTTCTCTCAAAAGGTCAAACTTAATGTTTTGACTAAGCCGGTTACACCAACACTAAATCATGTACAAAAATCAATAATAAACATAAAAAAAATACTTCACACAAAAATTGCTGGAACAAACAAAATAGAACTTACATTTCATGGTACCGTCATGTTAAAAATATTTAAAGTGTCCGATTTCTAAAGGATATGCTTACCGCACTGCAGTAAACGTTACCAGTCAAATAAGCTGCTGTTTTGTTGTTTTGAGCTTTGACGCTTCTGGAGCACAACAGAAACGTTGCCATTCGGAAAATAAGTAATTATCTATTTTTTAAATGGGGGGGGGGCGAAGAATTTATTAGAACATAAACAAGCAGGAAAAAGACCTTGCTTTGTTAGTTAAAATAATAACAATAAAATCGGAGAGGCATTTTGAAATTTTATTTCAGAAGATTCAATTTCAAATACCTTTTTCTGTTGATATCGAATTCGTTTTTCGGATATCAAACGGAAAGCACTAGAACGCCATCTATTGATGCATTTATGAACTGATAGCGCTTGCTTAGGTTTCGGTTTATATGGTTTCGGATTGTTTTGTCGGAAGATAAGCTTTCTCGGTGTTGAACATTCGGTAATATTTAAACAATAGACTGAAGTGAGATCTTATACTATGCAACTCCTCGTGTGCTGTCCTAATAATTATACCACAAATTTAATTAGACGCTTATTGATTTTTTTTCTTTGGTTGTGTTAATAAATTTTGTTCTTGACTGATGGGGAAGTTTAAATTTCATTTTTGCTTCGCCACCAAATTATTGGATTTTATCATGAAAAAATTACGATTTTCATGGTACTCACGGATATAAATTTAAATTATCTGGCGATACTTTGATTAGATGAATTAGCATACTTCAAGCTATTCCCATGACTCTATACACAGCTTTTTCACAGCTCTTTGAATTGGTTTCTTGAATTTTAGATCAAAGTATTACATTCAATTTAAATGAAAAACTTTTTAAAATATCTTTAAATACATGAAATAGTGAATTAATGCTTCAACATTTTAACATGATAACGAATACTAGAAAAGAACCTACTGATGGAATGGATTATAATAAGTATTTGGGGTGACAATAAAATATCTTAGTTCAATTCACATTTATATTTATTTATTTCTTCAATAACGTTATGCTTTCGACTATTTGATTTGAAATGCATTTAATTACTTGCACATCTTCTTCCTCTTTGAGTTTTCTTTATAAGAATATGGGAACATTCCATAGAAATTTCGAAGATATTTTGTGAAATATGAGTACTTACGTATATATATATATATATATATATATATTAGTAAATCTAGGCATAATGTAGGACACAAAGTAGTTATCTTAAACATACATTGAAACTTCGATTAACCGTCACTCTTTTAACCGTTAGTTCTGTTAACGGTCAGTCCGTTATTAAATGTTAATTCATTAAATATTAAAAGCTTTTAGTACGTACACAGAAAATGACAGACTATTTTAAAATTTGAATATGTATGTACGTCTAGAGCGTAAGTTCATGTAACAATAGGTATTACATTGTACTTTATGTAAATTGTATATTGTTTGTTTCTGTTAAATAAAATATAGCCAGTTCGCAAACGTGCATTTTTATATCATTCGTTCATATACAATGAATGGGGTGGGTTGTTGTTAAAGGTTTTTCTGTTATCCATCTATTCGATTAACCGTCCTGGTCCTGACGGTTAATCGAAGTTTCACTGTAATTTTTACATTAGATATAATCAAAGCCTAATAAACATGCAATCTATTACCAACAACTGAATACCTAGTAGCAACCAATGAATGGTTTTTACTTACAACGTGAATATCAATTCATATTTTGTATCAACTGATATAAGCGTGAGCTAGACAGTAGTTGACCAATTACTGCACATTATTCATAAAAAAATTGTGCCGTGGAGCTAATTTGTAATTGCATTTTAAAGACTCATCTTTGCAGACAGACTTTGAACTCATCGCGCATAGAAGGTGATTGAAATTTTCAATATTATAATTTTTAATAGTTGATAGTTTATTATAATTTTTTTCCTTAAGTTCAGAATTGGGATTTGATCGGTAATTGACTAACACAAATATAAATCCGATTTCAACACATTTAGGTTGGTTAACCTTTATACTAGGTGTTCATTGGCTGTAAGAATACCAAACGTAATTCTTAGTGATAAATTAAACTTGTTTGCTTCACTAAATGAGTATAGGTGGTAAATGGTTAATTATTATATGAGAGGTCAGGGATTAGTAGGTTCATTCTAATTAAGAAGTAAAGAAAATTCTCTGCTTGAACTTAAAATTTCAAAAGGATTCGTGGATAGTAAACTAATTCCGTGGATAGTAGTTTCATTCTAATTAAGAAGTAAAGAAAATTCTCTGCTTGAACTTAAAATTTCAAAAGGATTCGTGTATAGTAAACTAATTACAAGGAAATTAAAGTATTACAGGTTTATAAATGAATTTTGTGCACATAAATGGAAAAATGGATCTGCAAAATTTAAAAGCATTAAACTGCTGCTTGAGAAGGAGATGTCTTCCTATTCGCTTTCCCGTATTTAAATCAAAAGCATATTTTCCCCAAATGTCAAGTTTTTTTTTTTTTGAAAATTATACCAGGGATTGTCTTTGTATCTTCCTTTTATGATTGACCAGGACCGCCACCAATAGCCCGAAGTGTTATTCCAGTGCGACGTTAACTCAAAAACCCTCCCCCATTATAAAATGCCCCATCAATTTCACGTAAATTTTTTTTGGAGGGGGGGGGGAATTGGTTGACAAAGGAATCAAAATATGCACATAAAGGTACAGGATCAAAGACAACTAGAATAAAAATGGACGGGGCTGTATCGGGGCAAGATCAATGAGCATTTATAGCAATCTTTGTTTAATGCTCTCTTGAACGCGATGTAGTTCATTTATGTGTCATTTACATTTTTCAAGTTATTAAATTTTTCGCAGTTACGCTTTTTTGTGACATTCAAAAATTAAACGTGGTACTCCGAATTCGAAAGGTAAGACGTATTCTACGTTAAAACATGTTCAAAAAAATAATTTTATGTCGCAGTAACATCTTTACGAAAACACTATACGAGAATAAAAACATGGTACAGCATGGTCTGTCAAAACTTGTCAAAGGATTGACAGTTTCAAAACACCAAACGTAATCCTTACCTTCAGGAATAGGAGAGTTAGGATGCGACATAAATCCATTTTCAGCCATTGCCAACAACATTCAAAGGAAAAGTCTGTCCGCCTTATGGAAAGCCATAATGCAGTAAAACACGAGGGATGATTCCAGAACGGGACGGTACATGAACAGGCCAAGGAACGAAGATAATCTTCTGCGGTTGAAGTTAACGTGCCAGTCACAGGAGGAAAAAATAAGAGAAGGAATGAGTAAAAATCCTTCAAGTTTCAAACAGAACAGGTATAATTCTTTCCAAAAACCTAGCAACATTCGTGCGGTTCGTATCGAAAAGCTGATGCGGCGAGATTAGGAATCTTCTGGAGCCCTGATTGGTTCTCTTCTGTACGTTTCAATGTTCTGTTGTCATCTTTCATCGCCATGATTGGACGATAGAGAACTGGAACACATGAAACGTGCAGGAAGCGAACTTCTGGTCACGCCATCTTATTTTTTTTTCACGAATGGATGATAAAAATGTTCCACGGTTTCTCGCAAATAATTATCAAACTGTGCTTGGGTTTTCTTTCCATATTAAAATCCTGTCAAGCGTATCTCCGTCAACAACACGAAATTGAATTCAATTGGAAATCGATGTTGGTGAACAATCGATTTCTCTAATCCTCCAGCACGAAGTAATTTTTTGCAGAAAAGGATTTTGATCGGAAATAGAAACACGGATATGTTCCTCTAATTGGACGAGAAACTTGACATGCGATTTACTTTATTTATGGCTTGCCTTTGTTGGCCTAACTTGACCGTGACATTGTGAGATTACTACAATGTTTAATAATAACCCCAAAGTCGTACTGTTTTATCTTCTAAAACACTCATTCATTAATAAATAAATGCCCAATCCTATTAATTTGACCCATTACATCTGCCAAGATTTATTATTTGTTGTTATACTTATGAATGAACAAGTCTTTTTTAGTTTATTCCATTGATTTTAGCGTCCCTAGAAACAACTATTTGTTGTTGTTGTAAAACCTTTAAAAAGAATGTATTTCACAGTTTTGCAGCAAATATGTGTTTTAAACTGTGTAATTATTCCTTGGAAGTTGAAACTTTTTATATTCATATCAATTCAATAACTAATCTGCTTCAAGGCAGGTAGATAGTTGAATTAATGCCTCGCTGCAGCAACACAACAGACTTTTGGCGATGGTCCGGGATCAATCACGAAAGGAAAGATACGAGGACACGTCGTAGTTTTGAAGTACCGTCAGATGACGAGGTCAACACACGAGCTGGTGCTCCACTCTCCAAACTTACACGCGAGCTGACATGAGGACATTTAAGGTCACGACAAATTGAACGTGCGCCAGCCCTCACGTACACAACGGTCTTTGGTTGGATTTAGTTTCGAACTCGCAACCCAACTTTTACTAATCCGCTTTTATACGAAACGAGCTATAACGGCTCCATAATATGCTACAACAAAGTATTTGTCTCTTTCCTAGCCGTATTTGTACGCGTTTTTCTAGAAGTTTTGACACAAATTTTTTATTCTCTGAAATTGGATATTTTTCTGTATAGAAACAGAAATTAAACAAATAAAAATAACCTGGTATTTAAGTAGGTATTTTAATAACTTCGCATTGGAGCAATACAGTCGGCTTTGGGTGACAGTTCGGATAAGTTTAAACCACGGTCAGATGACGAGATCATACCCGAGCTGATAATTCTCCAAATTTCCATACAATGCCAACGTGAGGACGTTTAAGGCCACGACAGATTTAACGCGCATCAGTCTCCTTTGTACACGATGGTCTTCCTTTGGATTCGGACTCGCAACCGGTTGCTTGTCCAATACTCTTCCAACCTAGTTACCTCGGCCCATCTTGCACTTTTAACATATATTTTTTGTTCTCTGTAATTGGATATTTGTATGTAGAAAAACAACAATTAGATAAATAAAAATTATCAAGTAGGTAGGTATTTTAATTAACGTCGTACTGTAGCAACACAACAGGTTATTGACGACGGTCCGGGATTAATCCTCAAAGGGAAAAATCCGAGGACAGCACCTCGTAAAAATTACCAGGAGTGACTCCGGTTGATTATATTAACGTAGATTTAGAAACGACCTGAATAATTTTCCCTTCGCAAAAAGATACAACTATCATTTAACAAACCAAGTGGTGGTTTTTAGATGAGATTTCTTTTCTATTAAGATCTGACCAATTTTAATAATGACGAGATATCTCGTCATCAAGATATTTCCGATTTTTTTATAATGACGAAGTCTGATCAATTTTCTTCTATTGGCGAAATATCTCGTCCATCAAGATCTGGTCAGTTTAACCTCAGGTAACTCGTCGAGAAAACCACCAGGTGGGTTAAAAGTGTCTATAAAATAATTTAAATAACTCCATCTCCAATGTTTTCCAAACTGACCGAATTTACTTGGAACAAAAACGAGCTGGATTCGTTCTTGTAATCCATTACACTTACAATTCCGAATTCGTTAGGTACAGGCTTAACGTATATATATATATGGTGTTAGAAATTTCAGTGAAGAGTGGAATAAAAAAATATATAGTTTGGATAAAATGGATCATCGACAGACAAAGTAAAGTTAATTAAGTCACAATATGTATGACACGTAAAGCATTTTACGAAGGAAAATTAAATTTTCTTATGTGATTCTTTCACTAACCCATAGAACACAAAACGAAAAAACAAACTGCTGAGTGCAACTCATTTGTGTCATTGAATATTCAAAACACATAAAATGTGTGAAAATATATCCAATCGTTTGAACGTAGTACATAGACTCGAAATGCGAAAACCATTTATTTTGCTTTCAATGGCCCATATTGGATAATTAAGTCGAAATGGGACGAATGTATTCAATACAAACAATCACTGAATCTTTATTTATATAGATTGGAAAATGAAACACAGAAAGGACACACTTTTAGTTCAGTTATTTAGTTTGAATAAATTCTTTTTGAAAAGAATTGGCATTACTTATGTTTGGACTTAGTCGTCATTTGAGTAAACAAATAGTAAACTAAATTACTTTTTTCCGTAGTAATTAGGAACCGAGCTACGCAGCTTTTGCAATACAATCAGTTTGAAGAATTTGATTTAGAAAAAATACCAACAAATAGTCTACTTTTGTGGCCTCCTAATTACTGCTAGAACATTTTATTTTCACAATGTTTATTAAAGAAAATGTCAGTAAGGATTTTAAATTATATATATATTCTCTTAGTACTTAAAAACCCAAAAAGAATTCACACTACCACTCGCCACTTGTTAAAGTCTTGATGGGAAAGGATCTTAAGGATTAAACAAATAGTACATGCTTTTATGAAACTTCAAATGGTACATAGAGCAAGCGTAACTTCCGTGGATCAAACATCTAATCTTCATCCCGTGATTATCTGATCAGTTTAAAGAAAATTTTCACTCCAGAGGGCGTTATGCTGTTTTATTTTGTTCTTCGGCAAAAGCCAATTGCTGTAGTATATGTTACAGATGTTCTCCTTTTATATATTCGTCCACTAAATTGTGAAGAACACATCGATTTTCCATTAAACTTAGTAACTGTTCCAAATGTTTAAAATTCCAAATATTTTAAACTGAAACGCCAATTGAAGTGTGGAATTGTGGTTTCAGTTTAGTGTAGTGAGAAGCTTTTTAGACTAAAACATCGTGACACAATTGGAGAAGTTATTTTTCCGTCAATTGCTACTTGAACTTACAAGTTATGTTCGGATTTATCAATTATCCAGTATCAAAGATATTCTCAGTGTAAAAAAGAAGAGAAACAGGATTTTAAACTATCGTTTTTATTCAACAAGCATTAAAATGCTGATTCATGTTCTGTACTTAATGCCTAAATTTTGTTTAAACCGTCAGATATTCTTCATATTCTTTGTTGGAAGAAGATCGTTTCCTGTTTTTTTAAGGGCAAATTCACGTTTCATTTTATCAAGTTTAACCTACATATTAAAGTATCGTTTTATTGAAATTCGTGTTATTTGATACAAAAATAGAGTCAACAAAGAATTTAAAATGATCTAAGAGTAGCAATCTCACTTGACCGGCAGACATTTTCAAAAGTTGGAAAAAATAGGTCGATCCTCTGTTTGGTTCTTCCCATTTTCACCCTTTTAGAAATAAATTTATTTTTCCAATACCTTTGTTCCGAAAACAAATTTTATTATTTTTATTGCCTAAACAGGAAGAGATCTCAAGAACTTCCTTAGTAGAGCAAATCTCTTTTCGAAACGTAATTACTAAGCTGTCTTAGTAACTAGAAGGGAATAGAATTCCCCGCCCAATCTCCAAAATGGCGCACTATGAAACTGAAGAGGCGTGTTCTTTTCAGGAACAATGAAAACTCAAATCTCCTTTTGACCCCAAGAATTCTGTTTATTTATTTGTATTTTTTTATTCCAATAGTGCACTGAAGACGGTAAACTGTTATCACGTTCATCATGTTACGTTCTGGGGTTTATACTCTTCCTGGAGTCGGAAAAAAAAATTCCGAATCGAATTACCGTCGGTGGCTTCGAAATTACGACAGAAAGAAGAATACGGACACGGAAAACCGTGACTGACATCCAGAGATGCGGTTAGGGTTATCAACCTTACGTGTGAATTAAAATGGGGGGAAAGAAAGTTGGCTAGTACTGCAGGTCAATTCGTTTAGCCAGTGTATGCCTTTTTCTATCTTTCCTATTCTAGGGATTCCTTTTTCTTTTTCGCCATTTCACAGAAAAACTTGGGTTTTGTGAATTTTCTCAATTTTTTTACTCCACCAGACGTGAGAGAATGAGATCTTGTGGAAAATAAAATATTCTTTTTTCACCGCTCACACACGACGCTAGGTTTATTGCTGTGAAAGATTTACGACAGGCATGGTATGAAAGAAGCGAATGAATAAATAAACCAAGCACATTGTCTTACCAAATGGAAGTCGGTATTCTTTTATATGTAAAAAAACTGCAATTTATGGCACCACTTTTTTTACTGGATTGCTGAATTTTAAAAAATGGAAACATTTTTTGATCCGCCATAACAATTTGTATTATACTCTGCAATAGTTTTACAAGCAAATTTATAGTATTGAAACTACACACCAAATTTATTTCATAAGTACTCGTCTGAGACGTCAAAAATTTTCTGATGCAAGTTCTGAAATATTTTTATTGCAACAGATGCACATACACATATAACTACAAAATAATACCAAATAACTTTTAAAAATGCGTCGTCTGGAAAGATCTGAGGACAACACCTCGTAATTTTGAACCACGGTCAGATGACGAAGCAACACCTGAGCTGGCACCCCACTCTCAAAACTTCCACGCCAACCCAACGTGAGGACTTTCGGCCACGACAGATTTAGGTGCACCAGCCGCCTCTACATCATACGTTTACAAACATCCATGCCCGAACCCGGATTCGAACCATGAACCTTCCGATTTAGAGGCGAACACCTTAACTACCATACCGGTTGGTAGGCGTAAATTAGTTGGTGGTTGTGCTTCAGTGGGAAAATGTTCTTCGTGTGCGTATTCCGAGTATGAATTTGCCGACCAACCGGTCTGGTGGTTAAGGTGTCAACCTCTAGATCTGTAGGTTGCTGGTTCGAATCCGGGTTAGTGCATGGATGTTTGTAAGCGTATGGTGTAGAGGCGGCTAATGCACTTTTAATATTTCGTGACAGCAAGTCCTCACGTTGGGTTGGCGTGGAAGTTTGGAGAGTGGGGTGCCAGCTCAGGTGTTGCTTCGTCATCCGACCGTGGTTCAAAATTACGAGGTGTTGTCCTCGGATCTTTCCCTTAAGGGGGTTTGATCCAGGACCGTCGTCAAAAAACCCGTTGTGTTGCTCTAGTCAGGCCCTGATTTACCATTAGGCCCGTGAGGCACGGGCCTAGGGCCCCTACAATTTAGAGGGCCCCTAAGTTTCAAAAGTATATAAAAATTATAAAAAGTTTTTAAGTAGTTACATAAATTATTGGGTATTTACGTGTGTTATTGTTGGGTATTACATTTTATAAATGAACGTCGACCGTATCCCCCACTATCACATTCTTGTAATTACATTAATTATCTAACTATTATGTTTTAATTTTCATCTGCTTTATTTTGTTTTGCCAAGAGTTATAAGTAATGTCACGATTTTCTCAAACTTTTTGGTGACATCTGTGAAACGGTCAACAGTCAAATACGTAAGTACCAATTATTGTTATAAAATTAGTTTTTGTGATGAACACACACACACACAAATAATATGAGGGAAGGGCCCCTTCATGCGTGCTGTGCCTACTATACCAAATTTTCTAAATCGGGCCCTGGCTCTAGTACGAGGTTAATTCAGTATTACCAAATTACCAAATCGTTTGTTTTAACACTGAAAATCCATGTTTGATCCAGCGTTGGGCATTTTAACTTATTGTTGTTGACCTCTCACTTAACCTGTTGGCCTATCCATTGTAAATTTAACCTTTACAATTCTTATTGGCGAAGTTCTGAAATCGTTATCGAAAAAGAAGCCGTTGTGTCGTAACGTTCTGAATACAAGCAGTAAACTCACTTCGTTGCAGAAACACAAACGCCCACTTGTATTTAATCTGACATAAAATCCCTCTCCTAGGACACGTGAATAGCTCGTTGTGTTGCTGCAGTGCGATGTTAATTAAAATATCTATCTACCTAGGAGACGTGTGGGCAGCGGCAGCCAAGTTGGTAGAGTTGAGGAAAACCAACCTTAGGGTTGAGAGTACGAGACTAGGTCTTGCCAAAGACCGTCGTGTACATGGGGGGTTAGTGCACGTTAAATTCTTCCCTTGGAGTGGTGTGAGAGTTTGGAGAGTCGGGCGCAAGACAGTTTGGCGGTGGTTCAAAATTGCATGCTGTTCCCTTCGGAATAAATCCCGACCGACACCAGTAGCCTGTTGTGTTGCTCATTAATTTACTCCAAACCTCCTATGTGGAGAGTAGGGTGCCTGCTCAGGTGTTGCTTCGTCATCTGACCGTGGTTCAAAATTAACGAGGTGTTGTCCCCGGATCTTTCCCTTAAGGGACTGATCCAGGACAGTCGTCAATAGCTCGTTGTGTTGCTCCAGTACGACGTTAACTAAAAAAAAAATTACCAAACCTCCTGAGACGTGCTTAAATCGTTTTCGAAAAGCAAGTCAAGTGACGTCACGACCGGAATACGTTTCCGCCACCAGAACACTCCCGCCATCTGGATTTGGCCTAGGCCGAAAATGCTTCTTACTCCCGTGAGGTTGGTTCTTTTTGCATCATCTAACAGAGGGGATGCGGACCAAAAGGGAAAGTACTGTAATATTCTCCGTGTGGTTCTTCTTGGCAAAACAAAGAGAACACTTAAAACATAACAGACGTTTATTGAACAAACGTTATGACAACGAATAAAATAACTGCCGATAATCTTTAGCCTCAGGGGTGAGCCTCACAAAGTACGATCGGTCTCCAAATACCATACGTCTTCCTCGCACGTTAGTTCCCGGTGTGGTTTATTTTTGAAGCGCAGTGAGCGTATGCGCTTTATTGTACAAACATTTGGGGTATCTCTCGCTACAGATTTATTTAATTACTAGCTGAATAACACGGCGTTGCTCGGGTTTAAAATATGACCGCGACATTTGCCTGTGTTAACTGAAATACACAAACCATGTAAAATGTGTTTCCTACCACGACAGGTAAAATATGACCGCGATAACTCAAATACACAAACCCTGTAGAACGTGTTTCCTTGTCCATGTCCATTATTTGCAGGAAAGCAAAATTTAGATTTTAAAATTGGCGTTTCGAGGGGCACTTTTAGTATTACCTGTGTGCCAATTTTCATGACTACAGATTGGTCCGAAGACAGGAAAGAAATAGCCAATGTTTTCCACAGTGTCCTAAAGTATAAGTGTACCAAATTTGGTGTGGATTGGTCAAACAGGTAAATAAATAAATAATATATATAATATAATAAATAATATAATATTAATAAATGATATAATAATAATAAATAATATAATAATAATAATAATAAATAATATAATAATAATAAATAATATAATAATAATAATAATAAATAATATAATAATAATAAATAATATAATAATAATAAATAATGTAATAATAATAAATAATATAATAATAATAAATAATATAATAATAATAAATAATATAATAATAATAAATAATATACATTCATTCTACCGTTTATTGTTCCAGCCCTTCGAATTAGCTTTCGCCGCGCTTGCTCCTTTTGATTTAAATGTCAAAAACTATATTTTAATGCTGTAATTTTTCGTAATGTTCCTTGTGTAGTTTTTTATGGTAAAAAAAAGAGAGCACTTAATATTACACTAAAAGGACACTCGCATGTACGTCCTCTTCTGTCTACAATGGTCAAGTCCACCTTCACCCTTAAAATTGTCCGGATGACCGTTCAAGGACACCCCCACCAACTTCCCTTGGGGGATCCAATGGTTCCTTCCGTTCAACATTCAACATAGTCTCTAGCTTTTCACTGGCAAACCGGTCAAGCAGATCTTTTCTCCTTTCTTGTCTTCCTTTCTCCGCTGATTATTTTGTCATTAAGCTTCGCAAAATGTAAGAATGGCGGTGAAAAGTAACGAAACAAGCAAGAAAACAATGCGGCAGGCAATCACTGAGTCAGTTCGCACGTTTTTGGGACACTGTGCCGTGGAAACCACCTTTAATAACCAGTTTTGCTGAATCATGCTCCACAAAAAGACGAATGGAAAGTTAAAAATAAAGAAACTGCGATTTCGGTTACGAAATATCAACTTTTCCATCGTGCATTATGACATCAGGGTCGTCTTTGTTCCGCTGAAGGATATGACAGCTCAATGTGTTTTTAATTTCTCTCGAGGAAGTGGATGGGTTTATATTTTGTGTATTCTAGCCAAGGTTTGTGGAGAAATCTTTCTTACCAATATTCATGGTTCCAAACATCACATATTCATCTACGATATCACAACTTGATTGTTATGGAATCTTGGCCGAGTTATTTTTAGTGTGCCCATAAAACCTGCACAATGCCAGTAAAATTGTAGAACAGTATCTAAATACCTATCATTTGAATCTTGATTTAAAAGCGAGCTTTCCAATACGAATGCAATATAGACACTCTTTTTTACAAGTCCCTTGAACAAACTTATCAAGTCCCATCCAGATATCGTAGAACTAATGATAATTTTTATTCGATCTTTCGAATAATCAGGCATTCTTTTTTATTAACTATATAGAACAGGGGTGCGCCACTGCTCGAGTGTTGCAGGTAGTTTGGAATTCGTTCATGAATATAAGTTCTTAAATTACTTCCTAGATAGCGTATAAGAGTTTGATTTAACTGCATAGTTAACAGCACAATTTCAACTATAAATATCAAAAAAGGTTTTGAGAATGGAATTTCTTTGAACTTCTTTAATGTGATTTTAAAATCGTAAAACAAATCTTTCACATTGTTCGGAAAAGGAATTGAAAAGGAAAACTCATGTGCTATATCTAATATTTTAAAGTTAGATTCTATAATCTCTTTGATATGCAACATATCTCTTTTTGACTTTTAATCTATTCGTGCAACACAACGGGCTATAGGTGACGGTCCGGGATCAATCCCGAAGATCCAAGGACAACGCATGGAAATTTTGAACCACTGTCAGATGACGGGAATAACACCTCAACTGACACCCCACTCTCCAAACTTCCACCCCACGATCACGTGAGAACATTTGAGGTCACAAAAGATTTAACGTGCAGCAACCATCGTGTACATGACGTTCTTTGACTGGAAAGAGAGAGACTTTGAGAGAGAAAGAAAGTCTACCATTTTAAAAATTCTCTTCCGCACTGAACTACACTACTTACACGCTTGAGCAACATATCGACAATTTCTCTGCGTGTGTTCCCCTGCCATTTAAGAAGTGCTGGAACGATTGGTTAATTTCGACAATGTGCCCTAGAGACTCAATTCTGAATGATTGGTGCAATTACTAACGAGGACATTTCTTTTTGTTTTGCCTCTTGGATTCCGTTATCCATGTTTGCTATCAGACGATCCTTAACTACGGTATTTTCCTGTTCCAAGCGAATGGGTTTGGGACGGCGTTAATCCGCTAATAAGCAATCAAGTATGCAGCCATCCGCAAATATGTAGACTTTCGCTCGAAAAACAGGGTTCTGTTAACTTAAGAAAAATTGTGAACTTTTAAAAGGGTGGTTTCTAGTTAGACAAACATGCAAGCTGTTGATTATAGAACATTCTGGTCCATAGTCGTACCAGGATTTGGCAGCAGCCGTTAAAACTTTCTTCCAGCCCATTTTACCGGATTTTTCCTTTGGGAGATTGATCCTGGACAGTCGTCAATAACCCATCTTGTTGCTCCAGAACGACGTTAATAAAAATACCAACCTGCTAACCCATTTCATATGAAATTTTAAGTTAGGCGATGAATGTGGTTACAGTATGAGAGTAGTATTACATTATTAATGTGATTTATTATGAAAATGTTATGTAATCATATAAGAAGCATTTTTTTTTGTCATGCATAAGTGGCGGTAGTGTTCCTGCAGCAATACGTGTTTCAGTTGGCTTTATTAAGATGATTTTAACACTTCGACCGTTATAATTCCAGAGAACAAATTCCGGATTGATTAAAAATAAGTTGATTTGGTCAACAATTAGATTAAACACCAAACGTTGCCGAAACGAGAATAAACTACATTTTAACCCTTCTGCCTCAACGAGGTTATATCCTCGTTAGCAAAAGTGATCCAATCCTGATGGACGAGATATATCGTCATTAGAAAAGATTAAACAGATCTTTATTTCATCATCATCAAAATTCGACAATATCTTGATGTACGAGACATCTCCTCTTGAAGGGGTAAGGAACCTTGGTGTGTGTTAAGAGAACATTTAAGCAAAATTGAACATTTCGAATATGTCTATGTACCTTCCCTCGTGTACACGACGGTCTTTGGTTGTAGTGAGTTTCGAACTCGAAAACGAACGATTGTTAATCCGTCACTCTTTCAACCGCGGGCTACAGCGGCACCAGAATAATTCCATTTCCAAGGGATTCTATTCTAAGGAAAGAAGTGGCAGAATAATTCCAAATGATTCTATTCTATGGAAATAAGTGGTAGACTAATTTTCAAAAGATTCTATTCTAAGGAAAGAAGTGTTATAACGGAGCCAACAAGCCCCCTATCAGACTGACAGAGACTCTCTCAGTGTAACCTACCCTGGAGTAAGCAGCAGCTAGGCTGTAGTATGATCGTAAACATGTAACCCTGTCCCTTATTCTTTCCGTATATTTTATGTGTGTGTGTTAGCTTTGTAATTTCTGTGGTATGATGTATGTTAATAAAAATGTATCATAAGTGTTAACTAGCCGTGTCAACATATTTCATTGCTACAGTGGTAGAATAAGTCCAAAGGATTATATTTAAAGGAAAGAAATGGTAGAATAATTTCAATGGATTTTTTTCCTAAGGAATAAAATCTCTCTTTCTAAAGGTTGAAGGAATACACGAATTCTCTCAACCAATAGATGTGGTTATTTAATCGTTAAGTGTGCTGTGTATAGAAACAACTCCACACTGCTCGGATATCTTGTGAAGTTTAGAAGGTTAAGAATGTAGATAAAAGACAAACAGGATAATTGCAATAGATTCGTGGTTTTCGTTTTCTCTTGACAGAGGGCAGAATTCAGCATTCCAAGTCGTGATGCAAGCTGGGCTGTAGACCACGAAGTCCTCAAGTTATGCATGAAAGGATAACAGACAAGGCAGCTTAGAAGATAGGGGGTCCCAATTACTTTCAGAAGCGTGTAGCAGGTTTGTGTCCAATGCATGTAACCTAAGGTGTGTCGGCGTCAATACGGTGTAACGTAGTGGGCCGATTGATGTGCCATTAAAACCCAACGACAGACTACATTACAAATAACTAAAGTGTATTTACATTAAACACATGATATCTACATTATATACAATCAGGGAATTGTATTCCTAGGTCGGGGGTGCTGCAAACGTTGGAGAGATTTTATTGACCCATTCTGTAGAATTAGATGTCATCTTAGCGTGGTTCAAAATTATTTGGTGTTGTCCACGAATATTTTGTTTAAGGTTTGATCCCTGACCGTTGCCAGAAATCGATTGTGTTGCCCAAGAGCGACGTTGATTAAACTACCTACCTTCAGAATAGAATCCTCTGGAAAGACTAGTGCTTCTTTTCTTAGAATAAGATCATTTGGAACGATTCTCTAATGGTCCTTTCTTTAGAATATAATCCTCTGGAAAGACTAATGCTTCTTTTCTTAGAATAAGATCATATGGA
Source organism: Metellina segmentata (assembly GCA_947359465.1). Taxonomy (NCBI): domain Eukaryota; kingdom Metazoa; phylum Arthropoda; class Arachnida; order Araneae; family Tetragnathidae; genus Metellina; species Metellina segmentata. The sequence goes on from OX375877.1 coordinate 101,349,064, forward strand.
ACGATTCTCTATTGGTCCTTTCCTTAGAATATAATCCTTTGGAAAGATTCTATTCTTCCTTTGGAAGCAGCGAATTCAGATGTTGACCCTTTTCTACAAAGGTCTAAATGAATAATTTAGACCTGAGTGAAAAGAAAAAGCCAAGACGATAGTAAATATTTAAACTTTCCTGGAGGTTGTCTTGACGAGTTATCTCGTCTAACGAAACTGACCAGATCTTGACTGGCGAGGTATCTCGTCTTTCGAAAAAAAATGGCCAGGTCTTGATCTCGTCATAAAAAAATCGACAGTATCTTGATGACGAGATATCTCGTTATTAGCAAAATTGGTCAGATCTTTATTGACGACATATCTCGTCGAAACGAATTGGAGGGTTAAGGTAGCAATTCCCACCATAAGACTTGTTTCTACATCTGTGTATGTGTATAGTTACACTTAATAACACAAATAATCCATTCATCATTGGTTTGTTGAATCCACTCTTGGAACAATTTAGACAAAAGTTTAAACACGAAATTCTAAATAAAAACTGGGGAATCTAAAGTAGTTAGGCGGAACGGAAACTGGTCATAAAACAGATGGCCGGCGATTCCAATGCGAAGCTGACGCGGTGAAAAGGTCAACAGCCTCCCGTGAACTAACTCTTAATCAACAATGAAATTCAAACTTTACAATGCCTAATAATAGCCACCTTAAACTGCTATCAAAGATTAAAAAAAAAACAAGGAATGGAACAGTGCTTTACATTTTTAACTGACGGTATCGTTTACCAAACTGCATGTTGGATGGAATACTACACACTACAGCTGCACACTTCTTAATAAATCATCAACCATTTGAACAAATTTGATTTTATCAAGCGGCTGATTTTGGTAACCTGTGGGCCGTAATAACCCTGTTGGAAGAGCAATGGATTTGCAACCGGACGATTACGAGAACGAAACTTGATTCAACCGAAGACCGTCGTATACAAAGGGGCTGATGTACGTTAAATCGGTCGTGGCCTCAAATGTTCTCACGTTGGTTTGATGCAGCAATTCGGAAAATGGAGTTCCGGTTCAGGAGTTGACCTCGTCATCTGACAGTGGCTCAAAATTACGACTAGTTGTCCTCGAAACTTTTCCTTCCGGTATTGATCCCAGACATTCGCTAATAGCCAGTTGATTGCTGCAGTGTGACGTTAATTAACTTTCTTCCGCCCAACCGTTAAAGTTTCTTTCTAGGAATTTTTAGTTATTTTCACGTGATAATATTAAAGATGTTTGACATCACAGTAAAAATTTATGCATGAGAAAGCAAACATTTACGGACATTAAATCCATTGACGAACAATCATAGAAAACCACATACCAATACGACTAAGATATACGTTTATAAACTTCTCCCCTAAAAAAGCTACTCTTTAGAAGAAGTCTGGTTTTGATCCTTTTTGCTCAATTGCTATATTACTAGACGTTGTCAGACTGAATGTTTTTGTGTTTTTTAGCGAGCGTATTGATTTTTTAGATCCGTGGATTTTACAAAGGTATTGAATAGAGATAAATCATTTTCTAGCACAATTTGATTTGATTAAACATAATTTTACTAATGATGGGTATTAATGGTGGGTTTACTGATTAGCTACTTTTTCCGGAGGGATTAGCAAACGGAGAGTTACAAGTTCAAAACTCGATTCAACCAAAGACCATCGTGTACAAGTGGGCTGCACACGTTAAAACTGTATTAGCCTCAAATGTCATCACCATGGCTTCGTACAAAAGTTTGGAAAGTGGAGTTCCAGTTCAGGAGTTGACCTCGTCATCAGACCGTGGTTCAAAGTTACGAGATGCTGTCCTCGAATCTTTGCCTTCCGGATGGAACCCGAACCGTCGCCAATAGCCCGTGTGTTTCACCAAATTCATATTTCTACCAACTATTATTGGTATTGCTTTTCATAAGGAACTACAAGTATACCATAAGTACTACAAGTTCACCATAACCCTCTGTGATAGAGACATTTATGGTGAACTTAGCCACCATTACAAAAATTGCAATAACATCTATGTAGCAATGGTACTCAACTCCACCATGGAGTACTGTTTGGTAGACTAAGATGCATAGTCTATCACGTGTTTTGTGAAAGTAATGTTTGGTAGACGTGATGCGAACAAGCGCATTTCACAAAACAAGCCAAACGTTCTGCTCCAAAGCGTTCTTAAGTGGCAAATAAATGTTTGCATGAACTTTGTTTGGTGGACGATTTTTAAAAGTTCCATATAAAGCGTTTTAAAAAATGACTCAGTAATATAAATTTTATTTTGTTTTTCATAAATGGAATGATCCCTATGAAATTGCTAGAGGATTGTTATACTTCTTTTTTTTTCAAGAAACACTTTCTTTAAAATCACGTTTTTTAAACTAGAAAGGAAACCACGCTCGAAGCAGAATTACCTGTTTGATCTGACTTATTTGTATAGCTTATTTTAATAATTTCTCTGACCGTTTGCGCATTGAATTTACTTGACGTTGTTCGGCGCAGCTTGGCTAAATATGGCCCTTGTGTTAAAAGTAGATCGAATTATCGTTTGCACACTAGTTACTGCTATATTTTCGTATTATCGTTTGCACAAAAGTTACTGTTATACTGTATTACTACACACTAGTTACTTTTATTCGTAGAAGAAATCTGTATAATTTGGACCAGAGGTAGTTTTTTTCCCGGTGGTTAAGATGTTAGCCTCTAGATATCGGAAGGTTCCTGGTTCGAATCCGGGTCAGTGAATGGATGTTTGTAAGCGTGTGGCGTAGAGGCGGTTGGTGCACCTTTAATCTGTCGTGGCCGAAAGTCCTCACGTTGGGTTGGTGTGAAAGTTTGGAGAGTGGGGTGCCTGTTCAGATGCTGTCTCGTCATCTGACCGTGGTTCAAAATTACGTGATGTTGTCCTAGGATCTTTCACTTGATCCCGGACTGTCGCCAAGGCCCGTTGTGTTGCTCTAGTACGACGTTAATTAAAAATTACCAATACCAATTGTCGAGCTACGTAAAAGATGCATTCATCTTTATACATTGGGGCTTTATCGTACTGAAAATCCCTCTCGACAGAACAGGAAAGCGCGTGGTAACTGAATAATTTTTACTTTCATATTAATATCATGTTAACCCTTCAAGTGGTTTCGACGAGATATCTCGTCCATAAAGATCTAACCAAATGTGCTACGAACGAGATACTTCGTGGAGATAATGGCGACTTTTTGACGATGTCGAGATCTGGCCAGTTTTCTTTTAATGACTAGATGACTAGACCTTGATGGACGAGATACCTCGTCCATCAAGGTCTAGTTAGCGATGTTAATTAAAATGACGTTAATTAGCGACGTTAATCAAAATACCTTCCATACCTTAGCTTACCTCTCCTATTGCAAAAGACTACCCATAAAGATAAACATTTAATTCAAAAACCCTAATGAAAATCGTTTGTAAAACACAGCTCAAATTTGTATTTTAAATGAACGCACATACATTATCGTCTGAAAACATAAATCATATTTTTACTTTTGATCTCTTTATCGTTTGATAAAATATATTCTTGGCATTCTCAGTTTTGCTAATGACGAAATACCTCGTCGAGACCATCACGAGTAAGGTTAACAAATTCCAAAAAGCTGTGCAAACCGACATCTTTGTGGAACATCTATTGATTCTCATTGTTTTAATCTCCTTTCTGTGCCGCGGTAGGCCAGTTGGAAAAGTAAAGGATTAACAACTGGAAGGTTGCGAGTTGGAATCCAACCAAAGACTGTCTTGTACAAAGGGGGCTGGTGCACGTTAAATACGACGTGCCCTCAAATGTCTTCGCGTTTGCATAGTGTGGAGGTTTGGAGAGTGGGTGTGTGACCTCGTCATCTGGCCGTGGTTCCAAATTACCTTGGTGTGGTCCTCGGATCTTTTCCTTCGGGTTTGATCCAGAACCGTCGACAATAGCCCATTGTGTTACTTCAGTGCGAAATTAATAAAAATATCTTCCATACTCTTATCTCCTTTCATATTGCAAAAGTCTCTCCATAAAGATGAACATTTAATTCAAACACTAATGAAAATCATTTGTAAAATGCATCTCAAATTTGTATTTTATAAAGGAACGCACATACACAATTATCGTCTGAAAACAGAAATCAGAATTTTACTTTTGTTCGTTTTATCGTTTGGTAAAATACATTTCTTGGCATTTTACACACATAAAAGACCTTAGTTGTGTTATCAAAACACATATTTAGTCCATAGAATATTCCCATTTATAAATCGATAAGCGACCAGAATTCAGAGAATGCTTTGCAATCGGTTATTCAAACTGACAATTGACAGGTGAAAGTAGTGAAGCAATAATAAGACGAATTCTACTCAGTTTTCCATATTTTCCTGAAATTATGGTTTTTCTCGGTTCTTTAACACCTACGTATAGGGATTCCCTCTATTAGAAGAGTTGATTAGTTTCCTAATTCATACCTTTTGGAATAAGCCTACTAGCTTAACCGCATTTCATGCTCTAAAAATCTTTTCGAACTCGACTAATACCATCGAATAATAGGATTATGAGCTTTTCCTCCTAAGTCATTTTCTTTCAAAACTTATCTACGAAATCAGACAGAAGTATTTAAAGAAAAAAAAAGTTTCCCTCTCCTCATTGAAAGTAGGAAATAGAATGAAAGTGGAAAATTTGCGTTAGCCAAAGAGGCTCTTTTGGTAAGAGGTTAATTAATGTCGCACTGGAGCAACACAACAGGTTATTATTATCTCAAGATCAATCCCCAAGTGAAAAATCCGAGTACAACGTATCGTAATTTTGACAAGTCAATACCTGAGAGCTGCCACCCAACTCTCCAAACTTCCACACAACGAAAGGCCTTTTTGAAATGAAAGAATGCCTTGATAATGAGCCGACCAACCGGTATAGTGGTTAAGGTGTTAGCCTCTAGATCGGAAGGTTCCCGGTTCGAATCCGGGTCCGGGCATGGATGTTTGTAAACGTATGGTGTAGAGGCGGCTGGTGCACCTTAAATCTGTCGTGGCCGAAAGTCCTCACGTTGGGTTGGCGTGGAAGTTTGGAGAGTGGGGTGCCAGCTCAGGTGTTGCTTCGTCATCTGACCGTGGTTCAAAATTACGAGGTGTTGTCCTCGGATCTTTCCCTTCAGGGACTGATCCCGGACCGTCGTCAATAGCCCGTTGTGTTGCTCTAGTACGACGTTAACTAAAAAATTACCAATTACCAATTGCCTTGATAATGAAATTTGTTGAACAAATTTCTTGATTTTAAATATATCATTTATTAAAAATCCTTGGATATAGAACATGGAATTTCTTTTTTCCTTAAATCAGTTCTGTTATGTCTAAAAGTTGTCTCGGATCATCACGAATATCTATCCCTGACAACTCGAAACACTTAAATTTGTGGACATTCTGTTGCGTTGCACCGATAGTTTTGACATCCTGTAAAACTGAATAGCCCGTTGTGTTGCTCTAGTACGACGTTAATTAAAATTACCAATTACCTGTAAAACTGAAGGCATGTGACCGTGGTTCAAAATTCGTGGAGTTGACCTTGGATCTTTCCCTTGAGGATTGATCCCGGATCGTCGCCAGTAGTCCGTTGTGTTGCTCCTGTGCGACGTTAATTAAAATACCTACATACCTTATTTGAGACTCATGTTCAATTGTATTATTCTCAGAATTAAGCTTGTGTTTGGGATATCAAGACTTTTGTTGCAGGGGATGATGTTATTTCCCTGAGTGTTTGCAGCTGTATCAGTGATTCCAAGTGGGTAAATTGGTAATGGTAATGGTAATTTTAGTTAACGTCGTACTAGAGCAACACAACGGGCTATTGACGACGGTCCGGAATCAGTCCCTTAAGGGAAAGATTTGAGGACAACACCTCGTAATTTTGAACCATGGTCAGATGACGAGTACTACACCTGAGCTGGCAGACCATACCAACGTAAGGACATTTGAGACCATGACAGATTTTCACGTTGGGTTGGTGTGGAAGTTTGGAGAGTGGGGTGCCAGTTCAGGTGTTGCTTCGTCATCTGACCGTGGTTCAAAATTACGAGGTGTTGTCCTCGAATCTTTCCCTTAAGGGACTGATTCCGGACCATCGTCAATAGCCCGTTGTGTTGCTCTAGTACGACGTTAACTAAAATTACCATTACCATTACCATGACAGATTTAGCTTGCACCATCCTCCACGTACACGACGGTCTTTGGGCAACCGTGGCCTTAATTAAAAAGGATGGGGCAACTTCAACCGTGTTATAAAGAGATTACGAAAAAAGAAATCTGGTCCACCTTTCTGTGAACGGCTCATATTTTACCACTGAAGGCGTCACTTGAGTTATTAAATTAATTTAATTTCAAATAGGTAGTTAATTAACGTCGCATTGGAGTGACACAATGGGCTATAGGCGACAGTCCGAGATCAATCCTCAATAATTTCATTTCAAAATCGTCTGCCTCAGTCAAAATATTCCACATCCACAACTTTTTGTATGGTAGTTGATAATTTTTAATTAGCATCGTATTAAAGCAACACTGCGGGCTATTGGTGACGGTCCGGGATCAATCCCTAAGAATTTCATTTCAAAATCGTCTGCCTCAATAAAAATATTCTACATTCACAACTTTTGTGTGGTAATTGGTAATTATTAATTAACGTCATACTATAGCAACACAACGGGCTATTGGCGACGATCCGGGATCAATCCCTAAGAATTTCATTTCAAAATCGTCTGCCTCCATCAAAATATTTTGCATCCACAACTTTTTGTATGGTAATTGGTAATTTGTAATTAGCGTCGCACTTGAGTGACCCAATGGTCTATTGGTGACGCGGTCCGAGATCAATCCACAAGAATTTCATTTCAAAATCGTCTGCCTCAGTCAAAATATTCCACATTCACAACTTTTGTATGGTAATTGGTAATTATTAATTAACGTCATACTATAGCAACACAACGGGCTATTGGCGACGGTCCGGGATCAATCCCTAAGAATTTCATTTCAAAATCGTCTGCCTCAATAAAAATATTCCACATCCACAACTTTTTGCATGGAAACCGAAAGAATAAATAAAAATTCAACTGACGTAAAAAGTGCATTGCGGACAGGTGGAAATAAACCCGTTATGGACCCAAATGTACCGTAACTTATTCCGCTTTCGTTATCATTACACGGGGGGGGGGGTTTCCAGCGAAATCCGAATCAATCGACTCTCGCGGACAATGGAAGTTGAGACGTTGCGTAACCGTACGGTAAGAACGCTAGAACAAAGAACAGAAGGGGGAGCGAGATACATAATGAGTTTTCACGTAATCTTTTCCACGTTGCGAGGTCATGGGATATACATTTTTTTATATTTTCTGTCAACAGAAAGGAACACTTGAAGGTCGCTTGATTGATGTCGAATCCAATCAATTCTAATTTGAAACAAAAAAGTAGTCAACATGAATTAAGGTGGATACAACTGAACGATCAAAGGTGAAGAAAACATGTCAGTCTTTTGTGTGGTGGTTACAGGACTAAAACTTCTTTAAAAGATTTGAAGGTCGACTGAACTGAGACAAGCCGTCTTTAACCTATATTTAAGAGGTATCGACATGCGTTCGATTCTTGATAACGAATCAAAAAATGCATATAAATCGTCTGTTAACGTATGATGAAATCAAGTTTGGTAAAAAAAAAATTAAAATAAGCGAATCGAGGTAAGTGAAGTGAAACAAGCATCAAAATTTTTTTCATCGGTTTAAATCTATTCCGAAAATGGATCGTTTGGGTTTTGTGGCGCAAGTGTCATATTTGATCAAGCTGCTCCAAACAACACAGATAACTCCATGCAGTGGACATACAATCGTAAGGAAATTTTTTTACTGATGCAGAAAGAGGAAGTTGAATTTACGTCGCACTGGAGCAACAAAACGGGGTGCTTGTGACGGTTCGGGAACGGTAATGGTAATTTTAATTGACGTCGTACTAGAGCAACACAAAGGGCTATTGGCGACGGTCCGTTATCAATTCCTTAAGGAAAGATCCGAGGACAACACCTCGTAATTTTGAACCACTGTCAGATGACGAGGCAGCACCTGAGTTGGCACCCCACTCTCCAAACTTCCACACCAACCCAGCGAGAGGACTCGCGGTCACGACTGATTTAAGGTGCACCAGCCGCCTCTACACTTTATGCTTACGAACATCCATGCACTGACCCGGATACGAACCATCAACCTTCCAATCTGGAATCTAACACCTTACCCTCTAGGGTTCGGGAACAATCTCAAAGGACAACCCATCGACGTTTTGTTCCACGATCAGATGATGAAATCCACGCCTGTGCTAGCAACCTCAACCTCCAAACTACTTATGGCAACGTGAGGATATTTGAGGCCACGACAGATTAACGTGCACCAGCCCCCTCGTACATTACTGTCTTCGGTTGGATCAAGTTTCGAACTTCTTTGTTTTTGATAGTCCGTGACTTAACAACTTAGTTAGCCACGTCCCCATCCATTGCAAGTTAAACTGATCAAACCTGTCAATGCTTACAACTCACAGGTTCCTATCTCAATTCAGCAAAACCACTGAGTCACAGCTTCCAACGCTGGGTTGGTGTAGAAGTTTGGAGAGTGGGGTGCCAGCTCATGTGTTGCCTCGTCATCTGACCGTGGTTCAAAATGACGTGGTTTCGTCCTCCCTTAGGGGATTGATCCCGGACCGTCGTCAATATTCCGTTGTGTTGCTCTAGTACGACGTTAATTAAAATTAATTTACCGCACCTTTTTCAACCAACCGAAAATAGCAAACGTATTCGAAATGGAAAAAAACAAACGACGACAAATCGCGAAAGAATTTCGAAATAGAAAAACTGTCGATTATAACTTACCTCTTTCCTCTTACTATGAAAACAACTCTCCAAAGTAAGAGTCACTTGGTATTTTTGTATTTTTAATTAACGTCACACTAGAATAACACAACGCGCTATTGAAAAGTCACTAAGAATAACTGCAAACCGACTCAACAAGTTTGATGCATGCTACTGATTCAAAATCAAATCTCGAAACTCGTTTAGGTGAGAATGATACGTCAGGTCATTAAAAAACGACATCAAAAGAAACGAACATGTATGCAAATGCAGTGCATTGATATGCAGCAGTACCGTTATGCGTGTATCAAATTACTGAAACGTTAATGGATAACTGTTACGATTTGTAACTGGCTTAGCATATTTCGTCCCTATCTAATCTATGGGGATAAATAACCACCTTGATGTTGACAATGAAACGAGATAAGAATAGACGGAATCTTCTCAGACGAAAAAAAATATATGTAGCGAGGTAAAGCTTCCACTATAGGCGTAAACTGATTTCATTCAAGTTTAATCAACAAAGGAACTGGGTGTATCGAGAATGAGATTTCGCGGGGCAGCCGCAGCCATAACACCTGTGAAAATGGTAGCACGAATCCTCAGAAATAGCACAAAATATCATCTTAAGGGGGTCCGGGACACATTGAAAATTTTTTTTATTAATTAATTTAGAATTTTTAATTTTTTTGTACTGATTACCCATCTAACTAATAAACGAAATCACAACACAAAATTTTTCCAAAAGTTTTTTTAAAAATTTTAAATTAAAATTTTTTGAAGAAAAGAAGGGCCATTTTAAATTGCTGAAACTCAAAATATTCTTGATCAATTTTCAAAATTTTTGCAGTAAATCATTCACAAATTTATAAACTTTAATTTTGATTCAGCAATTTAAAAAAACATTAATTTAATAAAAAATAAAAAATATTTGAATGAAAATGTTTGAAAATTTTAAGGTACTTTTTTCTTAAAAAGTCATATTTATAAAAGTGAATATTTATTTCAAATTTGCTGAATCAAAATTAAAGTATAATGTTTGAAAAAGATATATTCCAAATTTCAACCCTTAAACTTTATCGGTTTTCGACTTATAGCAATTTGAATACAGGAAATGTATCATGGAGAAAACGCATTTAAAGTTTTAAAGACAGATGTTGTTGCCATGACAACAACTGTCAAGAGTGTTAGATTTTAAAAACAACGCACCACAAAAATTATTACTTCTCTAGTTCTAATTAAGATAGAAACATGATTTAGACGTCATTTAGCAGAAAAATTCTTAAAATAATAAAAAAAATTCGAACATTTGACGATTTTTGTGTCCCGGACCCCCTTAAAGCTTGCTTTAGTATCAAATTTTAGCTGCTGATATTATCACTCAAAGTACAAAAGGTCGTACGTCTAAAAGCTGCAATTTTCAGGAGAGCAAAAAACCTAATTTTTACCCTTAAGATTTGAATATATAATTATTTTTGGGTGTTGCTCTTAGATTATTGGATTAGTTGACGACATAAGAGATTTTACCACCAGGTTAAAAATCACAAAATACCACACAGCAATAATAAAAGAAAAATGGAATTTTTGACATACGACTTTTTGTACTTTTAGTGACGTTATATAAAGCGTATCGGCTGAAACACGAAACGTGCTGATTTAGTATGAAACAGACGTTGAAGGTCTCACTAAGAAATTTAAATTTCAAAATTAAAACAACTAAATAGTATTTTCTTAACATTGTTTTTCACGACAATCTGGGGGGTCGCGGCAGCCCAGTTGGAAGAGGTCGGTAATTTTTAATTAACAGCGTACTAGAGGAACAACAGGCTGTTGACGACGTTCCGGGATCAATCCCCATAGGGATCCGAGGACAACACCACGTAATTATGAACCACTGTCAGATGACGAGGCAGCACCTGAGTTGGCACCCCACTCTCCAAACTTCCACACCAACCCAGCGAGAGGACTCGCGGTCACGACTGATTTAAGGTGCACCAGCCGCCTCTACACTTTATGCTTACGAACATCCATGCACTGACCCGGATACGAACCATCAACCTTCCAATCTGGAATCTAACACCTTACCCTCCAGGGTTCGGGAACAATCTCAAAGGACAACCCCTCGACGTTTTGTTCCACGATCAGATGATGAGATCCACGCCTGTGCTAGCAACCTCAACCTCCAAACTTCTTATGGCAACATGAGGATATTTGAGGCCACGACAGATTAACGTGCACCAGCCCCCCCTCGTATATCACTGTCTTCGGTTGGATCAAGTTTCGAACTTCTTTGTTTTTGATAGTCCGTGACTTAACAACTTAGTTAGCCACGTCCCCATCCATTGCAAGTTAAACTGATCAAACCTGTCAATGCTTACAACTCACAGGTTCCTATCTCAATTCAGCAAAACCACTGAGTCACAGCTTCCAACGCTGGGTTGGTGTAGAAGTTTGGAGAGTGGGGTGCCAGCTCATGTGTTGCCTCGTCATCTGACCGTGGTTCAAAATGACGTGGTTTCGTCCTCCCTTAGGGGATTGATCCCGGACCGTCGTCAATATTCCGTTGTGTTGCTCTAGTACGACGTTAATTAAAATTAATTTACCGCACCTTTTTCAACCAACCGAAAATAGCAAACGTATTCGAAATGGAAAAAAACAAACGACGACAAATCGCGAAAGAATTTCGAAATAGAAAAACTGTCGATTATAACTTACCTCTTTCCTCTTACTATGAAAACAACTCTCCAAAATAAGAGTCACTTGGTATTTTTGTATTTTTAATTAACGTCACACTAGAACAACACAACGCGCTATTGAAAAGTCACTAGGAGTAACTGCAAACCGACTCAACAAGTTTGATGCATGCCACTGATTGAAAATCAAATCTCGAAACTCGTTTAGGTGAGAATGATACGTCAGGTCATTAAAAAACGACATCAAAAGAAACGAACATGTATGCAAATGCAGTGCATTGATATGCAGCAGTACCGTTATGCGTGTATCAAATTACTGAAACGTTAATGGATAACTGTTACGATTTGTAACTGGCTTAGCATATTTCGTCCCTATCTAATCTATGGGGATAAATAACCACCTTGATGTTGACAATGAAACGAGATAAGAATAGACGGAATCTTCTCAGACGAAAAAAAATATATGTAGCGAGGTAAAGCTTCCACTATAGGCGTAAACTGATTTCATTCAAGTTTAATCAACAAAGGAACTGGGTGTATCGAGAATGAGATTTCGCGGGGTAGCCGCAGCCATAACACCTGTGAAAATGGTAGCACGAATCCTCAGAAATAGCACAAAATATCATCTTAAGGGGGTCCGGGACACATTGAAAAAAAATTTTATTAATTAATTTAGAATTTTTAATTTTTTTTTGTACTGATTACTCATCTAACTAATAAACGAAATCACAATACAAAATTTTTCCAAAAGTTTTTTTAAAAATTTTAAATTAAAATTTTTTGAAGAAAAGAAGGGCCATTTTAAATTGCTGAAACTCAAAATATTCTTGATCAATTTTCAAAATTTTTGCAGTAAATCATTCACAAATTTATAAACTTTAATTTTGATTCAGCAATTTAAAAAACTTTAATTTAATAAAAAATAAAAAAATATTTGAATGAAAATGTTTGAAAATTTTAAGGTACTTTTTTCTTAAAAAGTCATATTTATAAAAGTGAATATTTATTTCAAATTTGCTGAATCAAAATTAAAGTATAATGTTTCAAAAAGATATATTCCAAATTTCAACCCTTAAACTTTATCGGTTTTCGACTTATAGCAATTTGAATACAGGAAATGTATCATGGAGAAAACGCATTTAAAGTTTTAAAGACAGATGTTGTTGCCATGACAACAACTGTCAAGAGTGTTAGATTTTAAAAACAACGCACCACAAAAATTATTACTTCTCTAGTTCTAATTAAGATAGAAACATGATTTAGACGTCATTTAGCAGAAAAATTCTTAAAATAATAAAAAAAATTCGAACATTTGATGATTTTTGTGTCTCGGACCCCCTTAAAGCTTGCTTTAGTATCAAATTTTAGCTGCTGATATCATCACTCAAAGTACAAAAGGTCGTACGTCTAAAAGCTGCAATTTTCAGGAGAGCAATAAACCTAATTTTTACCCTTAAGATTTGAATATATAATTATTTTTGGGTGTTGCTCTTAGATTATTGGATTAGTTGACGACATAAGAGATTTTACCACCAGGTTAAAAATCACAAAATACCACACAGCAATAATAAAAGAAAAATGGAATTTTTGACATACGACCTTTTGTACTTTGAGTGACGTTATATAAAGCGTATCGGCTGAAACACGAAACGTGCTGATTTAGTATGAAACAGACGTTGAAGGTCTCACTAAGAAATTTAAATTTCAAAATTAAAACAACTAAATAGTATTTTCTTAACATTGTTTTTCACGACAATCTGGGGGGTCGCGGCAGCCCAGTTGGAAGAGGTCGGTAATTTTTAATTAACGGCGTACTAGAGGAACAACAGGCTATTGACGACGTTCCGGGATCAATCCCCTAAGGGATCCGAGGACAACACCACGTAATTATGAACCACGGTTAGATGACGATGCAACACCTGAGGTGGCACCCCACTTTCCAATATTCCACACCAACCCAACGTGAGGGCTTTCGGCCACGACAGATTTAAGATGCACCAGCCGCCTCTACACCAAACGCACAGACATCCATGCACTGACCCGGATTCGAACCAGGAACCTTCCGATCCAGAGGCTAACACCTCAACCACCAGATCATGGAAGAGTAACGGATAAGAAACCATAGGGTTGCGAGTTCGAGAACCAAACATTATCGAGTACGTAAAAGCTGGTGCAGGAAAAATCTGTCGTGGCCTCAAATGTCCTCACGTTGGCGTGGTGTGGAAGTTTGGAGAGGTGGGGTGGCAGCTCAGGTGTTGCCTCGTCATCTGACCGTCGGATTAAAATTATGTGGTATTGTCCTCGGATCTACCTGAGGGGAATGACCCCGGACCGTCGTCGATTCCCCGTTGTGTTGCTCTAGTATGACATTAATTAATATTACCTTTTTTAATGTTTTATATTTAAATCATTTTTATTATTTTATTTTGCGCTTGGCGAAGCTTTTGCGTATTTAGACTTTGCACCGTATAAAACTCCACACATTCATCTACCTTTCGTACGAAAATATACTCGGTTTTAATTAGTGCTATTATAGCTTTTTCACAAAAGGTTATTTTCATAGCTGTAGTAAGACACATTAAAAATTAAATGGAATTATTCAATGCTCCGAGGTACTCAAGTAGAGTAAAATCTACGAGTCCAGATATCGTAATTGGTTTAGATAGGAGCTGAGAAATATCAGTGTGACAATTTTACTGTTGAAGTAGCACAAAAAAGACCAATGGAAATGTGGAGTTTCACAGGCCATAAGCTTCACATAGCATATTTTTTATTACTAATGTCCTAGAAATGTGATTTTTCGAAAAAATTTCACGATGTATTTCGTCATTAGAAGAAAAATGACCTGAATTGATCTCATAGAAAATCGGCAATGACTTGATGGTTCGTCATTACAAAATTGTCCAATATTGATAGACGAGATATCTCGTCGAAACCATTTGGAGAGTCAAGGTAGAGGTTTAAGATGGAGGAAGCGTTAAAAAATCCATTTCCATCTTTAACACAAATAAATTGAAAACAAAAAGCTTTTATATTCTGATGGTTATATAATAGTCGGAACATTAGTATTTTAATACGTAACACCAGAACGATAACACAGTCGAAACGAACAGCTCAGCCTATTTGTCACAGTTCAATTTGTTCCCCACCAAGATTCACGTCCAAAACAATCATTCCGGTTAATTATGTCACTGATTCATATGAAACTTTCAGTACATTTTCACAACGATACTGAGAACAATAGTCGCATTTCAAAAACAGGGGGTTCTCTTATTGCCTTACCATACAACCAGGCATTTTCCACCATTGTAAGATCAGCGGGAAGATACATACACAAAACTCAAGAGACTGATGCTAAGGATAAAATCTGGGAAAGCCTACTATGTAATCCGGTCTCAATGGATCACCCCAGACGGATCTTTGCGGACATCTTCAGAATTTTAAACGGACATGACTATCTCCAAGGACATCTCCACCTGATTGGTGTGAAAGGCATTCCTGTGTTCCACTGGAGAGACTATGAATAATGCCACTTGACACTTTTGTGCTACTTTGTACAACTCAAATTTTAATGTTCGTCTTCTTGACAACTATATTTAAAAGGCTAGTTTATATTGGTTTGCACGAAGGGAAATGGTCAATACGACCCATTCCTCAACGTAATTTGAAAAAAAAAAAACTATCGAGAAAAAGGAGGGAAGGTCAACGCCGCACAGGAGCAACAGAACGATCTATTTGCGACGGTCCGTGATTCATTCCAAAGAGAACGATCCGAGGATAATACCACGTAATTTTGAACACCTGTCAGATGACTGTGAAACACTTGAGTTAGCAATCAACTTCCGCACCACACCAAAGTGAGGACATTTGAAGCCACGACAGATTTAACTCATACCAGCCCCCTTTGTACTCGACGGCCTTTTGTCTCGAAGTCCCAAACCTCCAAGCGTTTTTCACGAGGTAACTCTTCCATCAAGATTTCACCTATTTCGCTAATGATGAGATATCTCGTCATCAAGATAAATTATTGCCGATTTTTTTTGATGATGAGATCAAGATCTGGTCGGTTTTCGGTGTCTACTGACGAGATACTTCGTCCATCATAATCTAGTCAGTTTTGATGATAAGAAGATACCTAGTCTAGACTACCACCAAGAGGTTCGACTATAGTCTATCGATAATCAATCAGTTTGGTATTTCTTCCTTCAATGAACAACTAGAATGAATGCTAACCAACATAACGTGTTGGAATTGGAACTAATCTATTTATTTATTTATCATTTCTCAATGGAATAAAAAAGCAATAACAGAGAACACTAAACATGATAAAAAGAATGCAAGAAAAAACATACACAAATACAGTTAGATATCCATAAAACAAAACACTGCATTGAAGCAGATAACATATTCCCTCCCTTCCCCTATTAAAATCAATAAAAAATATATCAATCTCCGATAAAAAAAATTATACAACTAAAATTTCATTAGCAGCAAAATTTTTAAATGCATTCCTTTTTAAAGGTATAACATAATATAACTTAGTTTCTGGTGAAATACCTGGGGACGTTATAATCAATACAAGACTAAGAAGGGTGAATTAATTTTGTTATGCAGTAGGTTGTAAAAAAATTGTCGAAGTAGTGTCTCTATAGAGCTACAAAGTAATGAAACCGTAATGATTTCGCAATTCATTGATTAATTACTGGTCGAATCAGTATTTTCAACGTGGAAGGAAAATAAATTTATTCAACAATTAAAAACTATGCTTAAGGTATCTGCCTACGTTCGGAGCACTTTTTTTTTTAATGCATAATTAAATTTAAAAAATTAGATTTTTTAATCAAGTTAAACTTAAGATCAACATATCTAATAATATTTTAACAATATTTCAATAATATATGAAATTACTGGCAAATTTGTGAAGATTTTAAACTAAATTTTGCATTTACGTTAACATGTCCTCACTTAATTTAACTGAAAATATTTCAATTTTACATGGCATAGAATGTTATTT
Source organism: Metellina segmentata (assembly GCA_947359465.1). Lineage (NCBI taxonomy): Eukaryota > Metazoa > Arthropoda > Arachnida > Araneae > Tetragnathidae > Metellina > Metellina segmentata. Next base: position 101,365,659 of record OX375877.1, read on the forward strand.
AAACTCTTAGCTACTAAATGAACTATAATATTGAAGATACTTTTGAAAATTGATTACTTTATTACAATTTTCGTAAAATAATGTAGTTTCTTTTTAAAAATCGCACACTTTATTGGATTTAAACACTTCATAAATTGTTAATTTTAATCCTAGAGCTTAGTTAATAGTTCATTTAGTAGATAATAATGTATGTATTGCTTTGACAAAATTTCATTAAGATACAACAAAAACTTCAGGAGTAGCAAGTGTTAACGTAAACATAAATAACCAAAAAACAAGTTTTGTAGAAAATGAATTTAAAGATTTCGTTTAAAGAAAAGTAACACTTAGCATTTGAAGAAAAACTCAAAACTCCCCAGATTTATATGTCAGTCCTTCCTTAAGTTCATAGTTTGATAATCTAGATTTTCTTAAGCCCCTTTTTCTCTTTCGGCCTATTTTTACAGAGACCAATGACTGTCGCTTCGATGCCTTTACTCTCTCGTTATCGAGGGAGAAATAGTTTTTATGCATTTCTGGGTCTATCTGAATATTTAGCTTTTCAAATACAGGTAATAGACCTAACAACCCAGAATTGAATAACAGCACAGCAATGTTTGCCCCCAAAGTCAGTGTTTGCAGTTCTACAAAGGTTTCCTTTGGAAGGATGCTCCATATAACATTGTTTAAACTCTCGTTATTATTTTGTGTCTTTCCATGAAGGCATTTCGAAAGGAGAGATTGATCACACAAACTCATATATGTAGGTTTTACAAGGTTCATCACTGACTCAGGAAGACCAGGAGATTTATCATTAACAGTTTTTCCACAATGCATTGCCCTTTGAAATTTACACCAGCTGTCTGGTCCGTGTGGGCACTGGCCATGGTAGGATTTCTTAGCATTAGAGCAACAGTGGAAAAAAGCAGCTATCACAGCTGATTGCATGCCCTGCAGGTTGCCACTGTTGCTTCGTATAGCTATGCCATAGTAATTTTGCAATTTATTAATAAAATTGTCTGTCAGTTTACCTTTCCCCCCTAAACCTTTCTTCATCTTTTTCAGTTTGCGAAGCCGAGATCCTACCCGCTTCTGGACATGCCCTATGCATTCCAGTTTCAAAACCGTATTTTTGCCATAAATATCCCTGACTACCTCATGTCCCTTTGAATCACCATCTCCATAATACTCGGTATATTGTAGATTTCGGTTGGGGACAGATCTTTCAAACATCCTAAATGATCCAACCGACTCCATGCTAGAGGAGGATCCCTGGTGATTTGAGCAGGAGTGGATGGGAGCATTCTTATCTGTAGCACATATTCTACAGTATTGCGATAGCACTTCGATATCCAACACTTTGCCGGTATCAATGGATATGGCAGATACACATCCATTTAGCGATGAATATCCCCGCCTCTGCCATGTTCCATCGACTGATACACCACAGGTGCTTCCTTTCTTGGTTTTGACTTCTGCTGCAGCTTTAGTCATGTTTTCTACAGAAACTAATTTGATAACGTTCAAAAGTTGAAGCTCGTGTCTTCTAAAAGCAGCTTTAGAAAGAAATGGCAAATTTAAGGTATAAAGCAATTTTCTTCCAGCTGAACAACCTTTGCCAATAAGCCTCAATCCAAAAACAAGAAGGGAATTTATGATATTGTGCTTGTCATGTTTTGAAGTGGTGCAAAATGCTCTGACATACCCGCAAGTGCAAGTTATGCACATGTTTGAAGACAGTCCAAACTTTGAGTCTTCCATAAGTTGAAGGCCAGGATTCAAACACACTGGGCAGCAGAGATCAGCAATTATAGATATTAATATTGATATATCAAATATCCTGTTGCCATTCATTTTCACATCCTCTTGAATTTTAGAATTTGCAGCAGTAATAGCCAATTTTGAAGAGCTGGCAGTCTTCAGATTTTCGTCAGCACTCACAGTCGTTTTGGTGAAGCGATTGCCATAAAAATTTCGCTTTTTTCTCCTCACAGTACTTTGTTTAGGCATTATTAATGTCAAGATGAAATTTATTTAGTAAAATCTCAAAATTAGCTGAACAGAATATTACAGAAACAAGAGCAATACCACACGGAGCGTATATAATCTAAAGTTTGAAAACAAACAACAATCTAAAAGCTATTAATATTGCCAATCGAAGAAAAGAAATATTGCAAAAAAGTGTTGCCAGATGTAGTTGAAATATTTAAAAATAATTATTTTGAGGTTTACTCATCGTTTAAAACCTTAAAAGCAAATAAAAACGTAAAACCCCCATTGAAAACAAAACCATATGACTGTGTTTACCAAAATTTCGATTACTTCCGGTATGAAAATTTTCACTTTTGTTTTACTAAATTCACTATAACTTCCGTTCTACTAATCATAGAAACAAAAGTAATACATTTCTAGAAAAGTAAAAGTTCAATCTTTCAAAAATTGCAAAAAAAGACAAATTGATTTTTTGGCAGAAAATGACCATTTCAACGTAGGCAGATACCTTAAGCAAGTAGAATCAAACGAAATTATTAATGAAATGATTAAAAATTAAACGAAAGTTTTAGTGAGACGATTAAAAACTAAGAGAAAGCAAAGTTTTTCCAAAATCTCCTTACATCTTTACTTTTGTGCAATACGTACACAAAAATAATTTAAGACAAAATTAGATGTTAGAGATTCAGGGTAATTTTTCATAAATAATGATGTTAATTGTTATAACACATGAAACATTCGAACGATTTTCGAAAATTTCAATAACAAAAATATTTATTGCAAAGAATAGTATTAGGTGAAAAAATATTTCCATTATGTTTCATTTAAATGAAACCCATTTAAATTATGAAACATTAAAAAAAATAGCTTCAAATGTTTAACTCACCTTCTATTGTTAGCGAAACTCTTGTCACACCGTTTTGCTGTTTTCACAGAAACATGCTTAATACACGAACGGTGAAACCGAAAGCGTATCTGGTTTAATCTGATCAGCCCTCTCTACATCCTAGTTGGAAGTAAATACACTTCTAATTGTTTTACTGCGCCATCTATTGATGGAGACAAGTGTTTAAGTGTTTCGTGTTTTGGATGTCCAATGCAAATATTTTGTTTAAAACACCAGAAATTTACAAAACAGGTTTCTCGAACAGAATTTTTTGTGTGGATATTTGTCAAGATTACTTCTGTGAAAAAATTATTTTTTTTTGTAGCTTCAGTCGATTTTTTTTTTGTAGATTTCCTTTTCTACATGTAAGATTGCTTTTATGATTTGTCACCTCTTTTTGAACAAAATATAATGCTCATTCAAAATATTACTAAATTAGCAAATGTGTATACACTTGAAGAATTCTAATTTCTTTTTAATAATCGATCATAATACGTACTTCGAAAAGAAATCAAGTGGTTTAGAACGAAGATCTATTGAGGTAATTCTTATCAGTTTCCTTTTAGTTTTGTAGTGCTGCCATCTAGTGATTGTTATTCTAAAGACTCTCGCATTTCAATACCAACATGTTACTCCAAAATGTTTTCCTGAGGCAATTAGGACTTCCGATGATTAAAGATAAGAGTCATGTTTACCGTGAAATTGAAAACATTTGAATTTAAGCAATATTTGCCAGAGTGGAACCAAATTTGAAAGTTTTGTAAACAAGAGATAAAGTTTTTGTGTGAATATGCACTTCTAAAATTCAAACACGAGGAATAGTATTGATTACTTCGGCATTAACAACAAAATAGGCGTCCAGATATTGAGAGAAAATATATTTTAAACTGGATTGCAATGAAGTATTTTAATAAAAAGTAACTAAAAAAGAATGTAAAAATAACTTCTGTATTTGGAACTTAGAAATTTTAATGACTGTCTTCCTGTATTAGGTTGGATGACCAAGAAATACAACATTAACTTCCAAGTAATCAAAGTTAAGCTGAACAAAGTCCATGCATTTCTATCTTCGTTTCGTTAAAATACGCAAAAACAGTTTCGTTGCTATAAATACAATTATTAGACTTATTACAGACTGTACATTAAATCATCCCATTTTTGTAGACTCCATACCCTCCGACTCGTGTATATAAGACGATACATTGAGACCTTGGCATAGACACTAGTTGACTATATTACTTCTACACAATTACTGGGGGTGAATTATAATATATATCTAGGCATTTCATTTGAATGCGAACTGTAGATGCGCTTATGACTGACTTTTATAGACTATTTTTAAATAATTACTGACTTTTATGATATTACTGACTTTCATATGACTATTTTTAAATGAGACTTAATTTTATTTTCAACCTATTTTTAATTTTAAAAATTGAACTGTATGCCTTGATTGAACTGTATCTTCATCTAGAACGCTAGAAACCTTCTTGGGGTTGTCAAACACATTAAAATTCTCTGTATGCTTTGATACTTATGTCTTCAACATATTTATCCTTTGTTCTAACTATATTTCTATTTTCACCTCTAGTGCCGGCTACTAACGATGACCAATGAGTTTTTTTCTTTGAAGCGAAATGTAGATGGCGCTAGTGGTCGAACATGGCTCTGGTATCTATTCCATGTTGGATAGCAAGAAGGAAAATTGTCTTACAGTATCTTATTTGTTTGTACTGAAGACCCCTTTTTTACAGAGTGGACGTGAGCACCAAAAAAAAAAAAGACACGACGTTTTCAACAAATTGTTTCGATCGTTAGTAGATCACGTTAATTGGCAGATAGTCAATTAACGTGACACTAGAGCAACACGACAGGGCTTTGGCACCGGTCCGAGATCAACACCGAAGGGAAAGAACCGAGGACAATGCCTCGTTATTTTGAACCAATTGTAGGTGACGAGGTCAACACCTCAACTGGCACCCCACTCTCCGAACTTCCACACCAAGTAAACGTGAGAACGTTAGAGGCTACGGCAGATTTAACGTGCACCAGAACCCACTTACATGACGGTCTTTGGTTGGATCTAGTTTCGATATCGCAACCCTCCGGTTACTAATCTGTCACTCTTCACACCGGGTCCATCACGTTGGGTTGGCGTGGAAGTTTGGAGAGTGGAGTGACCTCGTCATTTGACCGTCGTTCAAAATTACGTGGTGTTGTCCTCGTTTCTTCCTTTTCGGGAATTGATCCCAGACCGTCAGTTATAGCCCGTGATTTAGTGTGACGGTTATTAAAAATATCAATAACAATACCAGTTCATGTATCAAATGAAATGTAAGAATCGGTCAATATGTCATATTTCTAAGTCCTACACCCATACTGTGTTATGCATATTTCATTTTGGAGAGCATGTTTCTAGCTGATAGGTAGTTAAGGAATAAAGCGAAAGAAGAAAAAGTTATTTACATGAGTTATTTATCGTACATTGGACAAAAGCACATTTCACTGCAAATTTACGATAGGCTTTACTCACCAAATTGGAAACTAAACAATGGTATATAAATCCCTGTTGGACGCTTAACACTTATACTTGATAGACTACAAAAGCCTCCAAATGGAAAGAAATTGGAACAAATCGTTTACATTGAGCGCGAATTCAAGCGGAACTCAAAAGCGAAACATTGGCGTGATGCAAAAGTTCATCCCGTTTTTTTTGCTAGATGGCATTACATCGCACAACCTAAGTGTTATCTACTTAACACGTCTAAAATTTCGATGTTGATTGCAAGAAGGAATTCCAGCGAGTACTTTGGAGAAAAATTGTGTTCTTGCTTTGCGTTTTTAAATTTTGTTCAGCGTTAAAAATGGCAGAAATTGAGGAGCATTTTCAACCTATTGTCATCAAAGAGACTGTCCCGCTTGGTAAAGTAAAATCGGAGCTAGACAGTGGCTCAGCTGACAGCCCAATCCAATGCAGTACAAGCGCAAGTGTTTCGGAAAACACAGTTCAGCGGACACTGTTGGATATGGGACTGTGCAGCAGACGTCTTACTCGTGTGACTCTGTTGACCAAGCGTCATCGTCAACTACGCCTACAGTGGGCCCGGGAACATCGAAAATGGACCACGGATGAGTGGAAGAGAGTTGCCTGGTCAGATGAATCCCGATTTCTCATTCATCACGTCGATGGTCGTGTCAGGGTACGCCGTCTGCCAGGCGAACAGTTGCTACCCTCTAGTACAGCAGGTCATACACAGGCTGTTGGTGGAGGTATTAAGCTTTGGAGGACGTTATCATTGGCGACTTTGGGACCCGTAGTTGTGGTAGAACAGACCATGAAATCTGCGAACTATCTGAATATCAATGCGGATCAGTTGCACCCTTACATGGCGTCTGTCTTTCCAACTGGAAATGGAATCTTCCAGCAGGACAACGCCCCGCGTCACAAGGCTCGGATTGTGTTGGAGCGGTTCGAGGAGAATACTGATGAATTCAACCTAATATCCTGGCCACCTAATGTCCTGGCCACCTAACTCGCCTGATATTAATCCTATAGAGCCCATTTGGGGTGTTATCATTGGCGACTTTGGGACCCGTAGTTGTGGTAGAACAGACCATGAAATCTGCGAACTATCTGAATATCAATGCGGATTAGTTGCACCCTTACATGGCGTCTGTCTTTCCAACTGGAAATGGAATCTTCCAGCATGACAACGCCCCATGTCACAAGGCTCGGATTGTGTTAGAGTGGTTCGAGGAGAATACTGATGAATTCAACCTAATATCCTGGCCACCTAATGTCCTGGCCACCTAACTCGCCTGATATTAATCCTATAGAGCACATTTGGGGTGTTATGGAGCGGCAGCTCAGAGCTTAAACACCACCATGTCCGAATATCTCGACCGCTTGCGTGACCGCTGCTTAAACATTTGGTACAACCTGTCTCCAGTCATGTACCAAAAACTTCTGGCATCTATGTCCAGGCGAGTTGCAGCTGTTTTGCAGGCCAAAGGAGGCGTTATTGGGTAGATGGTCATAATGTTTTATGTAAAATCCTCAATCTAGCTGCACTACGATTTAACGTTACCACTATGCCAAAGGCACCAATACGCATTACATTATGCGTAAACTACATTTTTCGAGTGAACCCATTTCCTGTTTTGTACTATGACAAAGCTACGATTTGTTATGATAATTGTTATTTTTAATTAACGTCGTATTAGAGCAACACAACGAGTTATTGACGACGGTCCGGGATCACTCCCCTAAGGGAAAGATCCAAGGACAACACCGCGTAATTTTGAATTACGGTCAGATGACGAGGCAACACCTGAGCTGGCACCCCACTCTCCAAACTTCTACACCAACCCAACGGTTGGATTTCCGATCACAACAGATTTAAGGTGCACCAGCCGCCTCTACATGATCAGCTTACAAACATCCATGCAGACACGATTTTCATGAGCAAACTGCCTTTGAGTCGTAACTCGATTTTTACGAAGAATCGAAACCTTGAAAGCGTTTTTTTAGAAACGTCAATTTTTTAGATTGCTACCTCTGGCGTGGTGTGGTAACAATATCTATTCAAACCTTTGTATCGAAGCTGATTTACTTCCATTGTGCAGAATAGACAAAAAAAATTTGCACATTGTTTCAAATCGACACTGATAGGCACGCATATTCTTTAGACATATATCAGTTTAGACAATCCATATGAGCACAGATGGTTTTCAGAAGGTCGTGTCACTAATGACATCATGATTCTTATAGAAAAGTCCTTTATTCCATGACACAGACAGTAAATTTAAAATCGTCACCTATAGGGCTATGGTACAGGTACTTTTCAAATACATACATACACTACCCTACAATAATGGACCGGACAGTAAGATGTGATGGTATAAGGTAAAGAAGACATGCTTTAAAAGGGGATGGTCCCCCACGTGTTGCAAATACTCTAGCAACCCTTCTGTGAAAACTTTCAGCAAGGTTTCGATACACATATATGGGCATTTGTGTCCATTCCTGCTGTAAGAATGTCGCCAGCTCAGCTGTAGATTTCGGACGTGGTTCCCTGGTCCGTAAGCGTCGCTCTAACGCCTCCCAAAAATGTTCTATGGGGTTTAATTCGGAACTCTGAGCTGGCCAGGGAAGACGTTTTACAACCATATCTTGATACCACTGCTTGACAGAGGCTGCAAGATGACATGTAGCGTTGCCATCCTGGAAGTAACATTCGCCCATTCCATGAAATTGCCAGAGCGTATGAAGAACCTGATGATCCAAAATGTTCATGTAGGCTACGGCGTTCAATTGACCAGCAACAACGTGCAATGATCCCAGGCCATACTACGAAAAACACCCTCTAACAAGTAGTCGGATTTTATGCAAATCCGCTGGCGTCCGATCCATTATTGTAAGGTATTGTATATACCAGTCATAACAATCCCTATAGTTTTCAGACAGGTGTAGGTAGTTAATTAACGTCACACAGCAGCAACACAACTGGCTATTGGCGACGGAAAGATCCGAGGACACCTCCCAACTTTGAACCGAGGTCACATGTTTAGGTTGAACACACACCTGAGCTGCATCTCACACTTCCAACTTAAACGCCGCACCGACGTGAGGACATTTGGGACCACGACAGATTTAAGGTGATCCACTACATATACGGCGGTCTTTGATAGGATCAAGTTCCGAATTCGCAGCCTTCCGGATGCAAATCCGCCACTCTTCCGACCGGGATACCGCGAGCCCAAATGGTTTTCAGAAGACTATATCACTATTACCTGGTGATTAGTATAGAAAAATCAGTGGTATGCCGATAAAGCACTTTCAAATAATCCAAGATTTCATGCGTCATGAATGGGAGAGCATTAATATTCAAGATGATCACAATATTTATTTTTTATGCTGTATGTACATTATCTACACAAGTAAAGTTATACCAGGGGTTCGGCTGCCAAGATGCCCAAAATGGGTTAAATTCCGTGAATAGCTGTCAAGAGGGGTAATCAACAATAATCCCGCTAACCCGGTCAAGCTCACTCCAGCGTTCCTCTCTACTCCTATGTTCCTCACAATTACCACAAGGCCATGCGCTCTCGACACCCACGCGCGCAAGACTATGCCTGGAACTAAGATTACAGTCAATTCCCAACAGTCAGATTGTTTCAAATCGACACCGATAGATCAATGGTACATGTACTCTTCAGGTAAGATAAGGTAATTTTAATTAACGTCGTACTAGAGCAACACAACGGGCGATTCAGGTACTCTTCAGACCAATTCCTGTGAAGACAGTTCATATGAGAACAAAATGGTTTTGAGAAGGCCCTCTACTAATACCTGATGATTCTCAGAAAATTCCTTTCTTACAGGACACTGACAGGAAATTTTACAGATTGTTTCAAATCGACAGAGATATATTAATGGTACAGTTACTCTTCAGGTAAGGTAAGGTAATTTTAATTAACGTCATACCAAAGCAACACAACGGGCTATTCAGGTACTCTTCAGACCAGATTCCAATGAAGACAGTCCATAAGAGCACAAATGGTTTTGAGAAGGCCGTGTCGCTAATACCTGGATGATTCTTATAGAAAATTCCTTTATTACAGGACACTGACAGTAAATTTTATAGATTGTTTCAAATCGACACCAATAGATTAATACTACAGGTATTCTTTAGGTAAGGTAAGGTAATTTTAATTAATGTCGTACTAAAGCAACACAATGGGCTATTCAGGTACTCTTCAGACCAATTCCAGTGAAGACAGTCCTTATGAGCACAAAATGGTTTTGAGAAGGCCCTCTACTAATACCTGATGATTCTCAGAAAATTCCTTTATTACAGGACACAGACAGTAAATTTTACAGATTTTTTAAAATCGACACCTATAGATTAATGGTACATGTACTCTTCAGACATATTCCAGTGATTTGGAGAGTGCGGTGCCATCTCAGGTGTTGCCTCGTCATCTGACCGTGGTTCAAAATTACGTGGTGTTGTCCTCGGATCTTTCTCTCAGGGGATTGATTCCGGTCCGTCGTCAATAGCCCGTTGTGTTGCTCGAGTACGACGTTAATTAAAAATTACCAATTGCCATATACCAGCGAAGACAGTCCATACAAGAACACATAGTTTTGAGAAGCCATGTCACTAATATCTGATGTAGAGTTGGTTGGTTTATTGCTTTATGGAGGCGCAAGGGCCATATTTGGCTGTGCTGCGCCAGTGACAGGACATACAGTATCAAGTAACGCACATGTACTGACATCGAAGAGAGGAATACACCCAAGAGGAATCGAACCTTCTCCATCTACAACTCGAAGGTTCATAGCACAGAGGGTATACTCACAGAGACACCACAACCCCGATGGTTCGTGTAGAAAAGTTCTTTATTACTAGTTTAGGCAGGAACTTTCACAGATTGTTTCAAATCTACACCGATAGATCAATTGTACAGGTACTCTTCTGGCATGTACCAATGAAGACAGTCCATACGAGCACAAATGGTTTTGAGAAGGCCGTGTCACTAACACCCGATGATCCGGCAAGAATCCACTTCGCCTGTCAGTTTCAACAAACGATCCGATCGAGCGAGAGAGCAATAGTTTGAAAAATCGCTTCCATCGGAGGTTTCGCTCGACGATGTGACACGGACTGTGACAACGCCGCGACGTGACGGGGAAGATAATGGAATTGAAGTGGAATGTCAATGGTGGCTTAACAAGACAGCTTACAGCTGGAGAAGTGCGTGGATTTAAAGAAAGTGAGCGACGGGTTTTCACTTTCGTGAGCATTCGGAGAAGAGTGGGACACCTTTCGAAAACACAGCAAGGGCCTGTGGCTTTCCTCATTTGGTACAGCTTCAGTCTACGTTTATAGCGGTGGCAACGGCCTTGGCCCTTTTTATTTTTATTTTGGCGCACTTCTAAAGTCGCCAAGGAAAGAATTATTTCAAATGAACCAATGAAATCAAACTACAGTTTAACGTATTTTGAAAGAACTTTCTAGAGTATTTAAAATGAAAATGTAAACTTTCCGTTTGCCGAGGTTATCGTAAAAACCGCAATAACCGTCATACAGATGGGTTGCCATAACCAGCCATAACTCGCTACTAGAAGTGAGTGAAAAAAAAATCGCCAAGGCCGTTGCCACTGCTATAAACATAGACTGAAGCTGTACCCATTATTTCTTTGGTTTCGCGACGGTTTTATAATCTTCCTTGAAGTTGGTTTTGGTTTTTGTGGCGCTGGGTACATAGGGGCCACGCCAGTTCAGTTGGTAGAATCGCGGATTAGCAACCGAAAGGTTGCGAGTTCGAAACTAGATTCAACCAAATTGACGAGTTTATGGGTGCAAGTGGCCTCAAATTTCCTCACGTTGGTGTGTGTGTGTGGAAGTTTAGAGAGTGGGGTGCCAGCTCAAGTGTGGCCACGTCACCTGACCGTAGTTCAAAATGACGTGATGTTGTCATCCCGTACCGTCGCCAATAGCCCTTTGTGTTGCTCCAGTGCGAGGTTAATTAAGATACCTACATACCATACCTACCTTTCATAAAATTGTGGCTTAGTGTATTTGCCCTTTGTCCTACCAACCTGAAAGTTAATGGCGACGCAGGCTGGATTCCTTCCTGATGTACACTCATTGCCATAAAAATTTGCGCACCAAGAAAAAGTCTTCAAAATGAAACGAAATTTTACACATGTAAGTACTACTTTGATATAAGTAAGTGATTAGAAAATCAAAGAAAAAGGATAATTTATTGCAGAAATAAGTACAAATGAACGGAAGTTTTAGTACTGTGTTGGACCGCGAATGCACGATGCGATACGAGCGGGCATTGAGGCATACAAGTTCCGTATGATGTCCTGAGACATCTCGTTCCACATTTGCTGTAAACGCGCCTCTAGTTCGACCAAAGTCGGAGGGTGTCCAACTTGCCGTCCCAAATGATTCCAGATATGCTCGATTGGTGACAAATCTGGATATCGAGCAGGCCAGGGAAGGGTGGTATAGTGGCGGAGGCAGTCTTGTGACATCCTTGCTGTGTGTGGCCGAGCATTGTCTTGTTGAAATATGGCTCCTGGGAGCCCTGCCATGAGTGGCATCACATGTGGCTGTAGGATGTCATGGACGTACCGCTGGGCTGTCATTGTGCCATGGATCAATATTAGGGGTGACCGTGTATCGTAAGCAATGGCACCCCATACCATCACACCAGTTGTGGGAGCGGTGTGTCGCTGTAAAGCGAAGGCACGATTGAGGAGTTCACCACGGGGACTCCACACACGAACACGATTGTCATCACTGCTCAAATTGAATCTAGATTCGTCGCTGAAGACGACCTGGTTCCATTCCGTTGTAGTCCAATCCCGTCGTGTGCGACACCACTCCAAATGGAGGCGTCGGTGAGTGGATGTCATTGGCAGCACACGTAATGGGCGCCGCGATACCAGATGTCCTTCAGCCAGGCGCCTTGCGATGGTTCGGGAATACACAGGGTCCCGTAGTGAAGGTGCTGCCTGTGTCTGGATAGCGGCCAATGAGGCAGTTGGCTCTACGCATGCGTTTCGTATGATGTGACGGTCTTCTCGACGACTGGTCTGTCGAGGGCGTCCTGAGCTGGTCGCCGTGTAAATGACGTCTCTTCTGTCCACTGGTCCCAACACCTCCTCACAGTAAAATCAGAACGGCCTACTTGACGAGCTACTCGCCGAGCTGACCACCCAGCTTCCATCATCCCGATGATTCTACCCCTCTCGAACTCTGACAGCTGCTCATATTGTCTTCGATGGCGGCGTAACGACATGTCTACCTCAGCGTTTTCTTTGCAAAAGATTAAGTACACTCAAACAAGCTCTGCTTACCTGTTTTATTCTCCAAGGAGAACGAAGTTCAACGCCCTCTAGTGGCATTACGCAATGCGCAATCACGCTGCATTTCTAATTATTTACATATCTGGCCGACATGTACCTTCATGCCAAGTTTCGTTACGGTCCCACAATTATTTCTTGGTGCGCAAAGTTTTGTGGCAATGAGTGTATTTCTATTTTTTAAGTCAGTCGAACTTTCCTTCTATATGCGTCCGTTTACTTTACGTTGTTTAGCTCAAACAGGGCCATTGTACCATGAACCAAAATATCACCCATATATAATGGAGAAGAAAAGTGCCCAGTGATATGAGGAATAAAAAATAAATCAAAGATTCTAAAAGTTAAAAACATTTATATTAATTAAAAGCTGTAAAACTTATTGGAATGATTGCCATAAACAAAATTATAATCTATTACGTAGGTGATTGGCCATTATATTATGACCACACCCATTTATAGTTGTGACATCATACTATGGCCAATCACAAAAGTATGACAACTCAACTTGTTAGTTTGTTCGTTTACCTAATCATAACCATACAATAAGGAGGTGCAAACGTGTGAAGATGGATTCTAATAAACATAGGTTATCTTAAACACAAACCAACTAATCACTATCGTAAGACACGTTAAAATTGTATTCCTTAGTGCTTTAATTTTATCCCTTAATGATAGTTTATCATGCTACCCTAATATATTTAGGATACCGAGTTGTTTGTACTCAATAAAAGATCAGTCGAACTAAAACCAGCCTTTTCGTTACGAAAGTTGACTCTTCTTAGATCCATCAGTAGAACAAACACAAGAAGGGCTGTGTTTGAGGCAAGAAAACAAAAACAAACGCACAGATCAATTAAAATTGAGAAACAGACATTGCAAAAAGCAATTTTCAATTAAATCTTTCTTCCAGAACTCTCCCTTGACAAAATATAATGCAAACTATGTCCAAACGCTCTTTGTGAATTTTTTACGAAAGAGACAACTGGAAGAGATTTGTGTGAGCACAAGGTTCCACAGATGACAAGCAACCTCTCTCCACGTGCTTCACACCAAGGCACCGCGACCTTTGTGGCCGAACCACACTTTAACACGCAATTACCGCACATGTGCCGATGAACTTTGTTAGACCTGCCGCCAGGTCATCTCGTGCGAAAGTGTTAAAAGAGTTCCCGATTTCGTTCATGCCCCGCAGTGACCGGGTTTCAGTGTGTCAAGGCTGCGATCTCTGTGCATCTGACAGAGGTTCTTTGTTAGGTAACAGAGGTGGAGGAAATTGCCCATTACGGAGATGGTTATGTCACGGGTGATGTAATGGTGCTCGGGAGGTTGGTTACTTCAATGGGAATCGGGATGGCGAGATGAAGAAAGCGCAGGTAATTTGAAGGAATATGTTTTTTTTTGAGGTTTTTCCTCCCAGTCGTAGGTATGCTTTGGTTAGTTGTTTCGGCATCTTGTAGCACAATGCTCACGTTTGCAGCGCCAAACGCAAGATAACGTCATGCAAAAAGTGTCGTGAAAGAAGGGAAAATAAGGATTGGGTAAGAGAGATGCCAGCACAAGATTATCTTGGTTACCCTTTGAGCGCGACTCTTCACTGAAGACAGTAAACTCAAGTCAAAAGAGAAGATCTTCAGCGTTCCTCGAGTTAGTAAAGCCCGTACACACCTTAAGGAAATCTCTCTCTCTCTCTCTCTATATATATATATATATATATTTTTTTTTTTAAATTTATATTTTATTTTATTTTATTTATTTTTTATTAATTTTTTTTTTTGACGGGCACATTTGATCTAAGTCATTGGCCACTACAAGGCCGGAAGTGATGGCCACTTGTGAAGGAGCACCCAGTGGGAGGACCATCATTTATACTTCGTAATTTTGAACCATGTTCAGATGACGAAGCAACACCTGAGCCGGTATACGCTTACAAACATCCATGCCCGAAACCGGATTCGAACCGGGGACCTTCCGATCTAGAGGCTAACACCTTAACCACTATACCGGTTGGTCGGCTATATATATATGTATATATATATGTATATATATATATATATATATGTATATATATATATATGTATATGTATATATATATGTATATATATATATCTGTATGTGTATATATATATATATATATATATTCTCAGAAGGTTTCATGCTCGCACGTTGGCGTATACGTTTGGAGAGTGGGTTGCTGACTCAGGTATTGACCTCATCGTCTAACCACTGTACAAAACAACGTGGTAGTGTGTTTCCCTTGGATATTGATCTCGGACTGTCACCAATGCCCCTTGTATTACTCCTGCGTGGCGTTAATGAATAACCAACTATCACCACACATAAAAATCCCCTACCATTCAAGAATTAGTCCACTTCTTTTCTTCTCTTTTCCCCCGTAAGTCTTTGTCATTCTTTGCCTTAGCCTGCCTGATATATCCTTTTCACCTCAATCACCCTTCGAACTTTCTCACCTCTTCGTTCTAACCACGGCTTCAAACAGATTCACTCAATCAAGTTGCTTTGTTTTTCATCCCTTTCCGATTGACTATGCATTCCACCACAGCACTTGAGATGTACTTGACACTAAACTTTCTCAATAAAACCTTAATCCAATAATTTTCCTCGAAATCCGTAACGCCCTAGTGGAAGGGCTAAACTATATATATATATATATATATATATATATATATATATGTGTGTGTGTGTGTGTATGTGTGTATATATATGCACAATCTCTACATATTCCCCAACGTGCATACACAAATCATCGTTTTTCTCTTTATCGTCAAATACCAACACAGGACGTAACAAAATAAAATCTACCGTTACATTATCTGATTTTGGCGCTATACAGACTATTGGTGACCACCAGCGATCAAATCTGCAGGGACAGATGGACAGATCCCAGAACAAAACCTTGTAATTTCGAACAACGGTCAGACGACGAGGTCAACACCTGAGCAAGCACCCCCACTCTTCAAACGTACACACACACCACGCCAACGTGAGGACATTTGAGGAGACGACAGAATTAGCGTCCACCGTCTCCTATGTTGATGACGGTCTTTGCTTGGATTGAGTCTCAAACTCGCAACTGAGGTTGCAAATCCACGACTCCAACAACTTAGCAAAGCTACCCGAGGAGGTTTAAAGGAATTTTTCTAAAACTACACGAATTGTTGCCATGATGGGAAAGTAATTTTTTTGGGGGAAGGGGGTCATTGAGACGAAGCAAACAGGAGGGGAAACCCCTAAGTTCTTTCAAATCTTTCTGTTAATTTTGAATTTTAGTTCTTCGATTTCTCGATCTCCTCCCTCGTTTAAACGTTTTACTTCTTGCTACTTTCTGAACACAAAAAGTGGTCTGATGTCAATCAATGCAAACCAGAATTTTTTTTTTCTTCAGATCCATTGTTTCGTGATTCACTTAAAACTTAGAATCACGCCTGAAGCGTAACTTCAAAGTGCCTTAGAACAAAGAAAGTAATTGACGTCAGCGTCATAAAAATGTCATTTTCGGAAACAAACTGAAAGGAAGGTGCACACGAACTTTGCTTAACCGGTAACACATCCATCATTTTAATTTTAAGTCAACTTTCGTTTTCGCATTTTGTTGTTTGAAAACAAGTGCTTCATCACACGCTATTGGAATTGTGACAGGAACCATAAATACCAAACTGAGCATTTCGATTTTATGTGCTTCAAAGCACTCCATTCCTGATCACAGCCATCTTGTATCACTTTGTCATGCACCATAAAAACTTGATGCGGTTACTTTCGATTAACTACGGAATCTAACAACCAATTTCGCCACGTCGTAAAGAAACTAAAGCGCCTTTAATACACCGTAAATTTGACACATGAGTCGCTCAGAAGCCAATACGCTTAAATACATGTTTTGATATATTTTTATTTTCATAAATTTTAATGAAATAAATAACATTATTTTTAGAAAAAAAAGAATTTACTGGTTGCTTCGTTTTTTCTTGGTCAGAAAGCCCTTCTTTTTACAGCTTCTGAATGTGTTATAGAATAATTTCATAAGCAATTGTGAATAAGTCCACTTTTTTTCAATATCTTTTGCATATAAACTTTGAAGTAAAACTAAATTCTTCTTCTCTCGATATGTGTTGGTAACACCGAGGCCACGTTCCAAAACAAGTCTTTGAAAAAAGTGTTAACCGGATAATAATCCGTCATCCGTTTCATCAGTTCTGAAGTTGCATTTACGAACGCTTCCATACATTACAACATGAATTGATAAAAAACAGAACGATCTATTTTTACATAAATTTCTTGCGTTTTTATTTGAACATCCTGTACATACCTTGTTTTGTTGCAAAGCCTACCCTTTGAAAAGAAAACCCAAAATTTTAAAAACCAATGTATTAAAAAGCATTAATTTTTTCTCAATTTTTGTTTTCTGGATTTAACTGCATTGGCTTCTGAGCGACTTACTTAATAAACTGAATAATTTTCCCGTCAACCATTTGATGGTCATTGAGCAAAAAGCATGCAGGATGTGGATGAAAGATATTTATTGACTTGTAAATGCTATTGAAGTCATCACTGTGGGAAATGTTAAATGTATTGTTAATCATTGGGATCTGATGCATAACAATTACTATCACCAGCAGGTATAGCTTTGGGGAGGGGTACCCCGGAGAGTCAATAATTACAGTGGCGAACCAATCGTCATTTCTAGAAGGGCGGTCCCAAACACCATGTTGGAGATGTGGCCCCAAGCATCCGTTTCCAAGGTGTGACCCCAAGCGCCAATATTTTGAGGGGCTACTCTAAGCGTCAATGTTTGATGGTGTGAATCCAAGCGCCAATATTTTGAGGGGCTACTCCAAGCGTCAATGTTTGGAGGTGTGGCCCCGCGTCAATGCTTGGAGGGGCGACCCCAAGCATCCGTTTCAAGGTGTGGCCCCAAGCGCTAATATTTTGAGGGGATATTCCTAGCGTGAATGTTTGGAGGTATGGCCCACAAGCGTCAATGTTTGGAGGGGCGACCTCGTTACTGTTTCAAGGTGTGGTCCCAAGCGACAATATTTCGGGGAACAACTTCAATCGTCAATGTTTTGAGGTGTGGCCACAAGCATCAACGTCAAGAGGGACTGCCCTGAGAATAATGTCAAGAGATGTGACCCCAATATACAATACATAGACGGGTAGTCCCGAGCGTCAATCTATGCCTAGAGGGGCAGCATTTTATAAAAATTAAAAAAGTCCTGTGTTTTTTCTTGAAAAAAATGTTTTTTAATATTTTGCACAATTCAGTTCTGGTCACCGAAGTATTTTCTACATTTTCGAATGTGAAGTGAATGCTTTCATGTACTCTATCTTGAAAGTACAATGCTTACAAGTCAATACTTTCTCTATTTCATGTGGTCAATTAATACAATTCTCACATTTAATTTCCCAAACATTTTGTTCAACATCCCCCCCCCCACTTTTCAAAGTCGATTTCCTTCAAACATAGAGGCGTGACAGAGGTTAGTGGGTAAAAAGAGAAAAGGGGAACGTTAAGAGACTTATGATAATTGTTTTTGAAGAGTTAATTTTAGGTATAGTCAATGAATAATCTGGAAGATTGATATCAATACAGAAAAGAAAATATGATTGCGAGCGAAAATGTTTTGAGCGTCACAAAATGCCAAATCGCCTTAAAGCGTAGGAATGGGATGAAATTGAAGACGTTCTAATTGTGGTAATATAACCGAGGTGTGCCTTTTTTCATGCATTTTAATGAACTTAAGAATTAAAATTTACGCCAGTAAAATTTTACGAAATGCTGTTATTGGGTTGATGCAAAAGTGTTATCTACTTTTAACCTATCACAACCACACACACACAAAGTGTTATCTACTTCACACAAGTAAAATTTTACGAAATGCTGTTATTGGATTAATGCAAAAGTGTTATCTACTTTTACCATATCACAACCACACAAAGTGTTATCTACTTCACACCAGTAAAATTTTACGAAATGCTGTTATTGAGTTGATGCAAAAGTTCATCCCGTTTTTTGTGTTAGATGCATTGCATCTCACATAACAGAAGTATCTACACACCAGTAAAATATTACAAAATGCTGTAATTGGGTTGATGCAAAAGTTCGTCCATTTTTTTTGTGTTGTCATTGCATCTCACAACCAAAGTGTTAGTTACTTCACACGTGTAAAGTGTTGATGTTGTTTGAAAGAAGGAATTCCAGTGAGTACTTTGGGAAAAAATGCGTTGTTGGGTTGCGTTTATTAAATTGTGTTAAGCATTAAAAATGGCAGAAAATAGGGAGATTTTTCATTACCGAAAAGGAAAGAATGCTTCATGCACACAAAAGAAGATATTTGTTGTGTAGAGTAAAGGTGCCATTGACGATTCCACGTGCCGTAAGTGGTTCAGAAAATTTCTTCATCTAGATCAGTTCCTTAGAAAGAAACCTGAGAAGTTCTATAAGTGCGGGATGATACAGCTACCGGAGAGATGGAGAAAAATCATCGAGCAGAAGGACGCCAACTATATTAATTATATGTAATTTTTAGTAAATAAAATAATTTTTCTTCAATTTTTGTAAAAAAAAACGAAACAAATTTTTGCATCAGCCTCATTTTTTGAATAATTGTATCACATTTCGAGAAATAAAATCATTTTATGTGAATGCTACATTCATTACAAATTCAAATAATATATGAAATGTGAGTAACCACTATCACTAGCAATTATGTAAGTTTAGCGCGGATAACTACGACTTTGTCTCTGTGCTAGTAATCAATAAATCAATTGCATTTCAATTCAATTTACCTGATAAGTTCGTTACCCTCTCATTTGCCCTGGGGAAATGATTGATGATAAAATGAAACTATCAGGGAGACGAGACAGGAAAAGAAAAAATGTTGCGTTACGACGGACATGCCGAGTTCTATAAACTCTAAGAAGAAAAAAATAATTGGATTCCATCATAGTTTACGCATACGGTCCTTAACTCCACTAACGAAATTTTAATCAATGTAACTCGAGACAGTTCTTTATTATTCTATCCAATCGCTCTAAGTGCGTTTAAAAATACACTCTAGGAACTAAGATTAAATTTAACTAAAGAAGTTTTCATTTCGGAACTTTACTCGGAGTCAACTTGATTATATAGAAGACCCATGCAAATAGATTGTCTCACTAGAGCAAGGGCTATGGTAGCTCGGATGGAAGAGAAACGGATTAGCAAACGGAGGGTTCCGAGTTCAAAACCAATCAAAGACCGACGTGTACAATGGGAGCTAGTGCAGGTTAAATCTGTAGTGGCCTCGAATGTTCTCATGGTGGCGTTGTGTAGTAGTTTGGAAAGTCGATTTCTAGATCTGTAGTTGGCCTCATCTGACCGCGGTTCGATATTACGAGGTGTTGTCCTCGATCTTTCCCTTTGGGTATTGATCCTAGACATTCACCAATAGCCCATAGTTTGATCCAGTGCGACGTTAATTAACGACATACAAACCTACCATTAAATTTTCTCGCTGGGAATTTTAATTATTTGTAAGCGATTATATTAAAGATCTCTGGCAACACAATAACGTTTATGTATGGGAAATGCATTGAAGAACAATATCGTGGATGTATTGGCACGATGTGGAAGTTTAGAGAGTGTGACCTCGTCATCTGACCATGGTTCAAAACTACATGGTTTCATCTTCGGATCTTTCCCTTCGGGGGTTGATCGCGAACCTTCTCCAATAGCTCGTTACGTTGCTTCAGTGAGGTAAATGTATTGAAGAACAATATAGTGAATCTATTGGCACGGTATGGAAGTTTAAAGAATGTAACCTCGTCATCTGACCATGGTAAAAAATTACGTGGTTTCATCTTCGGATCTTTCCCTTCGGGGGTTGATCGCGAACCTTCTCCAATAGCTCGTTACGTTGCTTCAGTGAGGTAAATGTATAGAAGAACAATATAGTGAATCTATTGGCACGGTATGGAAGTTTAAAGAGTGTAACCTCGTCATCTGACCATGGTAAAAAATTAAGTGGTTTTATCTTCGGATCTTTCCCTTCGGGGGTTGATCGCGAACCTTCTCCGATAGCTCGTTATGTTGCTCCAGGGAGGTGTTAATTAAAATACCTACCTACCAAAAGCAAGCAGCACAACGAGCTACACAAATATATGACCAACAGAAGGATATTTGTTATATTACAACAGTTAAGTGTAAGCAAATAAAACAATGTATCCCTCAAAACACCATTTTATTTATAAGTAATGTAGTATTGCTTTTATCCCACAGCACATATAAGGATTAATGTTGTTTCTAATTCCTCCCGGTCGAAAACATGCTAGACAAAACCATAAAATCCACTTACAAATCCCTAAACCATCAAAGGATTCATCAAAAGTCATGGGAATGCAAATCGAGACGCGAAAGCGTGTGAGTTCGTGCATTTAGGACAAATAGGAATATTATGTCCATTTTTAAATTTGACGGTATCAGTATGACCATTTCTGGATCTTGACACAGCCACCTGTGATTTTCGATCGCATAACACTTCCAAAGCATACCCTAGGCAAGTTTCCTTATACCAATCATGAGTAAGGGTAGTTTCTCCATATAATATTAATGCAGATCATAGATAACATTTCCTGGAACATTAATTGGTTAATTGGTACTTAGTCTCCAAGGCACCTTCTTTATCCAGTCTGTCTACCATATCATTTCCCTTAATGTTAATATGAGAAGGGATAAGATATCAGCATTTTTTGACATACTTTTGGGCTCAGACAGCTTATAAAGACTAAAACCACATGTATTGATTGAAAGAATCACAGAAAAAATTACATTGATTAAGAAAGTCGATACTAGTTAGAAGTCATGCTGAGACTTCAGTTTACATAACGGAATATTCGTGTGCACCCTTTAAAAAATCAATCAACGTAAATCAAAGTTACGCTAATCCTACAAGTAAAGCTTATGGAGTATTTTAGTTATGGGCAAGTAAAACGTGTAGATACATTAATTAAACAGATGACAACCTTAGTCAAAATGGCAGAAGAAACCCTTTCTAAACAACAACTTATGAAGATTAAGAACTTAGAAGTTATCATTAATGGCCATTTCGGTGGAGCAAACCATCCTTTACCATCTGGACAGAAGTAACTGATGGTGGATGTCTTGTCCTGTTGATCTTTTCTAGTTTTAGTCTAAAAAAGACTAAAAACAGAGAAGATCGTCAATGGACATTTTGGAGGAACCATCAGTTACTTCTATCCTGATGGTATTGTTTTGAAGGGGTTTTCATTTTTAACTACATTAATTATGCATGTAAAATATGTGTAGATGCAATAATTACTGATGAACAGAATGAAAACCCTGGTCGAAATGGTAGTAAAAATGGAAATACTTCAAAACAACAACTAATAAAGATTAAAACAGAAAAGATCGTTAATAATCATTTTGGTGAATCAAGACGTCCATAATTATCTGGAGATAAATAAGTGATGGTTTGTGTTTCACTTCTCACCGAAATTGCCATTGACGATCTTTTCAAATATTTCCACCCTCCGAGTGGTTTTCGACGAGTTATCTCGTCCACCAATTATGCTAATAGCAAGATATCTCGTCATCAAGATAGTGGCAATTTTTGCTGATAACTAGATCAAGATTTGGTCAGTTTCCTTCTAATGACGAGATATCTGGTCCATCAAGATGTGGTCAGTTTTGCTAATGACGAGATACCTCGTCGAGATAACCACCAGGATGGTTAATTTTTTGTAGTCGTTGTTTTGAAATTTAGGATTTTAACTTCATTAGTTATCACGGAGAAGTCGTTTGGTACCAGTGAAAAGGGGTTCGAAAATTAATGATTTGATCTTATGAATCCGGGTGCAGAAAGTGCTTAAAACTGCGACGCACGTCGCAGAACAAAGTCTTTGCAGAACAATTTTTCCTTAATTTTGTCAAAATTTTGGACGATTTTTTTTAAATCATAAGTTACGATGTTCTGCAGTGCAAAGCGCGCTCTTTGCTACACTTTTTTTTTCTCTAGCTATGGAACACCCTCCCTACACCGCTTCAAATTACCACAAACACTTTATAAACAATACATCTTCTATGTCCAATGACAAAACATTTAACTTCAAAAGCGATCGACAGAATTGCAAATTCTGAAAGTATGCCTTGGTTTTAAATAAAGTAAGTCAATCAATTTTGATGTTTCATTACAAATATGTAATACTTATTTAGAAGATAATTGTATCTACGTCTGTTTTCGATTTGACTGCAGTTTTCAAAATTCGGACAAAATGCCTGCAGAACAATTGCAATTGCTTGGAGCTGTGTTGCAGAACACTGCATATAATTCTGCACCTGGGCCTATGAATACCAACTTTTACAGGCTTGATGGCAGATATCGTTTCTTAAGAGAGTGGAGGAAAACCTCCAAGTGTATTCACAACAAAAAAGTAACTTTAACTACATTAATGACATAAAAATAATGTACTCAAAAAAAGTTGAAATTTAAAAAAAAATTAAGAAAACCGTGCGAGAGATAATAAAGGGAAATTATTTTCTAAGCATGTCCTTGTCATTACATTTGTTTATGTAATGAGGAAATATAACCGTGTGCATTCAGATTACAAAAAATATTCAAAACAGGGTGTAAGGGATGGATTTTTCTTTCGATCTTACCTCTAAACACTAGGTGATCTGTTAAATGGAAACTATCAACTCCCTTGCTTGTCTCACCACTGTCGTCCCATTGACATCGCTAGCGCCAGATATAGTGACATGTGTTGATCGTTTTCTGGGAAAAAGTACTATACCGCATATCTGGCAACTGTCACAGTCGAGAGACGAAAGGAGACAATGCCTCCCGACAAGCCAGGTATGGCGAATCAGTTTTTTGCTCTTCGTCCATTCGGACGCGTTGGAGTGTTCGAAAATTTCACGGTCGTTTTGCGGCAGCAGCTGCAGCTTAAAATAAGAGATGAAAAACGAGACAGCTGCCGAAATTTATTTTCGCATGCTAACTCCAAAACAGGGAAGGAGAGATCCGGAGTAAATGAAAACAATGGCTTCTTCCTCGGAGGTTGGCCTGGCTCCTCGAGGGGTTTTGGTGTTATTGCTTTTTGGGAGGGGCGCGGTCTGCATGGTTTTTTTTTTTTTTTCATTCCGAATCGGATCGTTATTTGGGAGAGTCGGAGGCAAAAGAACGAACTCTTAAACCGGCGACACAAGATTTACAGGTTAATTGTCTTGCAAAATTCAGAGGCTGGAAATAAACTTATTTCGGGTGAAAGAAAGAAGGGCGGCTACCGTGAGAAGGCAGTCGACCTTGGGTCAGTTGATTTCTGAATAGGTGTGAAAGCGCGCTTGGATGAGGCTGCCATTTCTTTTACATACAACGGGGTATTGGTGACGGTGTAACGTCCTTTACAGGTAGTTTCAAGATCAGAGGTTAACACCAACGACCTCCGGCCGCAACATTTATCGATTCCATGGATTTTTTAACCTTTAATCTGCGGCAGGTACAGAATTGTTACCACTAAAATGTCGTTTACACCAGCGGCATGGTATTGATCTGTGTACGGTGAATGTTATCCCCCTTTTAAGTGACCGCTAGTATCAATCACCATTTACGAGCTGTCAGTGACTTTCTAGACTCAGTGACTTTTTTCTCCTCTCTAAACATAGAAGCTTTTAGGAGAAACGACACTAATTGTATCGTCAAGATCTCGTGTCGGGGTGGCGAGCTTTCAACTCCAATTTTGTTTTCCACCAGAAGTCGGTAATGATCAAAGGACTGTAAATTTTTGGGAGACATTTCTCCGAGAGGAAATGTGGGGTGAAAATGCTCCCCTATTTTGTTCCCTTTAGGGTATTACTTGACAATCGACGCTATCCTCTGCCCTTCGCCACCCCGTGGTCACTTACGCCGTCTTTTGTTCACTCTCTGCGATATTTTGCCGTCTTCGCTTGCCCTGACAACATCTCCAGCCAAACTGTCAGTGAGTGACATATTCGATTAAAATAGCATGGACGAAAGAGCTAGTGATAACATTAATGGAACTATTTAGAGAGAGGACTGTTCCTTTCCTGTTGCCGATAAAAGTCTTCAAAGCGTTTACACCGGAAAGGGTCGAAAAAAAGGTTCGAAAAAGAGTCAGAAAAGGTCTTCCTCATAAGAAAGGAGGGGGGGGGGGAGGAATATTTGCAACTCCTGTGTGTTATTTAGTTGTTGAGTGTGTTGTGTGAACATTACACAACTCTTGCTGTGCGAACATCACACTACTCTTGTTGGATGATCATGACACTATAGACCAAGAGATAGGACGCATTTTATTTACCCGAGTTTACCATGAACTTTGATGTGTGCTTAAGAATACCCATAACCCACAGTCTTCAAAAAGGTATTTCTTAAGGTTGGCGAGTGGTGGAGGGGGGGGGGTGCGAGTAATGACGTCATCAAGATGGCTGCCGCGCAAAAGTGTGACACTTTACTTAAACGAATCTAGCTCCTCAACAAAGCGTCGTAGAGCATTGTACTTCTTTTTTAAATTGCTCGTAATTAAATAACCATTGTGTGTTTTATCTAATAACAATATAGTTCATAAGTGTAATAGTTTTCCTGATATTTAGCCCCAAACGTACATTTTACGAGTTTTTCTGTTTCATAGTGAATGTTTAAAGCTCAACAACTCTTAAACCGATAAGACAATAAAAAATAGGCAAGATTTAAAATGTTTGCTAAGATTGTAGAGTTTTAAAAAATACCATAAAAATGGCTATGGATGCATAACGAGATAGTAAATGACGGGTATTGTCTTACCCTTGAAGCCAAGAACTGCTTGACCAGCCCGCTGTGGCGGGGGTCTTGAGAGTTAACACTGACCTCTCTGGTGTATTAGTTTGGAGTTGTAATGTATTATAATCACAAACAAAGACTAAATAGCAAGCAAATAAAATAAATAATTTTTATGTATATTTTGTCTATTGCATTGTGCTTATCTTCATAGTAGTACTTATGGACCTCTAAAATATGTTTTGATAAGTACTCTAACGTAATATTTATCTGCTAATTAACTAAATCTAAAAGTAATGCTAAATCGTACATAGATGTCAAATTTAAAAAAATGCTTTAAACAAAAACAATTTAAAATTAGCACTTGCGTTCTTGTTTAAGTAGTTTTTTTTTTAATCTACTGTCCTTATAACTCATCATCGGAGTCTGTGTCACTATCACTGCTTTTTAAAACAACTTGATCCTGTGTAGAAGTATCGTCATTTTCAGGCGGAATTATATCAGGTGGCATAGACCCTTCATACCACTTAACCTGGTATTTCCTGTTTTATAAGTTCCATCCATGACAGGTTGGGGCAATGTTTTCCAGAGGGTTACAGAGGTTTGCACGTTTCCACATCCAAGATACAGCATTGCTCCGCTTGACTTTTCTTCCAAAGCAGCTTTTGAAGGAGGAAGAGTATGAGCAACAGGCCTAAGTTTTGTCAACGGTTTATTTATTAGCAGAGGAGTCGTTTTCTTTTTAAATATACTGTATCGCACTTCTGATACTGAGACGTACGAAGGATTTCCATACATACCACACACAAATGTCTACACCAATCAGCAATGATTCATCCACCAAGACGGATTCTCCTAATTTAGCCAGATTTTTTTGATTAGCCATGCTTTTTGTGAGAATATTAAAAGGTTTTATTTTACCTTGTCTGGTAAAAGCAGCAGTGTAATCTGAACCAGTCAAGGCGTGAAAGCCTGGCAGGCCATCAGCTATTTTTCTTCCTATTTCTTTTGCTATTTTTGAGACGTTAATATATATTCTAGAGTTGTTTGAAGATACACCACATTCAAACCATAAGGGTGCATTCTTTAAGTTCTTTTGGTGATAGATCATTAACACAAAAATATCCGAATCGTTTGCTCGCACAAAAACACTTTTCTCTTCACTATTTCGAGTCGTGTGTGTGTGTGTAATATACCAAATTATCCTCTTATCTGCTTCATTGTGTTGGCATGCAAGTTCTTTCACCTCATTTACGTTCATGTTGGTGCCTATACATGAGTACATGTAACAAGTCTGTTCTACAGCAACATATAATTTTTTATTGTCAAGCAAGTGACAATATTTGGAAGATCTCCATTCTTTACATTAAAACTTTGTTAAAGATGTCTTGAACGATTCACTTCTTAGTGTCACTGAAGACTTTTTTGGAATTTTTGTTCAGGTTCAAACATTTTTATTTCAGTCACTAGTGTTTTAGCATTACGTATATCATGTTCCGTATCCTTGATAGTTGAAGTGCCATAGACGTCAAACACTAAGTAAATTTCTCTGGCTTCTTCTTTACAGATTAATCCCAGAATGTTGTTGGCAAGAGCTCCATAGTTATCTGGGAATTGAATTGTGTGCAGAATGAACATAGCATCAAAGACTATTGTGTCCACAGTAAGTGGAGCAGATACGATATCTTCTTTTTGAAGCTCTTCCAACTTATGCACCAGTTTTGATTTGCATGTTTTATTCAGTGAGTCATCCATCTGTCCAAGAGCTAAGGGAACTGGGGTAAGAGGATAGGCCAAAACATCCCTCATATCACACTTCTGTTCAGAGGCAATATTGGTCTTGCAAAAAGATCACGCGTGCATTTTACGACATGGAGTTTTTAATCTGATCCTTGGATAGTTTTAGAAGCACACACAAAGGCACAGTTCAAAAATTTTTTCTTTGTATTGGAAGTTCAACATTTCTTGGTTCACTAACATACAACGTCTTAAAATTTTCAAAGGTCTCTGTGCCTTTGAAGTATGCACTAAGTAGATCTGTACTTACTTTATTGTCCACAACATGCCCATTTGATATGTTTCTAAAAGGAGTTTCTCTGTCCATTTCTTCAAAAGGATCTGAAAAGTTCTTGAGTGAAGATATTACACACTCAACATCTTTGCTGTCTTTTTCGATCCGACTTTCTTGAAGGTCCTGTTTAGAGTCTGGTTTCCTGGATACATCACTGCCTTCAAACAAACTTGTTACTATTTGCTCCGTAATTATCTAGTTTTCATCCACCTAGCCCTAGCTGAATCAGAGTTGACAAACGCTGTAATATTAATCATGCATCCATCCATGCAAAATTAAAATTTGTAAGCAGATTATTACCCTCATCGTGATAAAAATTTCTAAATGCAATATTTTCCTAATATGTTACAGATACAGAATGTTTCTTTCGATTCGACTAATTTCGGTAAAACGTATTAATATTGCCAGTGCAACAATTTTCAATTTTCTTAGATTGCAAAAAAAGTCAAAATATATATTAGATACAATAGCCACCTCTCCTTTATCTTAAATTTAGAGAAGTGCAATGTTAATTTAGCATTAGTTAATTAGCTGGTAAATATTACAATAGAGTAATTATTAAAACATATTTTAAATTCATAGGTACTACTATGAAGACACTTACAATACAAAAGACACAATATACATAAGCATTTGTTATTTAGTCTTAGTTTGTGTTTATAATACATTACAACTCCAAACTAATACATCAGAGAGGTCAGTGTTAACTCTCAAGATCCCCGCCACAGCGGGCTGGTCAAGCAGTTCTTGGTTTCAAGAGTAAGACAATAACCGCCATTTACTATCTCGTTATGCATCCATAGCCATGTTTATGGTATTTTTTAAATCCCTACAATCTTAGCAAACATTTTAAATCTTGCCTATTTTTTATTGTCTTATCGGTTTAAGAGTTGTTGGGCTTTAAACATTCACTATGAAACAGAAAAACTCGTAAAATGTACGTTTGGGGCTAAATATCAGGAAAACTATTACACTTATGAACTATATTGTTATTAGATAAAACACACAATGGTTATTTAATTACGAGTAATTTAAAAAAAGTACAATGCTCTACGACGCTTCGTTGAGGAGCTAGGTTCGTTTAAGTAAAGTGTCACACGTTTGCGCGGCAGCCATATTGATGACGTCATTACTCGCGGCCATCCCCCCCCCTCCCACTCGCCAACCTTAAGAAATACCTTTTTGAAGACTGTGGGTTATGGGTATTCTTAAGCACACATCAAAGTTTATGGTAAATTTGGGGTAAATAAAAGTGGTCTATCTCTTGGTCAACTACTCTTGTTGGATGAACATGACACTACTCTTGTTGTGTGAACATTACACTACTTTTGTTGTGTGAACATTACATTACTATTGTTGTGTGAACATTACACTACTTTTGTTGTGCGAACATTACACTACTCTTGTTGTGTGAACATTAGACTATTATTGTTGGATGAAAATGACACTACTCTTGTTGGATGAACATGACGCTACTCTTGTTGGATGAACATGACTCTACTCTTGTTGTGTGAACATTACACTACTTTGTTCTGTGAACATGACACTACTCTTGTTGGATGATCATTACACTACTCTTGTTGGATGAACATGACTCTACTTTTGTTGTGTGAACATGACACTACTCTTATTGGATGAACATGACACTACTCCTGTTGGATGAACATGACTCTACTCTTGTTGTGTGAATATGATACTACTCCTGTTGGATGAACATGACTCTACTCTTGTTGTGTGAACATGACACTACTCTTGTTGTGTGAATATGATACTACTCCTGTTGGATGAACATGACTCTACTCTTGTTGTGTGAACATGACACTACTCTTGTTGGATGAACATGACACTACTCTTGTTGGATGAACATGACACTACTCTTGTTGGAAGAACATGACTCTACTCTTGTTGTGTGAACATGACACTACTATTGTTGGATGATCATGACACTACTCTTGTTGTATGAACATGACACTACTCTTTTTGTGTGAACATGACACTACTCTTGTTGTGTGAACATTACAGTACTCACAAATCTTGCAATCCTCAGAGGGTTAATAAAAAACGTAAAACAAACATTAAACATTAAATCACCAGGAAACAGTTCAGATTGCAAGGCTCTCTGATAGCCAACTCATTCCATGTACAGCACTCCACTCCACACCTATTTGTAAATCCATGTGTTGGTCAGAACGAAAAGTAAAATACGAACCGTTGTAACGACCCTAGCAACAAGCTCGGGATCAGAGGTAAACACCACTGACCTCCTGCCAAAAATCCGAAACATGTATCGGGGTGGTCTTCCATGGTGGTCTAATTGCTTTCCAGGTGGTTTTCAGAGGTGCGCGACCTTCCCATAGGATTGAACTGTCTCCAAGTGAACATTCAGAACGACAAGTGGGCCAAGACCACGATGTGATATAGCACCCCAGATCATCACTGAACCGCCGCCATGCTTAACCGTACACCGAAGACGGTCAACTTGTTAGGCTTCTGGTGGCGTTTTCCAAACGTAAACACGTCCATTTGTAGGGAATAATGTGAACGACGATTCGTCTGACCATATTACATTCTCCCATTGCTGTTGTGTCCAATTTTTATGCTCGCGACACCATATTCGTCGCTTCAAGGCATTGCATGGTGTAATCAATGGTTTTGAAATAGCCGCTCTACCATGAATATTTGCCATATGCAGTTCACGCCGGATAGTTTTTGATGAAACTGCGCTTCATGTAGATGTGTGTTCATCTCGGATGTTATCTGGGATGCTGTTGTGGTTTTTTTTTCCACAATCCGCTTCAAAACCCTTCTGTCTCTGTCATTCAGCTTCGATTTTGGACCACTGTTGTGCTCTTTAGAGAATGTTTTTCCCTGTTTCAAATATGCTGACATTGCAGTCGACACTGTACTTCTCCTAACACCTAGAAGGGTGGCCGTTATCGCTACTGAGGCTCCAGCAAGACGGGCCCCAACAATCTGCCTCTTTCGAAATCAGATAGGTCAGCTATAACGCCATTTTAACACAGAAATATATTTCGCATCCGACTTCTATCACTGCTAGTAGCAGACTGATGTGTGTACTTTCTCATCCGCTAGGTGGCATCCTTCACCGCTAGAGGGCAGGAGTATACGACAAGTTTCTTTCGAGTGCTATTTTTTCACAAGTGTTCATACTATTTTGTCTAACCCCTGTACATAATACAGTGGATGTTTTGAACCTAAATGAGAGTATTTAGTCAAGAAATGGATTTTTAAATATTGAAATTCCTGAAAAATTGTTGATTGTTTTACGCTTCCTTGATTAAAAAAAACGTAATAAACTATTTCTTCTAACAACTTGATAGAGGTTCAAAACATGAAGAATAATATTAGGAATAATTTCCAACAGGAATTGTCTTTCTGAATAAATTAGAATTTGATATATCACGTTTCAAAAACAATGTAATTTTCTTTTTATAACTTAATTAAAAAATAATTTTTTTTTGCACAATCTGATTTATTTTTCTCCCCGAAATGATTTTAAGAACACACTAGTTACCTGTGGTAAAAAAAAACTAGATTTATAAAGTCAAAATTTAAAAAATTATTCTGTTGTTGTTGTTGTTGCTGATCCCTGTAGCCCAGCAGAGCTAGACTAGGTCCATAATATCGCACACTCTCAAGAAATCAATGACCAATGATGGTCGCTCCAGAAGATCTTCTTTATCAAGTCCCAAGCACTTAAGTATATGATCCGGAGTGGCCTGGCCTTTGGAACACTTGGTACAAATTGGAAAGTCATTTTCTTTGTTGGCATAAATCAATGTTTTGAGGTGACCACTACGAAATCCTGTTATTGTAGTTTGTTCCTGTTTGCTGCACCGGAGGGATAGAGATCCACCGGGACGATATGATCCGGGACTATGAATACAAAAAATTCTTCTAGTGTATACGAACACCTTAAGTTCTCTTTCGTCCCAGCTAAATAGAACATGGGCATGGATAGCTAGGTTGGTAGAACCAGATTGTTGCCAATTTGCAATTCGATCCATCCAAAGACCGTCCAATGCGTGGGGGAAGGTGCACATTACATCTGTCGGGGCTCCAAATGTCCTCACGTTGCACCTTCCTTCCTTCGAATGGAAGCAGACCCCTCCGTACCGAGTTACTGAAAACCCACAGCGGATTAGCCGAAGCTAGGGAAAGCCTCTAATGAGATAATGGAGAAGTGGGCCTGGTGACACGCCGTCCGAAAAACCCTTATCTGCCCAGGATGAACACGATAGGGCGTGGACGTGGTCGACCCCGGAATGTGTGCGCTGAAGATATGTGGTCCGGCTCAAAGATATCAGTCAACCTTAGGTCCGTTTCGAGCCGGAAAAGTTTTCTTCATAGATTCGTGCCGAGGGGCGTCAGAGGCGCACACCCAGGCATCTCCTAGGAACCTATCGGCATTCCTGAGTAGCCCAACGGAACAGCAGGCTGCCCCAACTTCCTGTTTATCCGGTATCACGTTGCACCAGCCGCCTCTACACCATACGCTTACAAACATCCATGCCCGACCCGGATTCGAACCAGGAACCTTCCGCTCCAAGGCTAACACCTTAACAACTATACCGGTTGGTCGGCGTGTACAAAGGGGGCTGGTGCACGTTGAATATGTGGTGGCCTCAAAGGTCCTCACATTGGCGTGGTGTGGAAATTTGGAAAGTTCGGTGCCCTCTCGGGTGTTTTCCTCGTCATCTGACCGTAGTACAACATTGCGTGGTGTTGTCATGCAATCTTTCCTTTCGGAATTGATCCAGGGCCGTCGCCAGGGCGATATTAAGCACAGGGGCGATTTTGGAACACCTACACTATAAAGAATACACATTATAGAGGAAGTCGTTAATTTATGTATCCGTCAGATAGCTTGCTTTTAGGACGGCTTAGAAAAGTATAATTATCAACCACTTTTTAAAATTTTTAGGCACTCAATTTTCAAGTTCGAAATTTTTTCAAAATTTTAATCCTTTATCCCGTATTTAAACTGTCTTATCTTAAAATTTCATGCTTTTTCGCACTCTTTTAAACAATCATAAAATATTATACTTCTCTTAAATATTTTGCTTCTTGTTTATTTTTACAGCTGCAGTCTACGTTTATTGCCACCGCAATAAACGTAGATAAATGCGATCTAGAAAGCAAATATTCTTCAAATTAGGTAAATTAGCATATATTTCTCTTTACACTCAGAGGTTATTATCTAATTATAATACATAACTAGATACACACCCTACTTTCAATTATCCAACAAAACAATAGCGTGATATCATCCATCCCCGATTTATTCAGTAATAGTTTTAACATTTGCAGAATTTTCAGTTAATACATTGTACGCTACCTACTAACCGAGTTGCAAATAGGGGCATGATTATATAATCTCAAGCATCAATTGAAAAAATAGTTTCAACACGACGAGCATTAGTCTTAAGCAAACCAAAACAATCTCTAACACGCTGACAAAACGAGGCATTATATCCCATTTATAATCCGCTAATGGAGCGTCTAGATTCCAGATTAACCTCAGGCTCAACCACTGACTCGGCGGAGAAATCGGTGTATTTAAATCTACATAAGTAATTATATTGAGCTCTGTATTCTTTATCAGTTGACGATTTTGGACAGTTACGTTGAGTTGCGGGATGAAAAAGTGGACTGTGCAATTAAATCTTGTTTTTTTTTTTTTTACAAAAATGCATTGTGCGTTGACCGTGGCTCTAAAACACCGATTCCATCCCGATCGCTTCATTGCATACGTAAAAAAAATTGCTCTAAAGTATAAAGAACGACATAACATCAAAGAATTGTTATCATCAGAAGTCTTAACAATTAACAAGAACACAAATTCTTGATATCTTTTTAAATGTTGATGCAACTGTCGTCTGAAGAATAGAAACAGAAATAATTAAAATGCGAACGATTAATTTTTCGCAAGCCAAGACCAATGCGCCTTTCAAACGATAATCATTCGGCACGCGCGCACAAATACATCCAATCTCGGCCTCCTCAGTTATCAATTAATATTACCGTAACTACGCTTCTGCAACTCCCCATTTATGTACCATCTTCGCTCGCTGTGCAAGATTTAAAGATCCTAGAATCGAAATTTTGATTTAAAATAAACTGTCATTTTGAAAGTTTACGGGCAATACAATAATAGACTTCTTTTCAAAATTTTCAGTTTAACAATCTAGTATTTAAAAAAATTCAAAACTAACAAGGTTTTATCGATTATTCAAGAAGATTTTTAAAACTTTCAGGTATTGAGTACACTTTTAAACAATAAAAGTTCATCTGATGCTCTTGAATATATTTTTTTTATTAAGCAGGACATTTCTGGTTTCTCTCCGGGCATGTAAGAAATATGCTACAATGTAAAAGGCCAGACTTGCGACGTTATATATATAGAGATAATTTTATCCTCTCTCTCAATCACTGGTTACAGTTGAATAAAATATTAAAATACTTTCACAGGAAATTTTTCCCTTATTTTAAATAGATAAATCCTGACATAGATGCAAGAAATAGATAATACAAGCGATAATATTTATGATAAAATAGAAATATTAAAGCGCAATGGTAAAATACGAAATGCGTATGCAGCAGTATTGTTAAATTATTTATAAGCATGTTAGTTTCTATATCTGTAAATACCAGTAATATATGCTTAACACGAGTGCTGTTCAATAAAGAATGATAATATTTTTTTAAAGGTGATATTAAAAAAATCAAGAAAAATAAAATTTATATTGAATGTGTAGCGGGATAAGTGGGAGAATAGATAGCGCAAGTTTCACGGTCATGACGTCATTGCTGAGGCCTTGGCAGCCGGCCAAGAACGCCTAGTTTTACTTTCGCCTGCGGCAAAAATGGATGTGACACGCGAAGTGAATACACTGCATTGAAATTTTATTTTCGCCTTAAAAAATCGTCAAACTGTCAGATCGTTCAAAGACCAATGTCATGAGTGTTCCCCATCCACCATATAGTCCTGATGTTCAAGCGATTTTTTTTTCTTTTCACGAATTTGAAGCAACACCTCCGGGAAAAGCAGTTTTCAGCATAACAGGTAGTGGTAAAATTTGCGTAGGCGATTTTTAAGTACCTGTCAAAAAATGGCTTCTAGTATGTGTTTGAAGACTGGAAAAGAGGTGGGATATGTGCATTGCTTGTAATGGAGAGTATTTTGAGAAAGACCATAAACATTTGGAGGATTAGTACAGGACATTATTTTTTATTAATTTATAATCATACTTTATTGAACAGCCTTCGTATATTGATTCAATTTAGAATAATTAAGTAGACTGTGTGTTAAATTGAATTACTGAGTTATATATTACATAGGTATTGTGTTTGGTTTTTAATGAAACTGAAATGTATTTTTGAATAGTGAGATTTATTAATTGACTTTCTTGCCTAAGAGTAGTTTGGAGTTATAAATATTCGTTACCTGAAGTGCATGCATGTTTCAATGCTCATTCATTAATTATGATTACTATGTAGTCGATAATAAGATTCGATACTATGTACAGGCTGTAGCAATCACCAATTAGTGATTGCTAAAGTCCGTTTTATTCTTATCTCAAAGGGCATTACAGCTAGTAATTTAATAACAGTGTATAGAGGAACTTCAATTACACATACACACACATATTTAGGATTTGAAGACACTGACCGAATATCCAGAAAATATTATGCCCCGATCCCAGGAGGAACATTTGAAAGTACTTTATGATATTCCATTCCATGATATCGATACTTTATTTATAGCTCTTACAAATTATCCCAACAGCAGAATCATGCCAGAAAAATCACGTTTTCCCGGAAGTACATTGAATTAACTTCTTTTGTTTTCTCCTTTTAAATTTCCGTGTTGTTCCTCCTCATTTGCAAATTGGTTGAGCTTTCGTTCGTTATGAATAAAAAACAGAAAAATCTAAATTATTAAAAAAAAAATTAACAAAATTACTGCTTCCGCGAGAAGATGATCGACCTTGGGTTGTCGATTTCTGAATAGGTGTGAAAGGGGCTGCCTTGGATAAGGACAGCTACACACAAAAGCCTAAGAAAATCTGCGGCGATTACCATAGATGATTTATCCCTCGCCAACTTGGAATCGAATGACAAACTTGGTGCCAGAACTAGCCAATTGAAGAAGAATTGGCCCCAATTCACTAAAGACGCCAACTGAAGAAGGGAATTTGATTATGTTTCCACTAGTTCCCAAATTCAAGTAATGGAGTCGATCATAACCAAGTGAACAAGCATAAGCCGGACTGTGCGTGTGTGGACAACATTTTAACATCCCGCGAAATTTTTTTTTTTTTTCCATCGATCGATTCGATTTACGAGTGGAATCGCGTGATCCTAGATCCAGTCGTTGTCAAACAACTAATACAAATTAAGATTTTCTTCGCACCTCGTAACCCGAAAATATATCATACCATATCCAATACAGCGACAACGAGAAGAAAAAAGGAAATTCTAATTTGATGCGTAGAAGACTGCAAATGAGAGGTATTTTTTGTCGAGCTAAATATTGATGGCGGCAGTGTTTCTGAGGTGAAACGTGTATCATGTCAGTGCTGTAGGTATTTTGAAAGTGGCGTCACTTGGTTTGTTTCATCGTCCTTTTAATGAAATAGTCGGAGCATGTGAATGCAACTTTATGTTGTTTCTTTCAGAGCTTGGTTCGGAGATCATATGTCACGTGATTGTGGGTCAAAGCATGAATCCTAAATTATTGATTGGTTAGTCATTATTCATATGATTAAAAATACATGTCTGCGCTTCGATAGACAATCAGCTGTCGATTGAGAAGCCGAAGTTATTTACTCTTCAGATGTCTTACAACAGCGACTCCGCCCACATAAAGTATATTTCTTCAGAATGTCGATGGAATATTTTTTGTACGTCGTCAATAAAAATTCCAAATATATTCGATATGACAATTGACTGGCCAACGCCAGTTAGCTTATATATAATTCCCAAACGTCACCAAAACGACGATAAATTACTTTTAAAGTAACCCCGATATGTATCAAGAACTGTAACTTATATTCGTTATTATAGTAGTCTCAGCAGTTTCGTTCCGCATCTAACACCTTTTTCAATTTTGTTATCTTTCCGTGATTGTGTTCTTTCCTTTTGATATATTGATGTTTTGTGTTGATTCGAGCTTGATCAAAAATTGACCTCTTCTAGAGGAATGTTCTACATTAAATTTTACTTTTATTGTTCCAAAAGAATGACACGGCAAACGGAAAGTACTTGCGTTGACCTAAAAATTTCAGACAGAACAAGCTGTGCACATTTTTGACGCCATTACTCAGTATTCGAGTTTCTGCTGTTTTCTTTAAAATAATAATTAATCTCAGATATTTTGAACATTCTGTCAAAAATGAATAAACGTTCTCATTTCAAGAGGGCAAGCTTATTCTCTTTGGTTTCTCTTCTATTTCTCCATGAATTCTGAATTCGAAATAACTCTATTAGAGTCGTTGTTGGATAGGCCTCTCTTTCTGGCTTACTAAAATCCAATTTATTGTTAAAAATAAACATAATGTAATCAGCTTTAAATATAACTTCAGCCTTGATCCTACTTAAGAGTTCTAAATGAAAAAAATCTTCCAGATTAGAACATAAGCTGTCTCCAAGAACTCAGCATTCTACTGAGATTTAAAGCATTGTATAGGGTTCCCCTATTTGGTATCCATTCCACTCTTTTCGACTAAACCATCGCATATCCGCAGGCATACACATACCAAGCATTTAAGATCAACGACGTAGAACCCAAATGTTTTCCATTTCGGTGACGTCTCTGTTTCTGTACAAAATCAGGCTATTGGTCGGCTTTAAACGAACACTTATTCGTCATCCAATCTTAAACGTGTTTCCCTGAAATGAGCCTGCTTCGGAAAATTGCACGTAATTTGGACCAGTTGGTTTTTAAAATTTACATTTTCGAATTACCGTTCGCTGTGAATGATGTTTTTAGATTTGTTTGGGTAAAATCGGAAGTCACTGACCCGCGACTAGTTTACCAATACGTCCACGACTAGACTTAAATTGTTTTTAAACTACCATCCTTCATGGATCATGTTTCCGTTGACAACGACAAATATGTCAGCTGCAGACATTAGTCCAAAGGGAAATAATTTTCTGATTATGTCATGCGATTGATAGCTGAGCTTGGTTTTTTAACTTTGTCCACAGACTAAATGAGTCGTGTTAATATGGAACGTCTAAGCAGCAGAGTTTAAAAAATGGAACAAAATGTCTACTTACAAGAAAGTGGAGTGTTAATTTCCTTAAGCACTTTCTCAAACAAACGCTTAGTATATTTTTTATTTTCTCATACTTTTTATTCAAAAACAAACAATTGTTTAAAATGTAGGGTGATATGGGGCAAGTACATTCGCTAGGTAAGTGCATTCCTTTGATTTAAAACATGTCTGTGACTAAAAGAATAGCTCCCAGGCTCTATAGGACCGCGGTAGCCCGTTTTGTAAGAGTAACGGATTAGCAATTGGAGGGTTGCTAGTTTGAATCCAACCAAAGACCGTCGGATACAAAGGGGGCTTGGTGCATGTTAAATCTGCAGTAAACTTAAATGTCCTCACGTTGGCGTGGTGTGGAAGATTCGAGAGTGGTATGCCAGTTCAGTTGTAACCTCGTCATCTGACCGTGGTTCAAAATTACGTGGTCTTGTCCTCGGTTCTTTCCCTTTGGGATTAATCCCTGTCCGTCGCCAATAGGTCGTTGTGTTGCCCCAGTGCGACGTTAATAATAAATTTCCAAGGCTCTTGAAATGCTTGAAGAAGTCCAAAAATTAGCTTCTCCCCTAGAGCCTCAGAATTGTTAGATTACGTAGTTACCTTCAAATGTAGCCAAGTGATGCCATTTTCGGAATACGTACAGGGTACACGTTCTACTACAAAAATACTAACGCCATCTGTTTAGCCACAGATAAAGCCTCTTTCGATACTTTGCTACACACAGTGTTAGAAGGATTTTCAGTGTACAAACAATCCAGACGGAAAATAAAGACTACTTCCGCTACCCGAATGCACTCCCTTGACACATTTGAGGTTACCTTAAAATATGGCTCATCGAACTTTTTGCGATGTTTGGCAGTTAATCTCATTGGATTTGAACAGAAATTGAATCAGAATTCATTCCTTAGAATTTGTATAGGCGAAGTTCTGAAATCGTATTGGGAAAGCAAGCCAAGAGACGTCGTGCTAGGAATACGAACAGGAAAAACGCGTTTCGCAGCAGAAACACTACCACCATGTATATTTAGCTTTACAAAAATATATCATATTACAT
Organism: Metellina segmentata; assembly: GCA_947359465.1. NCBI lineage: Eukaryota > Metazoa > Arthropoda > Arachnida > Araneae > Tetragnathidae > Metellina > Metellina segmentata. The sequence continues at coordinate 101,404,607 of OX375877.1, forward strand.
GCAGAGAGTTTAATGTAGGGAATATTTTTCAATAAAATTAGGTAAACAGTAAAACTGCCTTCCAGTTTAATAGGTATAGTATAGAATTCACGATTACTGTGCAGGTACACTAGCTGGATATCGACATAAAATTCTAACAAATATATCGGTTTAAGAAAAAAAGATATCCAAAATAATATTGATAGTATTTTGAGAACACAGGAATTCTGAAAGATCTTATGCAATCGAAGCTGAGATCGCTTTGGTTCCGCTACATTTCTGAAGTTTACGCCAATGTAGTTTCTCATTAGCGAAACGGCAGAAAGTTATCAATGAGCATGAGAATCTTTTGGCAATGAAAGTCAGCCTTAAGATTCGTGAGAAATAGTTCAAGGTGTAGTGATTAGGCTGAACTTTGTGTGCAGATTTGATTAATGGCTTTGACATTTGAATGTGGGATCTTCAAAGGAACTGGGACCGCGATAGCCCAGTTGGTAGTGGAGGATAAGCGAAGTTCGAAATTTGATCCAAAGCCCGTCCTTTACATGAGGGCTGATGCATTTTAAATCTGTCATAGCCTCAAATATCCTCACGTTGGTGTAGTGGGGTATTATGAAGAGTGAGATGCCATCTCAGGTGTTGACCTCGTCATCTGACCGTGGCTCAAAATTATGAGGTGTCCTCAGATCTTTTCATTCGGGAATGATCCCAAACCATAGCTAATAGTGTCCTGCTGCAGTAGGACGTTTATGCAACTACCTTCCTAAGCAATTCATTGCCAGCATTTGTAAAGTACTTCAGGACAAAATCACTTCCCTTTTCCCTGACAATTCCATAAACCTAACAAAACATTCACTAAACATACTTTTGAATTATTGAAAGATCCTAAATTTTTTTACGACGGACCTATCAAATCCAACAATCCGCCCTTCCCTAGAAGAATGGCGAGCCTCCCAAAAGCAAAATTCCTACAGAACGATTCAGCTGCCCTCGTATTTTTCAAAAAAGCCATAAATACTCGAGTTCTGTACGCAAGAGCGCACGAAGCGAGGGGTGCTCGGCGACAATATGTCGAGAAAAGACGAGTACCGATCGAAAATGGGCGATTATTTCCAGCAAAATCGGATGCTTTTACGGTTGTGATCGCTCTGGCCATTACTTCACGGACCAAATGAAAAGGGCCGTAAAAGTCTCTCGACTAGAAAATGTCGCCCAATTTCAACAAATATTTAATATCGTTGCTCCTCTTTTTCTTTCTTCCTTGTTCGAACTTCCTATCGTGACGAGGGATTTTAACCTCAGAAATCGTACCACTTTAAGCCTAAAGCGGTTTTTGAAATTGGTTTTCTTCGTTTTGTGAGATTTTGTTGGAGGGCATTTACCAGCACCAAGAATCGGTGGTACGAGAAGCGTCTGGGTTCTTGTTTGTGTGCAATTGACATTCAGTTGTGCTTTGCGAGACCAAATACAAACTCCAGAAGGGACCAAGGATCTGAAGAGTAAGAACAATTAAGTTAAGAGCTGTTCCATTTAGCTTTCTGATAGGATGGGCCATGGTAGCTTGGTTGGTTTGGTTTGTTGAGGTTGTATGCGTAAGGGCCATATATTGTCCTGTTGTACCAGACACGAGATATGCATAATTTCAAATGATAGACATACACACAATTAAAGTTTTTACTGACACAGAAGAGAAAAATACACACAGAGAGGAATGAAGGAATTGAACCTGCACCACCTACAACTCAAAGGTTGCTAACGCAATGGTATACCAATTCAGCCACGACGGTCCTGGTAGCTTGGTTGGAATAGTAGTGGATGAGCAACTAGATTGCGAATTTCAAATTCGATCCAACCAAAGTCCGTCATGTACGTTGTGGCTAGTGCGCGTTAAATCTATCCTGGCCTCAAATGTCCTCACGTTGGCATGGTGTGGAGGTTTGGAGAGTGGGGTGCCACCTCAGGTGTTGTTCTCGTCGTTTGACCGTGGTTCAAAACTACGAGGCGTTATCCTCGGGTGTTTCCCTTCTGGTTTTATCCTGGATCGTCGCCAACAGTACGGTGAGTTGACCAAGGGTGGAATACAAAAAATTTTCACCAACCTCATGTTTGCTTCGCACTTCTCTCTGAGAGAAAGATGTGACATCTAAATAACAAAATATACTGTTGTAGAATTAGATAAGATTCGTTCTTTACAATAGAACTCCCACAGAAAATCTTTATGCCTTCTATATTCTATGACATGTTGAGCAGTTTGTTCCCATTAAATTAACCTACACTGGTGTCCAAAAATAACTTGACATGCATAGAATGACGGATTTCTCAGAAACTTTGAACTATAATTTTATGAATTTGAGTGGAATGAGACATAACATCATAGCACAAAAAATTTAAGAACACTGCATATGATATTAAACTGTGGCATGTAACAATAAAAATGGTAATAATTTGTAACAAGGAGAGTTGAGAAAAAAAAGAATAACTCAGAAAAAAATTAAGGCTTATGATTTTAATGTGGAATGTGATTGCCTTGATTTGCATATCAAAAACCGTTTGATCACTTTTCATTGGATAATGCTAATTATGCTTGTATTCCACACATTCCCTGCAAAAATAGTTTGCATCGTTTGGGTATTTCATGGAATATAATTATTTTTGGGTATGTAAAGATAATTTTGGACATGAGTGTAGTTTAACTGTCCAAATGGTCTCGACGAGGTATCTCGTCAATAAGGCTTTGACACATTTTTCTAATGACAAGATATATCATCCTCAGGATTTATTATGATGACAAGATCGAGATCCCCCAAGTTAATTTTTGTTCCAAGAACGAGCTATATCTTCCATCAGGATCTGATAAGTTTTGCTATTGATGAGATACTCAGTTTTAAACCTCTGAAGACATACATTCGTTGCTCAGCTTCAATCTTCCTTGCATGATTTCTAACCACTCTTTTGACCTTCTTGACCAATAGAATCTTTCTTAGGATTATTTCAACCATTTGATGTTTACCTAGTCATTATACGTTGGGTTGCCAACCGTCCCGGATTGTCCGGGAATTTAAGTTGATGGCCAGGATTCCGGTTGTATATCTATCGTGTGCCTCCATTGAATATCCGTTCCCCCACATCTATCCAAAGCCAATACTATATAAAAGAGTCTGTTCAGAGCTAGACCATTGTAAATAAATGGTATTAGTTGCCATTCAATTCTATTATACTGTATTTGAATTTTATTTTTAGGGCTGGAGACGAAAACTAATACTCATATTCGAATTCTTTTAAATAGAATTCGGAACAATCTCGGTTCTGTATAACTAAACACGAACAATATCTCTATTTTGGATAAGAAACGGTATCATTTTTATTTTTTAACAGTTTCAATGATACAAGAGGTTAGGTTTAGATTCATTAGTATTACTATGCGTATGAGAGGACCATCAGGCACGTATAGTGATTAAAATAAAAACAGAACAGCATAAAAATAGCTATTATTATTTTTTACATATATTTTGTACATAACAAATGTTTTCTTGGAAAACTAGGTATGTTATGTTAAGTGATTTCTCAATGGAGAATATTGTGAAATTACATATATATACAGGGGTAGACGGAAATATGGAAACACCTAAAAAACATGCAACCTTGCCCAATACAGTGTAGGAAAACCGTTGGCATTCAGAACAGCTTGCAGTCTTCTTGGAATGGATAAATACAGTTCCGAAATACTTGCCAAGGGAATCCTGTACCATTCTTCCGGCGAAGCGGTGGCAAGTTCAGGTAACGATGATGGCGGTGGATAGTGATCACGCACTTACCTCTCCTATGTAGACCACAATGATTCAATAATATTGACGTCTGGTGACTGTGGTGGCCAAGGGATATGTGACAAATCATCCTCGTGCTCAGAAAATCAGTCCTGGTCGATGTGAGCTGTGTGAACAGGGGCTTTGACGTCTTAAAGACCCCATCACCATTAGGGAACAAAGTTTGTACCATGAGATGGACTTGATCGGCCAAAATGTTCACATAATCCTTGGCCTTAATGTACCCTTGCAGAGTAATCATGGGGCCCACAGAAAACCACGATATGGCTGCCCAAACCATCGCAGAACCCCCGCCATGTTTCACTCTTGGCAACAAGCAGCTGTATTATAGGCTTGGGATGGCGTTCGCCAGACGTAAACTCGGCCAGAAGTGTGAAACACGACTTAACCGACCAAATTAGTGTCTTCCATTGCTCCATAGTCCAGGGTTTATGACTTGAACACCACTATTTCCTGTTACAGGCATTACCATCACTGATGAATGGTTTTTGAATTGCAGCTCGGCCAGAAATACCCTGCTTATGGAGCTCCCTTCTTATTGTTTTGGTACTCACAGGGTTTGTGAGCGCGACATTCATTTCAGCAGTAACTTTTGCAGCTATGATCTTCTTATTTTTAGTCACAATCCTGCTTAATGATCGTCTGTCATGATCACCCAACACACACTTTCGTCCGCGCTGTGATTTAGCAGATGATGTTTTTCCGCTTTTCAAATATGCGGAATAAATCTTAGGTACAGTACCTCTTGAAACACTAAACACTTCGGCTACCTTGTTTACGGAAGCCCCCACCAGACGAGCTCCAACAATTTGCCCACGTTCGAAGCCTGTTAGTTCTGACATGATGCAATTACACCCCGACAACGACTGACCTGCGCAGTGTATTTACGAAGTTTTATAGGTGGCGTCTGTAGGCGAAAACATCAGTGCCATTTACACATTTCACTAGAATAAACATTTATTTTCAAGCATGCATTGAACGAGGTGTTTCCATATTTTTGTCCAACCTCTGTATTTCAGTTTGGGGCAATATGTCCCGGAATTGTCTCAGAAAAGTTGGCATCCCTAGTTGTAGTTAGAAGGCAGTAAAAACACTTCTGGGAAATCTCATTAAGCTCAACGGGTCAAAGCAAAAAACAAATTTTAAACAATACAGAATGGAAAATTCATGACCAAAGAATTTTTACGCCAAAAATTCTATCAGCGTTACTAGAGAACGATGTTTTGGAAAAAAGTTGGAGTGGGAAAATTGCATTCACGTAAATAAGCTGTCTCCTGTCACGCAAGCGGCATTTTTATTTTGATCATGTGATGTCCGAGAATTCAATTTTTGAGATTTATATCGGCAGTTGCCTTGAAATCCCGTACGTTCGGAATCCGAATCCTATTTCCAGACCACTTAATATACGAGTGCCGAGTGGATTTTACGAGAGCGGAAATTTCTTCTTGCAAGTGTCTCGGACACATCCTTTACACGCCGGGACGAATCGATGACCACGAGTTTAAACGCAAGCGCTCAGCTGCAGTTCCCGTGAAAGTGAAACTCGTCCATCACATTTTTTCTTTACTTGTACATCTCCCATTCACCGGTCATGTTATTAACAAGCTCGTATTCTCATTTGATTGATTCTAAAATTAAATGAAAATGTAGGCCTCGATTTAATTAAGGGGTAGGTAGGTATATATATTTATAATTATTTTACGTGGCACACAAAAAAGACGTTATTTTTATCGCGTTTTGCCAGCACTGTATGATAGTTTGTTTACAAAGAAGCCTCGAGCCTCAATTGAATTTATAGCGTTATCGGATGAAATTTTAATTAAAAAAAAATTAATATCAGTCGAGCTGTTGTAGCTTACAAACAACATGCTCGGTATTCGATTTCTAAAGCAATGCTAACAATTCGAGTCAAAATTTGCTCAAAGTTTTCATTCCAATTTAAAATTGTTCGAGTTCTGATTCCAGAGATATTGTATAACCTTTCTGTAATGGAATATTACCCACCAGATTAGCTGATCCGTATATAAACCGACTCCCGTACTTTAGCTTTAGAAAACGTTCCAAAAATTATCGGCTTATACACAGAAATATACAAATGTTTTTAAAAATGTCAAGAACAAAACATCTCGTTTCCACATCAAAAAAGGAAATTGTTAAATAAATAACATATTGTTAAAATTCAGAGGAAATCTCATCATAATTTTTAATGTTTAGCTGATCCGTGTTGTAATAGTACTTTTTAAGACTATAATATTCGACTGTTGCTATGGAAACGGCGACCGAATTTGCTGGTTCTTCTGAAAACATTGCAAACTTTCTACCGCGTACTCTCAAATTTTATGAATGAATGTTTATCGTCTGCGAGTGTTCCATATTCATTAGCCCATTGAACCACAAGACTTGATATCACGTGACTCGCTATTACCAATCACAAAACGAATAAACCTGAAAAATATTAACAAATGTTTTCTTATAATAGAAAGAGAAAGGAAGAAAGATATTTTTTGGAATATTATATTCTGTAAACAATCCCTTCTTCTAGGACACATGTCTTTATTGATGCGAGCGAAGCGTGTAAGGTTCGTGCAGTGAACCAATGAGGATTGCAAAGCAATCCTCCGGGGCTTGGTGAGCGACAGCGAGCAGGGGTCGAGCCCCCTAGTTTAATTAACATCGCACTGGAACAACATAATAGGGTATTGTCGACTTTTCGGTATCAACCCCCGAAGCGATTTAATTAAGAAAAACTAGCATACTCACGCATAGTATATTCGCTGAACTTTCTAAATTGATTTTACCTGTTGACTTGGTACTGGCATTTCATAGCTTATTTGAACGAATCGAGACTGATGTCTATCTTTTATGTTATATGACATTATACATCACGTTACTATAATAGTCAACATGTTTTAAATCAGCACTTTGGTACATTAATTTTTAATAAAAATTTTTGAACATGGTTTTGAACAACTTTTATTCTGATAGCATAATTGCGCTTGATTTACCCCCACTGCCCTTTAAAACTATTTATTTCACATACATTTTATCGTTGTACTAGCTGAATAACACGGCGTTGCTCGGTTTTCAAATATGACCTGACAGCTAAAATATGACCGCGACATTTCCCTGCGTTAACTCAAATACACAAACCTTGTAGAACATGTTTCCTTGTCCTTGTCCATTTATTGCAGAAAAACAAACTTTAGATTTTAAAATTGGGTCTTCGAGAGGCACTTTAAAGACTACCTGTGTGCCAATTTTCATGGGTGCAGATTGATCTGAAGACAGGAAATAATAACCTATGTTTTTCGCAGTATTCTAAAGTATAAGTGTACCAAATTTGGTGAGGCTTGGTCAAACGGCATATATTTGTATAGAAAATATACACACAAACATCCTTTGTACATATCTACCTATCCTACACACACACATATATATATATATATATATATATATATATATATATATATATATATATATATATATATATATATTTATATATATATTATATATACATTCTTCTATATATAGATAGATCTTGCGCTTGGTGCAGCTTGTCCGTGTTTGGGCCTTGCACCATAAAATCTCAACAAACAATCCAATCCGGGACATGCAGTTTTGTTTGTGGTAGGCAAGTTAACTATTATGACGGAAAACTCCAGGAAAATAGAATTCATTAAGAACGAGAGTGACCATCATGTGATACATCAATGGAGGTTTTACTGTTAAGTGATGTGGTGTATTAATTATATTGGCGATAGGAAAGGGGGAAGAAGAAAGAAGCAATTTGAGTGAGCGGCTACGTCTTCTGATGCGTCCTAACCAACAATTTACATCTAAAAAAGTCATCCGACAGCCTTAAAAAAGAATGGACAGAAAATATTTCATAAAATCCCCAATCAGCAATTGCCAACTGCATAAGAATAGCTGCTGAAGTCTGTAAGAGACTAACGGACCAATCACACATAGGGACAGTCCTCCATAAAAATACTCATTATTTCTCTGTGTTATAGTGGGATTGATCGACCAGAATTTATAATTTCCCGGCTGGAGATACGGCCTGGCCATTACATGACCAGTCGTTTCCTCTCGCCGGCCTTTATATCCAACGCTTGTAAAACCGGGTGCCTCCGGTTCATCACATCACATGTTCACTGCTTTTTCTCTAGATGTTCACGTCGATATAACGGCCATGCAATCACGATTCATTTCCTCTCATGTTCACTCGCCCATATGGGCTTTCATGTAACACCGCGTGCCTCCCGTGATGTAAACCTCAAAATGTTCACATTTTTTGTTGTTTCTAAATATTCGCTTCTGTGGCTGTAGAAAACTCGTCGAAGCTCATTTAGTAGTACGTTAGTTCACACACACGACCAATGATAGTGTACTGTGTGAATTTCCTTTCTGAATCATGAATTCAGTCACCAATGGACAATTCTTCCCTGTGAAGAATATAACACAAAAGGAAGAACCCCAAGGCAAAATCCCTCATGGATTACTGAGCACGCTGCTGTCTCCCCACACACTCAGAATACGAATCCAAAAAGAAAGAAGCTGTCGCCTAAAAATTGAGATGACACCTGACCTCTGTTCTGAATTTAAAAAAGAACATAGTTCAGCTACTGTTATTCGCTGATACATATTTCTGTGCGATCCATCTAGAATATTCCATGTAGAACATTCCACCTAAAATATTCCTTGCAGAACATTCCAAGCAAAATTGAATCATTTAAGAAATAAACAGACTACAAAAGGCGAAGAGGGTGGTATGAAGGCTTCCGAATTACATTTCAAATTATTACGATTAAACAGTTGGCTTGTTTGCCCATGTAAACCCCTTATTTTGCTTTTACAACAAATCTTGTCCGTGGCAGCTTGCACGCCGTGCGGTGGTGATCGGCTTGTGTCTTCCTTCGCCTGCGGTCCTGGGTGGTTCTCGTGGCCTCCATCGTTTCTAGCAATCAAGCAAAACTCCCTGGGGTCCAGCTACCAGTCTCTCAGCCTTCAGGCGAGACTGGATCCCGAGTGTCTTAAAAAAAACTTTAAGTGAGCGGGTCTACTCAAAACTACGATTAAAGCAAGGTGGAAAAGTTTGAAAGGTGAAAGTGGTGAAAAGATGGCACTGAGGACTAGTAGGCAAACTAATAGTGACAGACTAATAGGTGAAAAAAGAAGGGGAGTTATTCTGGAATGTTGAGGAACTCTCGTCTTATATTTCTGTGGTAAAATGTTATAAGGTATAAGTCACTTTTCCCAATAAATTGAGTAAGTCTCATCCTGGAGTCTGGTTTGTTAATGTTTAGAAGGTGGCAAAATGTCGTAAGTCTTTTTCTTTCAGTATATGAGAAAACAAAGGTGGAAATTTGTAATAAATCAAAAACCACAGAACCACGTGTTGACTTTTGAATCGTAAAATTGCTGTCACGAAAAATTAAAAATATGACTTATAACATTTTGCCATCTGAGCACAGATTTTAGGGGCTTAATTTTGAATCGTTCCAAAAATCCAACTATCTATTTGGTGCACGTTTAACCCTCGTGGTTGTCTCACGAGGTATCTCGACATGAGTAAAATTGACCAGATATTTATCTTCGACGTCGGAAGAAAGTACTGACCAGATCTTGATCTCGTCATCATAAGAATATCTTGATGACGAGCTATCTCTTCTTTAGCAAAATTCATCAGATCTTGATGGATGAAGTATCTCATTGAAACCGATTGGAGCTTTGAATGGGAAAGGATTGGACAAGACTGGGAAAATATTTCGTCTTTTCGCGTAGACCAGAGTGATTAAGGAATGTTTAGAGGAAGCCAAATGTGCTTTGGCTCTCTACGAAAATTTATAGTCAAAGGACATTTAGAGTAAAAGGTAAAAACGTTTATCAACTGATAGTCAATAATGGAAAAGTTTCAAAAAATGACAAATAAAGAAAATAAAAACTAGACGATAGAATTGGTCTAGCGCTATTTCGGTGGAACAAAGTGTTTACCTCCATCAGGACGAAACTAAACAAGAGAAAACTCGAGGTTAAATGATATCTTCGATTTGTGTTACTAACACTTACAGTTCATCTGTAAAGGCCAGGGAAGTACTAGAATCATTCAATATTGTATCAGATCAGGGAAAAATTGATAAGACTTCATTAATGTTACACTCAAGAATAGATTTTGGAGATTTAAATAAGATTCTATAACATCGACGTACCAAGAAGGAAATGTCCGATTGCGATGAAATTGGTGAATGTGAAGAACATACTTAGAAAATCAAACGATTAAAATTTCAGAACAATTGAATGATTTGTTTCAGAGTTTGATCGTTACAAAGGGAGAAGTCAATAAGACGTTGGTCCACCTCTGGCTCGGATACAAGCTGTCCCCCGGCGTGGGATAGACTGAAAAAGTTCCCCGATGGTGTCCTGCGGAATTTCTTGCCAAACTGTGTCCAACTATCGGGCTAAATGGTCAGCATTCCGGGTTGGTTGCAATCGCCTTCCCATAACGTCCCAAATTGCTCTATGGGAGAGAGATCAGGAGACCAAGCTGGCCAAGGAAGTGTTGGGAAAGCTTGAAGATAATTCATAGCAACACATGCCGGTGGACCGGGCATTGTCTTGTTGAAGAGTAAGTCCAGGGTGTCGCAAAAGGAACGGTACAGAACCGGTCGTAGAATGTCGTCTACGTACCGCTGTGCTATAAAAGTGCCAGAAATGACTACCCAAGAGGTCCGGCTATCAAAGGAGATGGCACCCCATACCATAACGACCTGTTGTGAGCATGTGTGATGTGCGATAGTAAGGGCAGGATCCCCACTCTGCCCTGGAAGTCTCCATACAAGTCTGGTTGTCGTCAGGTTGTAAACGGGACTCGTCACTAAAGACTATACGTTCACAGTCAGCGCCATTCCAAGTGGATCGAGCCCGGCACCACTGTAATTCCACACCTTCTTGGTGCGTCTATTTTTTGTTATAGAGTATATTTTGTCATAGATAAAGCTCTAAACTAGGTCCCCAAATTAGGAATTTATCACTGACCTAGCAATATACGTTTTGTTCAAAGTCCCTAGAACCAAGGATAAAAAATTATATAGAACAACGGGTTTGGTTTGTCCATTTTCCCCCCAAATGGGGTATAGAATTAAAGCATTACACTTAATTTCTACGAGAGGGATTTTCTGTACAAGCATTCCGAAGAGAGAAGTCATACTTCCAACTCCTGATGTATCTCCATTCTGACGATGTTGATCGTTTATTTTTAATCTAAGCGTCATGTTGAATTGCGTTCAACATGCCAAATTGTACCAGAAACTACAAAACAGGTTACCAAATCTCTAGCGCTCCTTTATTAACTTTCCTCAGGAAACATCTCATATCAATAACCATACATAAACAAATGCTGCGTACTTTACAGATACATCTCTATTGTGTCCCTCTATTTAATCCATACTGCGATACCTCAGCTTGAAGAGTCGCGGATTAGCAACTGCAGGGTTACGAATTCGAGACTAAGTCCATACCAACCAAAGAATGTTGTGTACCGGGGAGATAGTACACGTTAAATCTGTCGAGGCCAATGTTCTCATGTTAATGTGGAGTAAGAAGTTATGAAAGTCGGGTGCCAGCTCTGGTGTTCAATTCTTCATTTCACCATGGTTCAAAATTTCGAGATGTTTTCCTCGGATAGATCCCGGACAGTCACCAATAACCCGATGTGTCGTTCCAGTCCGGCTTAAATTTAACTACCAACCAACTCTTAAGGCGAGTTTTTAAATTTAGAACAGCTCTCTGACACTCTACGGTCGTCAATAGCCCGTTGCGCTGCTCCAGTATGACGTTAATTGAAATACCTACACTCAAAGGGCTTACGAGAGTAAGTATTCATTGTTTTTTTTAAATACATTTTTTTTTCTATTTTCAAAATAATATTTATTGACGTAATATGTCGATTTAAAAATAATTTTGTATTCAAGAATTAATATTTCTTTTCGTGCCGTTTTCCCTTTTCATTTATACCATTCCTTTGGAATTTTCTTTTCGGGATTGATCCTAGACCGTCGCCAATAATCCGTTGTGTTGTTCCAGTGCCACGTTAATTAACCTACCTACACCACGCTTCCTCTCTGTCTCATAATCGCAATTTCTGTGAATAAATTATTAAAAAAAAATAAGAACAGCATTCTCTATGTAAGGTTATGTGCCCTTTTGTTTCTATTTTAATTATTCATTAGTTATATTTAGATATATTTAAGCAAAAAAGGCTGTTATCTCAGAGATACAGTTACACAGCAACTACTCGTGTCACATTTCGACCGTGCCTATCGAGAGGAATAGTTGTCACCAGGGATTTTGATGACCAAAAATATGGAAAATGTCCTAAAATGTAATTGATATCCTTGTGATTAGCAAACTATTCACCTTTACGAACTATTTGCCTGAAAGCAAAATGTTTTCCATATATGATACCTCAGACTTTTTGCTTTTTAATGTTAAAGTTTCGGTTTCAAAGTGTATGGAGAAAAACTTTCGAACATTCTACGAGATAGGTCACCAGTGATCAACTTGGATAGGTAGAGGACTGATATTTAAGCTGATGAAGAATAATTTTTGTTTATTCAACTAAAGGTACTTTTCCTTCATTCTCATACCAATAAATTTCAACGCCAAATTTGGCACATTTTTGCTTATTTTTGTCGTTATTTTTTTCTCATGCCAGCTTTTTATTTCTTGGCGCCATTTGTGCTTATTCCTTTGTTAGTGCAATGGATTTCATGTTTTGGATATTCCAAGAAATGGACAAGCGGCACAATACTATTTCTTCAAGAAAAGAATATTCTTCACAAAGAAAAATTTTATTCGAATAATCACTTAATGAAATTAAAATGTGACTAGAAGACGAAATGGTTATGTAGCCTTCGTTTATGCTGGGAAGAAAAAAGTATCCGAACAAAAACGGGGTTTGCTGTATCACTCTTTATTTTCATTACTTTCGTTACTGCAATACGATACATTCATTTATGGTGTCAAGAGTAAAATGTCTATTGAATTTTGTGAATTGCAGCATCAAATGAATCACAGCACAGCGGTAGTTTAGAATATTTATATGCGAGAATATGTGCCATTAGCACAATTTGAAGAACAAGCTAAAATAGCGCCAAAAAAATAAAAGGTTATTAAGGAAACAAATAGCTCCAAGAAATAAGCAAAAGTGTGCCAAATTTGCGCCGAAGTTTGTTGGTGTGGCTATATACCAGAAAAGTACCCAACTATATAACCCTAATTGCGTTTAATATTTTATTTAATGTTTCAACTGTTTTTAATGTGTAAGTTTTTTAAATGTACCGAGTGTACTTCTATACCATTTTTAATAAATACTGTGACATCGTGAGAAACTTCGCTGTGCTTGACCTTTAGGAACTTGCAGGGCAGGTGTCTACTCCATTGTGTAATCGGAATGCCGAACATATTCAAATTTTTTATTGTTTGGCGGCATCTGCTGTTGTTCCGTCGCGCTTTTCAACGACTTCAGAAGAAAAAGTGAAATAAAAAGTCCTCTGTAGGTGTTCGTCCAGATGATTTCTGATTCGTTTTTGACTTTAATCATTGGGTTATTTTCGGACAGACGATTAGAGACGATGTGAGTGAGCAAGGGAAAGAGCCAAAAGCAGAGGGTGAGGCTTGGATACCATGCTGGACAGACGATGCATACGTTTATGTATTGGTGTAATGATGTTAATATAATGATGTAAATATTGTATTCTTAATGTTCTTGGAATGATAAGAACTTAAATATCTTAGCTGTTGATATCTTCTCCTTGTGTACTATTCCTACTGTTTTCATGTTACTGTTTTGGGGCGACGACAACACAATACCCTTACTTTTGGTCAAATATTCATATATTTGAGAAACTCCATAAGACTTTGAAGATCCATAATAATTTAATTATTCATCACCTGAAACCTTAATTGAGCGAAACGATTGTATTTAGCCCACAAAAATATATTTTAATGGAAATAATTGTTTTATTGGTTATTGCAGAAACAGTTTTGATTTTCCAAACCTTTTGATTCAATTCAGAATTCCACTTTTAATCACCAGAAGTAACTATATAAACAGGTCAGTATTTATATTTTTGTTAAATTGATTGTAAAACACTAAAAATTCCCATTAGGTGTTATTGATGACAGTTTAAAGTTCTGAATTAGAAAAACTAGAGTTCTGAAATAAAATAAACAGTAAATATTATAGAGTCTTAGTTGTAAAAATCAAGACTCTTAACTGAAAATATAAAGAATTAATAACATCAAAATTTGTACTATAAATATAAACGCGAACAATGAAACTTTTTAGCAGTTAGCACAGCCATGCCAATCTATATATATAATTCTCTTACATGGCACGCAAAAAAGACGTTATTTGTAATCGCGTTTTGGCAACACTGTACGATTGTTTGTTTATCGCGAAGTCTCGCGCGTCGATTGAATTTATAGAGTTATCGGATGAAATTTTATTGAAAAAAAAAGGAAATTTTAATGAGCTGTTGCAGTTAGTTTATAATAGAAATCAAAGAAAGCGGAGGATCTTTTCAGGGCCATTTAAAAAACGGTACTTTTCAATGCCAACAATTATAGTTCAACAAGACGCTTGCACTGAATGAAAAAGTGAATGAAAAAGTGTGGGTCTTTTGAGTGCTGGGAAAATGTACACACAAACAACATGCTAGATATTCAATTTCCAAAGCAACGCTCACATTTCGAGTCAAAATTTGCACAAAGTTTTCATTTGAATTCTGATTTTAGAGATACTGTATATATTTTTTCTGTAATACAGCAAATTTAGATTTAAAAAACATTTTTTTTTGGTAACATATTTTGTAAACAATCACTTCTACTAGGACACATGTCTTCATTGAGGCGAGCGAAGCGAGCATAGGTTCGCGCAGCGAACCAATGAGGATTGCGAAGCAATCCTCCGGGGGTTGGCGAGCGTTAGCGAGCAGGGGGCAGGCCCCCTAGTAATTTCAAAAAGTCATTCTCAATTTCAAGTTTTTAAATAAAAAAATGGTGGAATCTTCTTCTAATTGTTTGGTTTCTAAAATTTAGATTTGAGAAAATAACTAACAACACAACGGGCTATTTGCGACGGCCCGGTATCAACCCCGAAGGGTATAATTATAGGACAGCACCTCACAGTTTTGAACCACTGCCAGATGACGAGGTCAACAGTTTGACCTGGCATCCCTCACTCTGCAAACTTCTATACCATGCTAACGAGTCCAGCTTAGTTTGGGAGTTCAATTATGTTTCACTGGAGCACTACATCGGGCTATTTGCGACGGTCCGGGATCCATCCTGAAAGGAAATAGCCGAAGACAACGCCTCTTCATTTTGAATCATGGTCAGGTGACGAGGTCACACCTGAGTTGACACACCCCACTCTTAAAACTTCCACACCACACTAACATGAGGACATTTGATGCCACGAATGATTTAACGTGCAATTCCCTCGCCTACACGACGGTCTTTGGTAGGATCGGGATCTGTACTCGCAACCCTCCAGTTGCAAATATAACAAGGAAACAACTTGAGTTTCTCCCGAATTGCGACTCGTCGTTCTCCAGAGATATCAGGCATCTTCAACCGATCGAATGCGCAGTTAACTTGACAAGTCATCATCAACTGCATTGGTGACAACTTCACATAATGGCCATTCGGCGTCGGAAGGCTGCGCTTCCAGAAAGGAAGGAAATAGAGTTCTAATCGTTGCGCTTAGGGTTTTAAATTAGAATTACCATAGAAGAAAGAGGAAAAGGAATCTCAATACCCATTTGCACTCCACTGATTATGACGCCCTACTTAAAAGATTTCAAAGCATTCCATTAGAATTCTCTTCCCTGAGGTAAATATTTCCTCTTACGACTGCAGAACAGACAGAAGTTAGTGTCGTGCCCAAGAAGCTGATGCCCCGAGGACTGTCGAGGAAGGAAATTTGGATTGCGAGTCAATTTGCGATGGTGTTTTCTTGGCGGAAAATCGGGAGATGGCATTGCCAGAAGGAATTTGAATCACTGTCGTCGTCCCCAATGGCCGTGACATTGAAAAGTTCGTAATCAAGCGACGGTTAAGGACAGTGACGCAGATTTATATGCATAGGAATTAAGTTGATTGTTCTCAGCGAAAGAGTTTGAAGGTATCAGAAGACCAGTTCGTATTCTTTTCGCAACAGGGATACTTTGTTCTGGTTTCGACACTCGAAAACGTTTAATTGCCGTTGTTTAGAATTCAAACCAGATAACACAAAGAAGTTTGACAAGAGCAGATTCAATTGCATGTAAATTGAGCTAATCACTCTCGGCGAATGAGCTTGAAAGTATCAGAAGACCAGTTCGGAATCATTTCTCAACAGGTATGCTTCCATCTGTGTTCGGCTTCCGACTCGAGCAAATCTTTAGTTTTCGTTTTTTAAAATTCAAACCAGACAACAAAGAAGTTAACGATGGTGTTAAGTTCCACTAGCTGAATCTGTGGATCTTCTTCAAGTGGAAATGCATTTAAAAAATGGTTCGTATGAAAACCTCAGAAGCTTTTGCTAATTATACACATTTGCGAAATGAAAAAAAATATCAACCTGTGTCCAATAACAACGTTATTGAATTAGAAATCAGGCTATTTTGATGAAACAGAATCTGCGGAAAATTAATATATATTATTTTGATCATTACTGCTTTCCACTTCAATTTTTGAACGAGACGTAAATTTAAGCAACAATTTGTTTGAAATCCAATTGTAAGCCTCTTAACCAGAAGAAGGAAATTTTATCAAAAATCTAGCTTGTTGAATTATAAAGGTAAAAAGTAATTGCAACAACTTGTGATTATTATTCGCGTACTTTCTATTGATTTAAACGTCAATGGGTTTTCAAAGTGCAATATAAAAGAACGGAAGAGTTTGGAATGTGAAAAATATTTATTTTATCAAACACCATTTGACAACAGCATCTGCTGACTATTGCTCGTTCAAAATCGTGTCGTTTTGAGAGAAACGAAACGAATATTCATGTCTACGATAGTTTTGCGTTTCGTTCTATTGTTTGAGATTTGTTTGTGTTTTCTGAGTTCATCGTCTAACAACGGAAACGAGCGTGTAGTAGAAAAGTTTATTTTGTCAAACATCTGGTGATGGACAGCTGGTTCACAAAGTCACCAGTCTCACCTAGAAAAGCGAACATTCGATTTTTTCGTCCAAACCGCCCACACGGCGGCTGTCACGATATAGTGAACTTATAGAAGCCGAATGTTTTCCACTCTCACGTGTTGTTAAGTGAGTGTTGATGGTGACGTAATGCGAGTCGTTTTCGGTTTCGTTCAAGGCCACGGCACTCACTTTAAGAGTTACTCGGTCACGTCACAACAAAGCTGGGAAACTGTTACGGGTCATCCCAACAGAGCGCGCTGTTCAAAAAATGTTATAAATTGACCACCTGAGCGAGTCGGCCGAGACAGTTCGCTGTCAGCATTCAATCTCGGAGATTATTCACAGGTGAGACTCCAGAAATTAGGTAACCATGGGAATATTTACCAAAAAGGGGAAGAAGCTTCCGAGGCAAATACCAAAGCCAACAGGGCCGTACAACGTGGGATGTACAGATATAATGACAGGATTTTCACCTGAAGGGGTCTTCATCAGGCTGTTTTATCCTGCAATCCCAACAAAAGTAAGTCGTCTCATTCTTTACTTTATGAAGAGTTTGAAGATTCATTACCTGCAGCGTGTTATTTTACCTAAATTTCTCAGAATATATGCGTTTGAAATTATTTTCTCAACTTTCTCTCTCTTCTTTAAAACTCAATAAATATTTTCTTAAGCACTGAAGGGGTAATTTAGCGCGTTTGCATAGTACTTTAAAAAATTTGTGAAAATTAACTTGAAAAAAAAATATTTTGGGTTTTGTTTTGTAACTACCGGTTTGAAATTATTTTGTGAACTCAATAGACATTTTCTTGTGTACTGAAGTGATGATTTAGTATTTTATTGCATAACATTTAAAAATATTTGTAGTAGTTTACCAAAGAAAATCTTTTTTGTCTTAAAAATAAAAAATAAACTACCCTACCCACAACACAAAACGGTTACTTCAGTATGAGAGGCACTTTCTGTCAGTCTAAATATAGGTGATTGTAGTGTTTATGCGGTAATTTGGGTTTTCTGTATCTAATTCAAAAAATTTTTATTGCTTTTTTATAGTTATTTTCTATATAACTTAAACCTACTTTTTTCTTTGTAATATTATATTTTAATATACTTTGCACTATTGATTATGCGGTATACTTTTCTCGAAATTGCATACAAAATACAAAATTATTTAATTTATAAGATTCTTATTGAAACTTTTCGAGGAGATTGTTTTCTTCAGTTTTGAGCTTTTTCGAAATGCGTTCTTTAGAATCATTACAAATGGAATAAAAAATAAGTTGCTGAAGCAGAATTTTCTGTTTAACTGCGAATAATTTTTTAGTATAGATTTTTTTTAACTTTCCATCTGTTTCCTTAATTTGTAAGTTTTCTTGATTTTTGTAATTTCTTTTTTGTATTTTAATAGGGATCAGCTGTATGCGTTTACGGTTATTTCGGTTTTATCGTTCGTTACTCAATATTAATGTTCTTACAGTTCAGAAAAAGTTATAAGAGCAAACTAGGAGGTTCTCCCACTGTTACATATTATATCTTCCCAGTGTTGAAATAAAGTGTTGCAATGTGTAGTGTATTTTTTAAGTTTGAGAGTTCAATCTTCATGAAATTTAAAATGATAAAAGTTTTTTCTCAATAAGTGTGCAAAGGGATAGCGACACGTAGCGTGACAAGTAGAGATGAATTTTGCAAGGCGTCACTCCAGCAAATAATCACGGAATAGATATGAAACAAAACAATTAATATACAGATCGTATTTGTGACATGTTATAATATTCTCCCATTTACTAATTTTTCAAGTCAAAATTATTGATTAAGAATCTTAATATTTATATGTATTTCCTCTAATAAATTGCACATTTTCATTCTTAACATAATAAATTTATTTTTTATTTGATACACACATTTTTCCAAGTGTTCCAAGGTTCATTATTTCTTTTTAGATTTTAGAAAATTCGAATTACATTGGAGATGAGAAAGAAAGGGATCGACATTTTCAAAAATACACACTGCAAAAATCTCACCGGCTTTCTATGTAATTCTATGGTAAAATAATTACTGAATTAGTGTCCCATATTTAAGCAGTTTTTAAACACTTTTCGAATTTAAATCAATGAGATATTTGAGAACTTTTTCTAGTTGTGACTGTGTATGAGGTACCTAAAATCTTCAAAATTGAAATTATTTCTATACAAAAGGTTTCCGTTGTCAGAATTTATAATTTCAGAAAAAGAAAATATTTCCTCTCATCGAAAAGTTTTCCAGTGTTCCTTTGAAAATTATCTGAATATTTTATATTAAACTCGAGCCTATTGTGAATTAAAATCCAAGATAATCCCTCTCACAGAACTCTGAAATTAAATCGACCCTAAATTCCATTGAAGTTTTAATTTCGGTGTTAAATTTTAAAATGGTAGAAACTATTATTTCTTATTCCAGGAAGAAAGATGCACGTTTCTAAATCATAAGCACTTCAAACTCAAGTATTCCTACCTTACAACTACTTGTAAATGAATTTATAATATTTCCCTTCTCCATCAACCGTTCATTCCTCAGAGAAGTGAAAAAAACGACACGTTTTCATTAATGGTTCGTGAAATTCGAACATTTATGCAGACGATTGCATGAGCAATGGCGCATCACTTGTTTTTATGGAACCGGGAAAACAAATAAAATCTATTCATGTATTCGAAACATCTTTATTCCCAAACGATTTAAGAGTTTCGGGGATGGAAATTTATTCGACGGAAATCTCAGTCGGGGGTATAAGCGTGATTAACATTATTCAAAATGGAATAGCGGATGACTTTGAATCTAAATTAGGCAAACATGCTAGTTTTGCTATTTTCCATTCTTCACTTAATTTTCGGTAATGCCTTTGAAAATTGAAGCTTTCATCGTCGGTGACTATTTTAGCAACTTTAGAATAATTTAGACGTTGCAAAAAAAAATAGCAAGAAAACGAATAAAAAAATATTAATTTTGAAATATAAGAAAATAGTTTAATATTGTTTAATTTAATGGTTTGATATCTTCAATATTCAAACGAGTGATAAAACGTATCTGCGATTTTTATCAAGATTAAGATTTCAGTCAATTTTTTTCGAGAATAAACAGGTCTAACAGGTTTTTAAATGTATATAAAAACTATGAACATGCAAATGAAGGGGTTGCACAAATATTTTAGCACTGTTTATAGTTAGTAACCTATTTTATATTTTCTAGAAAAAAAATAATATTTTAACGTTCCTCATGTCTGTGGATGGTCATGCAAGTACATTCATGAAAATAAATTCAGACATTTTAGCTAGATGCTTGCAAAATATAAATGAATCTTTTTAGTTAATTTTGTACAGTTTTTGAAAGTACAATATTTATTACTAGAGAGAAATATATTTGAAGCTTCGAAAAATTTTAATAATTATCAAGTTTCTAAATGAATACATTTTTAGAAACATCTCTTATTGAACTCTATTCTGACTACAATGATCACATATTTGTTTCCTGACAGATTCTGTGAATAAGGTTGTTTCTTCACCTTCCTATGAAAACTAAAAATCTATCTCATGTTGGGTACACTGACAGCTAATTGCTTCATTACAATCTTTTAGGCGAAAAGAACATAAATATTTTTTTTTTATTCATGGAAGAATATATTTAAATCAACTTAAGTTTAGTTTGTTTTTTAATTTAACATAGGACAGAATAAGATTATTTGACCGACTATGAAATAAAGATTTTCTTTAATAATTTCTTCTGTGATTGGCAGCTTGCTGAATCTCCTGAGTGGTTACCTCACGAAAGTTACCTGGAAGGTTATGCAATGTTCTTCAAGATGTGGCCACCCCTTTTCTGCAAATCTTATCCCAAATTCGTTGGTAAGTTATATTAATCCATAAAGGAAAACCTCAGTATAAATTTCTTCACTTCATTTTAAACCTAAGTCGATTTTACTGTATTCTAATTCTAATTCTGTATTCTAAGTCCGAATTTGTCGTTACAGTATAAATGTTCAAATTTATAATTGCTTTATGTACAGCAACTAATCATCCAAGTGGTTTCTTCTACTGACGAGTTATCTAGTCAATCAAAATCTTCCATTGGCTTTGCTAATGATGAGGTACCTCTTCGATAAAACCACTTGGTATGTTAAAATTGTCACATTTCACTTGAGAAGATTAATATAAATAGAAGAATATAGTTAAAAACGTGGAAAATACGTTTTTACAATGTGAAGAAATAATATTTAATAAAGTTGAATTATATGCACTGTATACCTGGTAATTTGGAATGAAGTTAATTGTTTCATGATTTGTTTATAAATATCCTTTCATTTATGATATACTAGCAGAATTAACCGACGTTGTTCGGGTTGAATTAATTAAATAATCAGTTAGAAAAGTAATCAGACTAAACACTTATTTTTTTCATAAAAGAATGCAAGCATCATTTAAGTGCACGGAAAATAATTTTCAGCATCGTTTTTTAGCCTTTTCATCCTTTCTACAATTTACTTCGGACTCAAATATGTATACATGATAGATCCATCCTTATACTTAATTTTATATTCATCGCACTTCTGCTGCAAGATAAACTACATTAACTTTTTAAAGGTGACTACTATAGAAGTCGATTTTGAGTTTTGGAGTGATTGAGAATATCCCCGTACGTTCGTTTTTCTATAAAAATGGCGAATTTTCGGCGGATATTCTTTCACTTAGTTTTTCTATGAATATTGCTAATTAGACACGCTAATTAGCAAAACACGTAACTCCGCTATTAAAGTATTGCAGTTACGAGTTATGCTAATTAGTATGACGATATGTTTTACTTGTGACACTCTTGCACCTCATAAACGATGTTTTCGAATTTCATCATCAATTTGGGAAGATGGTGAGTTAAATTGCTAATTAATTCATTCGTTAATACATTCGTGACTAATTTAGTTTGAAGCAGACGATTTTTTTTCTTGAAAATTCCATTCAGTGGCACGTGGAAAAATAAAGCTTGTGTTAGAAAAGAATGTCATGAGTTTAGTCAAATTAAACTCAATCGATTACAATATTACAAAAAACAGAAGATCGATTTTACAGCGCTTTTTTTTTTAAACAAAAATACTGTTTGCAACGAATGATACACATGTATTTAAGTTACGTAAGAACAGCTTCAATTTGTAGAGTAAGCAACCTTGAACTTTCTTCACTCAATTAAAAAATTTAAGTAGTTTCGAAATTACTCAAAGTTTTGCTTAAAAATCATTTTACTCCAATAGACATTCAGTTTTAAATCGAATCCTCGTGATAGACTTTTAAATTTAGAGATTCGGTTTCTAAATGGAAACCACATACCTATTTAGAATGATAGATGTAGTTACTCTCTTAACTTCAAAATACAGCTTTCAATAACACCTATGTGAAAAATGAAAAACAAATGTAAATCAAATTGACTTTAATTTTCTCTCAATGAAATTTTTTTTAAACTTTCAAATATATTTTAACTTTAGCGTATGACTACCCGTTTTAATTTAACGCAACCCATTTTATTTTAAAGTGATTTTTTAAACTTTACTTGTAATTTTAAAATAAGATATTACACACCTTACTTAAACATGATTTGATTTGTATACATTATTTATTTTTATGGAACAGCAATCTACAAACCATTACGTATTCAACCAGACTTAAAGAAGGTTGATGGAAATATACATATACCGCCAAGTAATTGCTCATGTCTAGTGATATTTTTTTTTTTTTTTTTGCAGGAAATAAATAATTCTAGAAAATTCAACCTCTAAATAATAAATATGTAATATTTAAAATACTAGAACACATAAATAAAGACAAATTAAATTCCGGTTATTTTAAAATAAGAAGATATATACCTTACTTAAAAATATTGTTGCGCATAATTTATTTATTTATTATGAAAATTCTACAAATCATTACGTATCCAATCAAACAATTAAGGAAAGTTGGTCGAAATATATATGCATATATATTACCAAGATTTTACTTATGTTGGATATTTTACAGGAAATAAATAAATCAATACAATCTGACTTCTCAATATATGTTATATACCTGCAATAGGTAATATACCGGAACGCATAAATACAAACAGAAACAAAATTCTAATTCTTGATCTACTAACGTGTCGAAATTCAACTTTTTGAATATATTCTGAAATAGAACAATTCAACCAAAGTCTTTTGCACAATATTAATAAAGGTAATAGTGATTTATTTATCAAAAGAGCACATAATTACAATACTTGGGAATCCTCAAGAAACATCTCGCCGTTAAATCAAATACGCCAGACGTTGAATTCTAAATCAAATTAAAAACGGTGTTGATGAGGTCATGAAGAACCTGGCCCCGAAGGGTCCTAAATCTCCAGAATTAATAGTACAGCCTTTTGATAAATGGGCCTGCCTTAGTATTTGGTAATACTATTCAATTGGTAGATAAGAAAAGGACTGAATAAGAAAAATATAAATAAATCTCTACTATTATAAAAGGAATTATTTGTTTGAAAATGTACACGCTTCTGACGAATCTATGGCACTTACAGTAATAGGATTTAGCACACAGGTAGTCCGAATTTTTTACAATTTTTGGGTGGCGCCGAATTTTAAAATTTAATCTAGAACATTTTAAAATTAATTTAATGGAATTTATTTATTGTTTTCCTTAGAATGGCAACACCATAAAGAGATGGCAGATTCTAAGTTTATTTTTCGGTATTTCCGTTTGAACGCTTTGAGCAAAAGAACAAAACAAATAAAAAATTTTAACTGGAGAAATGTAATTCTTTTTTTCTAGATCGTTAAAGAGATAGAGCTAAAATTTCAACGGATTTGAAATCTGCGGAAAATTTCTCATCAGATCGATACCTAAAAATAGGATTTTCTCAAATAAATAATTTTTAAATTGTAACTTTTATATTTTTTGCAATGCGAACGCCGCTGCGGAGTTAAAGAAGATCAATTCAAAACGAAGCTGATAATCGCCGTCGCGCAAACGTGTGTGTATTCGAAGCGATGTTGACGAACCTAATCGTGGAACGATGTGAAACAGTGCGAATTTTGTGGGGCTCTTTTTTGGAATAAAGAGCCCAATACTGCTAATATTTATACCAAATGTTGCCATGTTGGAGTGGTTCGGCTACCAGCATTATCTGATGCACTAGAGCTATTAAAAGTATTGTTAATTGAAAATTCTCCTGATGCTAAATATTTTCACCAGCGAATTCGTGAATACAACTCTGCATTAGCATTCGCATCGATGGGAGAACAAATTATGCCACCACGTGGAGCTGGACCATATTGTTGTCGTTTACATGGTCAAGTGTACCACAGAATTTCTCCCTCTATGCAAGTGACCAACATAAAAAAGGATATGGGTAGCTTTATATAAATAGATAAACGATTGAGTAACAATCCAAATTACTTGCAACATGTATTTCAAAAACTTGATTTCATGTTAAAGGAAATCAATCCCTGCTCGTGTCGTATCTTCAAACGCACCGGCTGGTACAAGAACACCCAACTACATCTGTAAAAATGGTATTTTTGGAAGATGAAAATTTGGATATGCGGTGCTATAATGCTCCTACTTTGTGCATTGAAGTTGCAGGTATTTTTGTTGGTGATAATGGATGGATCTCAGCCAACCGAGACATTCGTGTCTACCCAATCGGTGATACATGCCGAAGCATTTCACCAGTAAATCAATGCTTTGATCCAATGATCTATCCATTGCTATTTCCAGGGGGCAATTGTAGTTGGAACACTGGAATGGAACATGTGGAAGAGAGAAAAACAGCAAACCGCACATCCGAGTCAGTCAACTACAATAATATGCATAAAGACTTTCCCAGCAAAATGGTTTCGGTATTTTGCATAGTAGTAGTAAACTCTTTTTCAGCAATATACGTAATGTTGACGCGTATGTAAAAACTGAAGGCTCACGTTTATTTTTTTTGCGTCACAATCAAAAAGAATTGAGAGTTGAACTTTATCGGGGACTTTTAGATGTTTTACACAATGTCGAGCATATAATGAAAATATGCGCACAGGAAAAGATTTTACTACCTTCTTTTTCCCAAGGGAGCCCACGTCATATGCAACAGAATTACTGAGCTACAATGGCAATGGTGTGCAAGTTTGGTAATCCACATCTCTTTTTGACGTTTACTTGCAACTCATCTTGGCCTGAAATTTAAAATTGCATCGAGAGAGTACAACGTCTATAAAATTGACCAGACATTGTTGTACGTGTGTTTAATATAAAATTAAAAGAACTTTTAGAAGATATTTGCAAGCATAGAATATTTGGAACTGTTATGGCCTATATTTATTTTAGTGAGTTCCAAAAGCCAGGTTTGTCTCATGTCCACATTCTTCTAACATTAGATTCAGAAAGCAAAATTCGCACAAAAGATGATATTGACAAGTATGTGAGTGCAGAAATTCCATATCCTAGCATTGATCTGAGACTCTTCAAAATTGTGACAAAATGCATGGTACATGGCCCGAGTGAACTATAAATATATCTTCTCCATGCATGAATGATGGACAGTGCTGTAAATGTTTTCAGAAACAATTCAAAGATAATACTGAGGAAAATGTTAATGGATACCCTATTTATCGTAGAAGGGCCTCTGAACCTGTGCAAGTGGGGAAATATTCCATCGATAATAGATGGGTTGTTCAATATAATCCTAGGTTGCTAAAACATTTAATGCGGATATTAATGTTGAAGTCTGTGGTTCTTCAGTTAAAAGTGTTAAATACATATATAAATATGTATGCAAAGGACATGATGCAGCCTCGGTAAAAATACACAAAGAAGGTGCACTTAAATCATGATTAAATTCTAAGTTTTGTTGAAGGTAGGTATGTAAGGTGCACCTGAAGCCATGTGGCGTTTAAATGAATTCAGTTTTTCGGACAAATCCCACACTGTAGTGTGCTTAGCTGTGCACTTACCAGAGGAACAGCCGACTGTATACGAAGACGGTCAAGAGGCGCAAGCAATTGAAAGAGCTGCTTTAGGAAAAACAACGCTCATATCATGGTTTGAACTCAACAAAAATGACACTGATGCGCAACATTTCTTTCTCCGACATTACACAATATTATGTGTTTGATAAGAGTACCACAAATTGGAAGAGGGGACAACGTCAAAAAGATATTAGGAGATTGCCAGTAGTTAGTATACAGGATGCTGAGAGATACTATTTGCTGGTGTTACTACTGCGTAAGTCAGAAGCAGTCTGCTTTGAAGTTATTTTTATGGTAACTGGATCGAGATGCATTACATTTCAACAAGCGTGTCAGGAGTATGGACTTCTTCGGCTTCATTCAACGGATCATGACCAGCAGTGGCATGATCCTTTGAATGAAGCCGCTCAATTTCAATCTCCAAGATAGTTTCGCATGCCGATCGCAATGATTTGTGGCTTTGGAGAAGTGGACGATGTTCCTGATCTATGGGTGCAGCATCGAGTTTCTCTTTCTGAGGACTGTGCATCTTTATTCCGAAGAGACTGGACCTCACTATGCGCCTACTTGCAATTTGAAGTCAAATACAAAAAAAAACAGACATGTTGTTGAAAGCCAACTTAATTGTGTAGAATGAAGCACCCATGACACATATCCATACTTTTATAGCTGTCGAGAGACTTTTACAAGATCTCACAAAGTGTAAAGAACCTTTCGTGGGCAAAGTCATGCTATTGGGGCGAGATTTTCGCCAAATTCTTCCTGTAATTTTAAGAGTTTCAGGAACATTGACCGTTGCCAGCTCCTTAAAAAAACGTTCTCTTTTGTTAAAATTCTGTAAGTCATATCTGACAAAAACATGGGTTGGCGAGCGTAAACGAGCAGGGGGCGGAGCCCCTAGTTATTGAAAAACTTTATTTTCCATCAATACTGGTAAAGCGATCAAACATGCGAACAGCAATCGTTATAAACACAACAGTATTTCTATGTCGATTTCGAATTGTGCTTGAACCCTTCTGCACACCTAGGACAAATAGAACGGGGGTTAAGAGTTAGTCTATCGTAACCGCAGGGTTCCGAAGTATAAGTGTACCACATTTGGTGTAGATTGTTTATATATATATATATATATATATATATATATATATATATATATATATATATATATATATATATATATATATATATATATATAGTATTAACACAATAGAACCTTGAGAACCTTGCTTTAATAGAATGTTTTTACTACAAGCTTCTACCAAACAAAATTTATTCGCCTTTATTAGTTTCTAGTATTTAATTTAACCTCCCCAGGTATATCAACAGAAACTG
This sequence comes from Metellina segmentata, assembly GCA_947359465.1. Taxonomy (NCBI): domain Eukaryota; kingdom Metazoa; phylum Arthropoda; class Arachnida; order Araneae; family Tetragnathidae; genus Metellina; species Metellina segmentata. The sequence goes on from OX375877.1 coordinate 101,431,931, forward strand.
TCAATTATTGTTTAATAAACCTTTAATATAGAATGCATATAACAATTTCGCTACAAATACGTTTTTTTAATTTTATAATTCTTAGAGGGTTTTTGTTTTTCTTTTTCATTTCTTTTTATGAAAAAAAGCTTGATATACAGCTGAAATAAAAAGCTGTGTAAAATCTAAAAATGCAAAACAACCATTAAAAATAAATTTCAAGTGGGAAATAAAGAAATGATTATGTAATTATTATAAATGTTTTTTTATGTTTTAATTTAAATATATATTTTGATTTTAATAATAATATGAATGAGAAGCCTATTTTCAGAAAACCTAAAGTTAAAAAGTTTTCTGTGTAGAAATTTTTTTCTTTAGTTAAATTTTAAAAATAATATAACATTAAAAAATCACTAGATATTCCGTCACTAAATATGACATATGTTTCTCCCGTGTATGGGACCTCTTAAAGTTCATTTCAATTTAAAGAAAATATCTTTGGTTACCTGCACTGGTTTTTAAATTAACCATTGTGTAAGACTAATCTACACAATTGCCGTTCTTACACAAACAATTTTCTCTCTTCTGTCTAGAATATCAATCAAAATTGAATAGTTGAATGCACAGTCAAAATCATTTGACCTTCTTTAAGTGTCCATACATGTCAAATCCTTCAGAGCATGGCTACTTGTAAAAATTCAAATTACCTTCCAATTACAAGTTTCCAAAGCATCTTGCTTGTAGCAACCTGTAAATATCTTAACCTAGTTCTGGCTTTTGTTTCACTTTCTAAAAAAGAAAGAAGGAATTGAGGTCCTTTATCGCAAAATAGCTAATCACACCGCCTAAAGAGAGAAAAATACCGCTGCTTGAAACAAGTTTGATAATGTGATATGTAAATGAAAACAAAAGTTTTTATCTATTATTTGTTTCTTCGTAATCTTGAATCATTCAAGTAAAAATAATTGTTTCCAGACCAGTAGTTGTTTTTCTTAGGATGGAATATTAAATGAATTATTGCATGTAAATATTAGCTAGGGGCGCTTCTTTTGGGGTATGAACCGTCAATATGGCATGTTGCGTCTTCGGCTTTCAAAAGATGGCACGTTTTACTTCTGTGAATAAATTTGTGTAATCTTCGTGTGAAGTTACCAATTATTTATTTCTCAAACTATTAAATATGAGAGAAATTCTTGAAATTTTTTTATTTAATACAAAAATATTATTATTATGTTTAGATTTGAGTTTAAAAATACATGTATCCAAATTAGTTTGAGTTTAAAAATACATAGTCCAAAGGAAAAAAATGTTATTAGAAAATATTTTACGTGGTTTTCAGAAATAGCTAAATGTTTTTTATCTAAAAAGACTCAATCTTTGAAAAAATTATACAAAATACTTAAACTGATATTTATACATTTAAAATTAAATTTAAAAAAAAATAGAAATAACGTGCTTTATTTTAAAATGCTTTAATAAAGAGAACTTTTTTCAGAACCCCAAAAATTTTAATAGATACATGACTAAAAATTAAATCGTGGAAGCTTATTTTGAAAGATATTTTGAAAACTCGTCATGGAATATGCAATAAAGTTTTGATTAGAGCAAGCTTGCTAAAGAAAACTGTTTCTGCTCGCGTGATCATCGGTTAGCTCGGCAAGAATCGCTTGTACTTTTAATTATGTTTATTTTTATTCTTTAAACGATAACTTTAGTAACATTTAAAAAGATAGCTATAGAATTTATGACCTTGTTAAAACTTGTTCGACTAGCTGCATGTCGATACTTTATGCCAGTATTTTAATTATGTAGTCCATTTGTTTGGGCTTAATACATTGCACGGTGTAAATTCATTCATAGCAAATTTAATAACATCTTAGATTATTGCTAACCAACGATGATCAATATGTCAAGATGTTATAAATGAGAGCGAGTGAAAAGCGATCGTTTGCTGTTTTTTTTTTCAGTTTAATTAAACTAATCATTTTTATACTGTTGAGCACAATATTTATTTTTTGTTAGCAATGTTGAAAACCCATGCATACGACTATATGAATAAATTTTTCTTACCAATAATACTCGAGAGTATATGGATCCTGTATTTTGGAGCATTTTAAACCTAAATCTTTAATTAAACGACTTAATGTAGTTTAAATATCTAAGTTCTTTGCCTACTTGAAATGAATAGCAAATTCATCAGTGTTACAATAAAACGTGTTAACTTCTTGTAATAGTGAGACATTAAAGCTTCCAATTAGTATATATAGAGAGATTGAGGAATATTACGGCATTCTAATTAATTTGTTTTGAAAATACATCGTACAAAACTTTCACACTTCAAGTATGTATATTTTCTCACGAATATAAAATATTCTAAACTTGCCTAAATGTATTTGGATTTCATTGAGGTAAAGTATAAGTACGATCTTCGTTCTTTTTACGCTTAAAGAGTGTAGTGGAAAGTCGTAGGGTATCTTCAAAAAAATACATAAGCAAATATGGATTCATAAAATAAAAAGATGTAATAGGTATTGGAATTTAGGTATTAAGATATAGATGAGTTAATTATTATCAATTAAATTAAAGAAATATGAAAAGCTCTTCCAAATATAGCTGGGGGTATTTTATGGTCAAATTATTGTACTATGCGATACCCTTTTAAATTCCAGTAAGACATTATGGCCCAAGATTAATTCGTGATCTTCTAACGGACAAAGTGCAAAATTGAACATAGTAAAAGAAGACGAACAGACAGACTAATGCAACCAAGTTCAGTTACTAAATGAATGTAAGTACTCACAATATCCAAAGGTTTATGAAAATGTAATCAACCGTTTGGACGTGGCATGGGCACACATACACAAACAGATGGACAGACAGACACAAGACGCGCAAGAGACGGATTTTGCATCAGAAGGGTATAAAATGGATGGAAAACTTTAAATGCGTCGAAAAAATGTACAAACCAATACTTATATATATTTATAAAAAACATTCTCATTTTTGTAGATGAAGCTTAAAATTAAAAAATCATTAAGCCTTACTAGCTACTAACTTTTTACTTTTTCTCTTGACGACTTTTACTAAAGCTTGATAATAAATACTTCACATTTTAGACACCATGAAATGTTCATAACATCTTGAGATATTTAACTTAAATCGTTTGTAAGAAGCTTTAAATTTAAGAAAGAAACAAGTTATAACAAATTTTTGCATTAGACATTACCCTAATCAGCTTACGACGCGCGGTGAAATCAAACACAATAAAAAAGACAACCTATTTAAATACTGTGTAATTAGAACATGGGTGCTAACGTCGTGTCTAAAATTCCGTTGTACTATTATTTTTTTCTTGTTAATAATCAGATTTGAACACAAACGAAACATTCCTAATGGGATAAATGCAAAGTACTCTAAACTTGAGTGACGAACTATGGATAACCTTGTCATTCATCATTAAACCTTGACATAATCTTACAATCAATTTTTAATGCTAGTTAATATTCTATTCATTCAGATTAATACTTTGAATAAATTGTTTGAGGTTTTATTTTTCATTTTAAACAGTTGTGTAAAGAGTGTTACCATTGTGATAATTTCTTTCGTTTGTACTCTTAAGAGTCGAGAGTGTAGTGCATTGCTATTTTCAATACATCAACCAATCTAATGGGTTGATTCTGTTAACTCTAAATTTATGCATGGAAAATTGCAGATTTAGAAAATATTTTCAGACATTTATTTTGTTAATATTTTGATTTGGGGATATGTGAGAGATCAAAATTCGACTCGTTTTGTGCCTCACACATGCTGTATACCGGAGCATTAAAATACATCCAGCAGCGCAGCAAATTCATCTCGACTTATGCTGTTGTGTTGCTTACATAGTTTCTCATTGAGTTTTGCCTCTGAAAAAAATTCGCAAGCAATTTAAGCAACTGGGAGAGTTTGACAGAGGCCGTGTAATTGGCCTCCGAGAAGGTGGATGGTTTAATCGACGGATTGTGCAACATATTGCTTGTAGTGATGTTACTGTTGCACGCTGTTGGCTGCGGTGGATACAACAAGGTACATGCCAGCGTCAACCAGGCTCACGAAGGCCCAGAGAAACCGAACCGAGAGAGGATCGACGTGTTGTAAGACATGCGGGTACTGATCCAATAGCCACTGTTGCATACATCCGACGGGCAGTGGGAACCTATCTTGATCATCCAATAAGTGATCGCAACATTTGTCGACGGCTACACGACGTGGGGCAAGATTCGCGGTTTGTTGTGCAACGTCATACGTCCAGAAGACCTGGTGTCATGGTGTTGGGTGTAATTGCGTATGTTGCCAAATCACCTTTGGTATTCGTTGCCGGCTGTTTGACAGGCCAGCGTTACGTACAAGACATTTTACAGCCAATTTCTATCCCGTTCCTGAACCCAGGTGTACCCGCTTTTTCAACAATACAATGTTCGACTCCATATTACTGGCCGTACAGTTTATCTACGACACAACGATATCTTACTATGGCCGGCATACTCACCGGACCTGTCCCCGATCGAGAATGTATGGGAGGCCATTGGACGAGATGTCACCACTCCATCCGTTCCGCGTATTCTGCTGGAACTACATGACAGGGTTCAAACAGCATGGGATGGACTGTCGCAGGACTTCATAAAGAGTCTGTATGACTCACTACCAATGTGCTTGGCAGGCTGCATTACGATTAATGGTGGTCATATACCACTCTGAGTGATACCACTTTTTTTAATTTTTCTCAATAAAGTTTGCATATTTCAGTCTCAAATTTTAATAATTTACTCATTCATAAAAACACTTAACCAACCTTGTAAATTTCATTGCATTTTGACAATTCCTTCTAGGTGGAACTTTTTTTTTGTCTTAGAGTGTAAACCACCATAAGCATGCTAAGTGAGTTTAATCACATAGTCGACAGAAAATTATCAACGATTGTTAACTTGATAACCTCGTATGGAATCATTAACAGATGCCTCATTGAAAAATCCTGATTGAGATTTAAATAAGCATAGCATTAGCCTGTTTATCGTATTGTTACTTATTCCATAAGGTTAGCTTAGACAGCATAACCATGTCAACAAATCTGAACACGTTCAAAAAGTACAACCTTATATCAGGTAGGTAGTTAAATTAACGTCACACTAAAGCAACACAATCGGCTATTGGTGACTGTCCAATAGGTAGATAGTTAATTAACATGACATTGGAGGAACACAACGTGTTACCCCAATGGTCCGGATCCATCCCGAAGGGGAGGGGGGTTGTGTGGAAGTTTGGAGAGTGGGGTGCCAGCTGAGGTGTTGTCCTCGGATCTTTCCCTTAAGGGATTGATCTCGGACCGTCGTCAATAGCCCGTTGTTTTGCTCTAGTACGACGTTAACTAAAATTACCATTACCATCCCGAAGGGGGAAATTCAAGGACAACACCCCGTAAATTTAAACCACGCCAAGGTGATAACATTTTAGGTCATGACAAATTAAACCTGCACCAGTCTCTATGTACACAAGGGTCTTTGATTGGATCGAGTTCGAACTCGCAAACCTCCAGTTGCTAATCTGATACCTTACCAACTGGGCTACCGTGTCCCTGAAATAAGAAAGGTTATTGTCTCGCAATAGATATAACAAGATATCTATTAATACAGCTAGTCGAAGCGTAGACTGAATCCACCTGGGAAGTAATTACTGTATTGTTTGAAAAATCACTGAACTAAAGAAAAAGGCGACCTTCAAATACCGTTTTATCTTTTCAATCTCGACTGTAGGAAAAGAATTCTCTCACGCTGTTTTTCCCTTCCTCAAATGGAATTGGAGCCAAAAGCACGATCTTGCACTTCCCTTCGACAACTTGTTTGATTTTAAGATATCGATACTACGTGTTTGTATGTTTGGTATTATTACTGAGATTTTTGTAGGTTCGTTGGCTTCTAAAATGAGTTTGTTCATCTGTCTTTCAAGCTCGCAATGCAGGAAAAATATTTATTTTGAGATACTTGATGGATCATGGCTTTTTCAAACCCGCAGAAAATTTTTATGCATGTGGTAAAAAAAAGCATTATAAGCATTCTTTTTTCGCTATTTTTTTTAATTAATTGATTAAAACGTCGACTAAATTTTTTTATTCATAAAAGCTATTATCAAAGATGAAGTATCGTTTATTTGTATGAGAATGCCAACTGTTTAAGTTTCAATTAAAATAATATATTTTTCTTGTGGTTGTTGGACTTCATTTAATGGTTTGTTTTTGTGTTTCGTTGAAAATGTTTCATTGGCTGCAGGAGAGGTTTATCAAATTATTCGAAAATATCGGTATACGGATAGTTGATCACAGATGAAACTTATTTGTCAATAATTATAAAATATTTACTAATGTTCTGCCTCGTAAACAATAAATGTGTTTCTAGAAATTAATTTCATATATTTTAATGAATATGAGAAAACGAAATGGCTGAAATTCAAACTAGATGTATTCCATTCTATAATTGATAAAATGTGATTTTTATTTGAAACTACTGAATAACCCGGGGTTGCTCGGGTTGAAATGGTTGAATGTTGATTGAAAAGTGAATTTGAATAATCATTTTTCTTACATGGAAAAATGCAATCATTTAAGTTGTACGGAAAATACTTTTTAACTTCAATCATTTAAGTTGTACGGAAAATACTTTTTAACTTCAATCATTTAAGTTGTACGGAAAATACTTTTTAACTTCAATCCTTTAAGTTGTACGGAAAATACTTTTTAACTTCAATCCTTTAAGTTGTACGGAAAATACTTTTTAACTTCAATCATTTAAGTTGTACGGAAAATACTTTTTAACTTCAATCATTTAAGATGTACGGAAAACACTTTTTAACTTCGTCTTACCTTTTCCATAGCTTCTACAATTTACTTCGGATATAAATAAATGCATTTAATTCCTGAATAATATATTGCAATATGCAAAAGACTAAGACATATACGAACAGAAACGAAATTCCGATCAAAAGATGTGCAAAGTGTCGAATGTAGACTTCCACAGCTGAAATAGAGCAATTCGAAAAAGTGATCAAGACGATAATGATTTACGAGATTTAGTAATGCTCAAATCTAACAGCGGCATTTCCATGTGTTACTCAAACACGGGATTCTAAATCAAATTTAAAAAATAAAACATTAATTCTGATTGGCCAAATCCCAAAATTACTCTTTTATGATCAATGAGTGTTTCGTTTGGGCTTTTCGTGTTTCACTACAAAATGTAAGTTATGAAAAATTAAATATTTTAATTATTACTCGCACGACGTTCCGTGTGACAAAGTTATGCTTATAGAGGAAAACGCGCGTCCAAAATAAGAACCCCATTGTATCCTTTCAGTTCCCTGTAGAAAGTGTTCCCTTGTCCATATCCATTTATAGCAGGAAAACAAACTATAGATTTTAAAATTGAGGCTCCGAGGGGCACTTTTAGGACTACCTGTGTGCTAATTTTCATGGGTAACAAGTGCTACAGATTGATCTGTTGACAGGAAAGTAATAGCTTATATTTTCCTCAGTGTTCTAAAGTATATGTGTGTGCGAATATATTATCTATACAAATCTACACCGTTTGACCAATCTACACCAAATTTGGTACACTACAATACTTTAGAACACTGCGGAAAACAGACTATTTCTGTGTGCCAATTTTCATGGGTCACAAGTGCTACAGATTGGTCTAAAGACAGGAAAGTAATAGCTTATATTTTCCTCAGTGTTCTAAAGTATAAGTGTACCAAATTTGGTCAAACGGTGTAGATTTTTGTCAGAGTGACCGAGCGATGTCTTAATTTGATAGACAGTGTGTGTAATAGTGCCCAAGAATAGAGTGACACTGTACACCTAAATTGGACATTAAAATTTATTTGCAATATAATATAAAGTTTCCAATATACACGCCGCACCGTCCGCACCATTCTAAGTTTTCCGCAGTGTTCAAAAGTATAAGTGTACCAAATTTGGTGTAGATTAGTCAAACAGTGTAGATTTGTATAGAGAATATACACACATCCTTTTATATATACAACTAGCCACTTCATGGCTAGCCCGGCGTTGCCCGTGCCAGATGCTTTTGTGGGGTTATTGGTTTGTTTCGAACCAAATGGGAATTTGTAGCCTATTGGATAACAGCCATAACGGAGTTGTCCGTGGTGTTGGTTTTCTTCGCAAACCAAATGGGAATTCGGCGTGACGTCGAAATCTCTTGGGAAAATATAAATATTTAATAGAAAAATTATTTATTTAAAAAAAATCGAATGTATAAGGTATCTAGCTAATGTCAAATTTTCCGCAGATCTCAAATCCATTGAAATTTTTAATCTATCTTTAACGATCCCGATTTTACAAAAAAGAACTAAACAATGCCAGACAAAATGTCTTTACCTTTTTTTGCTTTCCTTCGCTGAAATCGTCATCTTTATTATCTTCATTATCTTTAAAGGTGACATCCACACTCCTGCCGCGTGGGATGCTCCACCCTTGCGATTGCCCGGTCAAAGTTTCCCGGTCATCGTCTTCTCTCACGGACTCGGTGGTTGCCGGACCACTTACACGACATTTTGCCTGGAACTCGCGTCCTACGGTTTCGTGATTGCAGCCCTGGAGCACAGGTAAGACAATTCACACATAATTAAGGACTGTGGATCTCATTCAGTCATCAAATCCGCTGTTTATAGATTTGACTAGCTCTTTGAGACGTTACTATAAACGAATTTTATTTTGCTAAACACGTCTTCTAGTTGATCTTGCTACTAACACGTTTCCTTGGGTGCACTCGTATTGTGATGTAATAAATATTACATCGAGTCCAAAGTTCGCATATCAAAAGGTTGTATGTTCAAATCATGTTTAAGTCCAATTCCAGTTCTATTTTAACATCAGTTTATTAACAAAGACAGGACACTAACACAATGACAAGAAAACAAAGACAATGGGCAGGTCCATTCCAGCGTAGTCTTTCTTCGACCACGTTCCAAATCAATATGGCGAATCCCCATCGGATAGGGAAGATGCGTGTTTCAAATTCCCTTTCATAGGGATTATCACAAGATCTGTGGCTAAGTTTCCACACGTATATAAAATGTAAGGTTCTGAGAACGTCTATGATGACTACCACATCAGTGAAAGGCAGAGTGAACAGAGATTTCAGAGTATAAGCCATAGACCAGTGTATAGTTTTCTGTGGTGAATATCTGTGCTTAGTTCCGTGTACTTGTAGGTGGTGCAAGAAATGAAACGAGGTTGAATATGTAATCATCATAAGTAGGGTAATAAATCACAGCACTCTATAAATTGAGTATAATAATAGCGTGATGATATGAAAAGTACCAAGACCTCTTTTATGGTCCCGTTGGGGAAGGCATAACTCGTCCAGATGTCGAGGCAGCTGCCTCACCATGGTGTCGACATCAAAGAGATCATTGATGACCTCCCCGATTGTATTGGAAGTGCTGGTCTTCTGTCTCATCAGTTGCTTAGAGATGGCATCTAGCGGTGTGTTGCGAAATGTACCACCAGCGCGCTGCTAAGCCTAGTACTTTGCGCATCTGACATAATGGGTATAGGCGTCTTGCTGTCCCAACCCACTCGGACCAGGTGTCAAGTCTGTTACTACTACAACGTTTCCATGAGCTCGTGTTGCATTAAATTTAAGCATTTCAATGTACAAAATTTTCTCTCCTCCTAAATTTGTTTCGTCTAAACAATTACCTTGCCTACAAACACTCCTCATAAAATATTTTAAGAGAATATTAGTCTTTCACCTACGTGTGCATTTAATGGCTTGAAATTCTAGTTTTCAATTACAAAAAATTATTCCTTGCTTACCTCTAGTCATCTCATATGTTGTGGAAATTTCATTTTATCGCATGCCCTTTTTAGGGGCGGTATCATCGACTTTTTGATGAAATAGACTGATCGTGTGAATGGAATTGCTATCGTAAGATCTCAGAAGGGTAAGTCATGTGGATTTTCAAATCAACTTGGGCCGACTGACCATCCACAAGCACAGAATAGTTTTTTTATTACACTAGATAATCACTTTAACCAATCAATAATTTGCCCCACCTTCGGATTCACGCTTTTTCCCACAACAGCGTGACATATCTTTCTATATGTCTTAGATACTGAGAGCATAAAGTTGCGCGAGCATACGTCGATGGTCGGTATCCCATGATGTCGTCGAGTTGAATTAAAGTGATCTGAAACTGAATATTTATAAATAGAATAAGCACGAGATAACCATAATGAACAACCTTTTGAACGCACAGATTTGTGCAGATACATCCGTCATGAGAAGCTTACAAACTGATACTTGTGTAATGGAAGTTTTGTGCAAGACTTATGGAAAAAAGTTGCAAATTCTACTGCATCTGCGATGTCAACAATATGGTACAACTGTCTGCAACTGTTTTTTGTGAGTTGAGAACCCTTGGAGGAAAGCAATCGATGTTAGATAAAAAGACAAACCTGACGCTTTAACGAGAAGCAATTTTCAAATTGGGTGAGCGTTCGACACTTCAGGGGGTGCCATGAAATGGGTGTTAAATAACTATTTGCACTCATAAAAGGTAGAACTTTGATATGCAATATCACAACCAAGTTGGGAAACTAAATCTTTTCTTTTACTTCTATTATGTAGAAACTCTTTTGGAACAATATTCAAGTGATAAATGTTGCATTTAATATCATAGATGGAGTAGGAAGTTGGAAATTATCAGTGAAACGGATATTTTTATTTTTATAATTTTTAACGTCACTTGTGATTTATAACTTTTTTAAAGACATAAAGAAAATAAAAGTTATTCTAAACCCTCTGTGAACATATCGTGCAGAATAAGAGAAATGTGTGTGTGTTTTTCAGGGATTATTCTGCATGCATGTCTTTCTATTATGAGCGCCAAGCTACTACTTCGTCAGAAACGAGTGAATTAGAAAATCCAGTTCACCATACGCTGAACAAACGGTGGATGCTTTTCCAGAAAGTCAAACCTGGAAAGGGAGAATATGCCATCAGAAACCAACAGGTAGGACTGGAAATTAAAATAAAAACGTCTCACACTTTTAAAACCTTCCAAGTGTTTTGACTAAATATCTCGTCCAAGATCTGGTCAATTTACGAAGGGTGTGATATTGCCCCATTACTACGAAATTGCCCCATTACTACAATGGGATTGAAGATCCGAACATTAACCCTCCTGGTGGTTGTCCCGAAGAAGTATCTCGTCAAAACCACTTGGAGGGTTAAATATTGTCCTTTGCCTAGAACTAGAGTGCCTATATAATAAGAGTGGCGACAAGGGACCAAATTTGGCACAATGCGCATGCGCGTCAGCCATTTTTCTACCAGAATCGTCTCAAAGAAGGTTGTTGGGCGAATTAATATATCATTTCAATCAGAACAAAAAGCATATGATTGTTATAATATGGATACATTCGGTATAAAGGAATCATATAAACTCTCAATTACATGCCTAATTGATGAGATGGATTGCACAACGCGCTAACTTAGATTGCGGGAAACACCATGTTGTTCAAAAAAAGCTATTTACTTAAAAAGTCTTCAAATTTATACTGACAAAACACTAAAATAGTAATAAATAAACATTCTAGAACACGAAATGGAACATGAATAAGCGATATTTTCTTTTTTATTTAATATACACACGTTTTTCTCGAACACACAAAAAGTTCCCATGTTAAGTCTATGGGAGCTAGGAAAAGACCACCTCGGGCGGTAGAAAAGGTCTCTAAGCCAATCAGAAAACGTTTCCCGTATGTCGCCACTCTTATTATATAGGCACTAGGGTGGTCACAAGGTATATGGGGGACAAAATTTTCCGCCCAATCTTCCATGGCACCCCCCTAAAATTTGCCAATAGGCTAGAAAATGTGATTGGCAAAGTTTTAGCTCATTCTGATAATATTAACCCGTGCCTCATTGAGGTTAAAGTTAAGAAAAGCAGCGATTTTTAGCAAAAAATCGTAGTTTTTACGCTTTAAAATCGAAACTATTCGTCCTACAAACCTGGTTCTTGTCTAATTTCATAGGAAATTTTACTGACTTGAAGTTTGATATCATCCGCTTTTTTTGCTAAAACGGATAGAATGGTATTTAGCATTTTACAGGTAAGGTCGTAGTGGATATCCTCAAAATTGAATTTTTATGCAAAGCCCCTAAAATCATTACAATATTCAATTACATCTGCTTTCCAGATTTCGCTTGTGTATTTTTCATTTTGTACATTAAAAAGGCTTTAGTTAGAGGTATTTTTAAAAATAAATCAAACAACATTCAAATTCAAAATGAAGGAATTAAGGGTAAAGAAGACGAAGCAAGTAGTAAAAATGACAACAAATAGTGTTCAAATGTATTTTATTAATTAAATAATTGAATTATACATAGTTATATTATTATTATTTAAATATACAAATTAAGTGGTAATTACAAATTAAGGTGGTAATGTCTTAGATATTGTAGCTTTTGAATAGTCCGGAAAAATTTGTCTACATTCAGATACTACTTGTAAAAGGAACTGCCGTTGTTCTTCGTCTTTCGTCAAAGAGTTATTAAAGTCTTTAATTAATTTTACTTCTCTCTCAGCAGTATCATTAACAACCCTTAAACCGTTTACTATTTTTTTTTTAGCTTTTAAATAATGTTGATTTTCATACCATATATCGGGATCAGTATTTAAAAAATCTGTATCGATTTCAAATCTCTTAAAAAAATTTAGAATTCAAGCAGAAACAAAATAATTAACTTCTTTGTCCAATAATTGAACAACTTGTGGGAGATTGAATTTTGGTTTTACATCCCTATCATCACAATCATCTTCATCATTTTCTACTTCGGACATTAATTTTTCAACCATGCTTGTTTTGGCATTTTTGTCCCAAAGTATCATCGAAAAATGAAAATGCAACTTGCTCCAAGTTCAGATACCACAGATGGTTTATTATTTTAGACAGGGCCTTGTCTGCAACCTCTTTATCAATTTTCCTGTATTTTACTAAAGATTTTAATAATTGTAGGTCTTGGTTGGGGGTCAAAGTGGGTTTGTGGGCATTGAACCATGCTTTTACAAAAACATTGATTATAAATAAACAAATATATGCAATACCTTTTCTCTCTAAATCAGTTAACGAAAATTGATCCCTGAAAATATGCATTTTAAGAGAATAAATGGCAATTGCCATCCATCTGGCGTGATGAATAGCACCAGGTACTCTAAAAGTAATGTCTTTTTGAGGAAGACGTCCTAAATGAATCAAGCAAAGTTAGATGAATTCTTTATAATCATTTCTGGGATGTTTATGGTTTCCTCTGGTTTTTTAATTGTTCAAAAAGAAAACTTGAAATTTGTTCAGGATAACTTATTTTATTTCTAATATTTTCATCTTCTATACCTGTTTGTATTTCTTCTTGTCTACCTTAGACCACCCAGTCTGGAATTTCCGAAAAATATCTGGCTGAGGACCAGTGGATGTGCCCATTTTTCAATTAAAAACTGCTTTGTAAGCAACTTCTAAAACATGGTGGCGACATGCTAAATTTAGAAAGCTTTTCTCTAATAACTGCTCTAGCAAAACGCAGGTTCACCTAAGGCGACCAGTATTTACTGCCGTTGTTTGAAAACACAATGCCTGGATTTTTCCAGCCCCCCCCCTCCAATGCTCAACTGCTGATAATACAGCTTTTGCCGGATTTACTATTTTCGTACTATTTTCAAGAATTGTAACACCTATCAATTGTTCTTCATCGCCACATGTAATCAAAATGGCTATCCGCTCCACATTTTCTTCACTCAACAAATCTGGAAGCAATTTCCCATCCCAGTGCACAACAGCTCCCTGTAAATCGGAATTTCTAAATCTATTTTTGATGAGATCAGTTGTGGAGTCGTGTGGCCCTTCTACCTAGAATAAAATTCTGTGGGTCATGACCTAATGTCTGAAAAATGCTAAATACCACTCACAAGTTGTATCTGAATGTAGGCATATTTTTCAAGACTCTTTAAAAGCTACAGTATCTAAGACATTACCACCTTAATTTGTAATTACCACTTAATTTGTATATTTAAATAATAATAATATAACTATGTATAATTCAATTATTTAATTAATAAAATACATTTTAACACTATTAGTTGTCATTTTTACTACTTGCTTCGTCTTCTTTACCCTTAATTCCTTCATTTTGAATTTGAATGTTGTTTGATTTATTTTTAAAAATACCTCTAACTAAAGCCTTTTTAATGTACAAAATGAAAAATACACAAGCGAAATCTGGAAAGCAGATGTAATTGAATATTGTAATGATTTTAGGGGCTTTGCATAAAAATTCAATTTTGAGGATATCCACTACGACCTTACCTGTAAAATGCTAAATACCATTTTATCCGTTTTAGCAAAAAAAAAGCGGATGATATCAAACTTCAAGTCAGTAAAATTTCCTATGAAATTAGACAAGAACCAGGTTTCTAGGACGAATAGTTTCGATTTTAAAGCGTAAAAACTACGATTTTTTGCTAAAAATCGCTGCTTTTCTTAACTTTAACCTCAATGAGGCACGGGTTACTATTATCAGAATGAGCTAAAACTTTGCCAATCACATTTTCTAGCCTATTGGCAAAGTTTAGGGGCGTGCCACGGTAGAAATTCGAAAATTGATTTTTTGTGACCACCCTAATAGGCACTCTACCTAGAACTGGTGACAAATTGGAATAAGTTTTTGTTCCTGACTCTGGCCTACTGCAGGGTAGTTTTTGACGCGAAGATAAACCGTCAAACGGGGTTTAATTCCTCTGGCAATATTCTGCTATCTTCTATATACAGTCAGTATCTGTTATATGGTCAGCTCAGCAGTCCGGAAAAATCAGACCACATTAGCGGGGTGACCATATATTCGGAACAATACTACACTATTTAATTATGGCGGGATTATATACACCTATCAGAATGTAGTGCTCATTAACATAAATTAAACTTTTAAGAACATTTAAAAAATTAATCCGCTAAGTAAAAATTACAGTAAGAAGTATGCAACTTTTTTTTAGTGAAATTTATTAGTTTACCTTACCAATGTAAGTACAGTACGCATGCCTACGTGCATCCATATTCAATGCACATATCTCTAATTATAAAAGGAAGTATTTGTTTTTCTGTTTTTCGTTATCACAGTCCTGACGAATCTACGGTACTTACAATAATGGGATTTGCCACACGGGTAGTGCAAATGTTTTGCAAACTTTGGATCGCGGCGAATTTTAAAATTCAATCTAGGACATCTTTAAATGAATTTAATGGAATTTAATTATTATTGTTTTCTTTAGAATGGCAACAGCATAGAAGATCGCAAATTCCAAATTTATTTTTTTCCTTTCCGTTTTTATTTTGCGCAGAGGAACAATTTGTCAGCAGACTAAAAAACAAATCAAAAATTTTAACATAAATGAACGTACTTATTTGTCACGTATGATGCAAATGAAACAAAATTTTCTTTTCTCTTTTCGTCTTAATTTCAACGAACTTTTCAAACAGGAAGAGATAACTTCAACCAATAAACAGACAGATGTCCACCTGTTGTGCTTGGGGAGAAAGAGAATTGAGGGTTGGGTGGGTAACGCCGACGATGATTTTACGCAAAAGAGATATGGGAGAAAGGGGATGGAAGTAAAGGCGTAAATTCAGGTTCTCTCTGGAGTTGCACTTTTTTTTCTTCTGGCCATTGCCTGTGATGCTCCCCGCCTCAAAAAATGTTACAATTACTATTTAAAAAAAAAAAACGTTAACCTCATTGAAAAGATGACGAAACCGACCATATAACCGATAACCAGGAAAATAAAATGACTAAAAGCGATGCGCTTTAACAAATGTTCCCTGTTAAGTTAGACGGGACTTTAGAAAACTGTCCATATAAGCGGGGTGTCCTTATAAGAGGGTGACCATATAGCTGGTACTGATTGTATATAAAAAAGGATGTGTGTATGTATGCGTATATATTCTCTATGCAAATCTACACCATTTGACCAATCCACACCAAATTTGGTACACTTATACTTTAGAACACTGCGGAAAATAGACTATTTCTTTCCCGTCTTCAGACCAATCTGTAGCCATGAAAATTGGCACAAGTGCTCCTCGAAGCCCCTATTTTAAACTCTAAAGTTTGTTTTTCTGCATCAAATGAACAAGGACAAGGAAACATGTTCTACAGGATTTGTATTTGAGTTATAACAGGGAAATGTCGCGGTCATATTTCCTCTTTCGCTTTATCAAACACGTTCTACAGTGTTTGTGTAATTGAGTTAACACAGGGAACTGTCGCGGTCATATTTAAGCTGTCGCGGTCATATTTTAAACCCGAGCAACGTATGGTTATTCAGCTTGTGTTAACTAAAGGTGTATTATACGAAATGAGATTCGTCTTCAAAATATTATACGGATTCCTTAAAAGTTGGAGATATCCAGATTTTCTCAGGAAAAAAAGTGTCGGTGAGGCCTGTATAGCCATGCCATGAACCAAAAATACTATGTGACCACATCCTTAATATTGGTCAAACGCAGTATCTGGATGGCCTAGTCAATCGCAATTGCAAACGTTATTTGCTGTAGAACATTGTTTTCCCAAAATGTGTGCTTCCACCTCCCTGTAGGACCTGAAGGATTCAATTAATCGTGGGGCAATGTTGGACCCAGTGAAAA
This sequence comes from Metellina segmentata, assembly GCA_947359465.1. Classification (NCBI taxonomy): domain Eukaryota; kingdom Metazoa; phylum Arthropoda; class Arachnida; order Araneae; family Tetragnathidae; genus Metellina; species Metellina segmentata. The sequence goes on from OX375877.1 coordinate 101,448,657, forward strand.
AAGGCTGGTAAGGAAGAAATCATGGAGTAAAAAAAAAGCAGAGTGAGTAATTGTAACCTTTTTATGTGTCTAGAACTATGTGACCAAAACTAGTAGTAACGTGACCCTTAGACTACTTTAGTCTGCCGGATGGAAACGAACATCCATCATCTGATTGGTCCGTGCAGCATAGCAATATTACTTGACATATAGTCTACACGTTGGTCTCACTTTTTGAAGCTCCTCTCTATAACAATGCTCGGTCTACTTATATTTCAAGTCTATAGGAGCAATAAGACGCTAAAAAAATTGTCGTTTTAATCTGCTTTAATCAAACACTTATCCCATTTGACAATACAGACACACTCACTAGTGATGCGTTGCCATTGATTCTTTTAACTTAAACGGGGAAGCGTTCGTGACTACAGATACTTGACTGGATATTTAAGGATACTGCTGACGAAATTAGAGCACAATATAGATAAATTGATAGCACATCACCAGGCACATCCCTCTCATCTTTAAAATTTTATTTACCAGGTATAGTGAGCAATCTAGTGTGTATATGTGCGATTTATTTTTTATTTCATTTGAATAAATAGAGCTATAATTTCAGTTCCAAATTAATTTTTATTTTCGAGCTAGCTTTTTGAAATTTAAAATTTCACACGCAGCTACATAAATATTTTTGGGAAATTAAAAAATTATATTATTTTCTACACTTGCGATAAATACTGGATTGTTGAGATAGGGTTTTACAGACAGGGCACCGTAGAAATTGTATTTTAAAAAAGCGTTGAGCCTTCTAAAAAGTTTGTGAAACTATGGTACAGCTGCAGCCTACGTTTAAAGCGGCGGCAACGGCCTTGGCGATTGTTTTGACGTATTTCTAGTAGCGAGTTGTAGTAGCTTAAGGTAACCCATCTGTATTTACGGTAGATGCGGTTTTCATGGCAACCACGGCAAACGGAAAGTTTAAATTTTCATTTTGATTATTCTAGAAAGTTCTTTCAAAAAATCCGTTAAATTCGTTTCATTTCATTGGTTTGTTTCAAATTTTTCTTTGATTCCATTGGTTATTTTAATTTTTAAATATCCTTTGATAGCATTGGTCCGTTAAAATTTTTTTTCTTTGATTTCATTGGTTCATTTAATGATTTTTCGCTAGTTGTGGAATTTTCTTTTATAACAATTTTTTCACGGTGTCCTGACGTATCAGGTTGTATTACTTCTTGCTTTCCGCAAAAACTAATTACTTTCTGTCGTAAAAAAAAATCAATTTAAGCTTATTACTTTTTGTGAAAGTTTAAAATATATATATATCTTTCAAAACGTTCTCAAATGTGTTTTGTAGCATTCTTTTTCCGTTTAAAAAAAAAAAAATTTGAATGAAAAATATTTTTAAAATAATTCTTTCCTTGGCGACTTTAGAAGTGCGACAAGGCCGTTGCCACTGCTATAAACATAGAATGCAGCTGTACCTAAACTATGCTGTAAAAGGAATGATAATTTTCAGGTGACGAGAAATTTTTTGATAGAGGTTTTGGTATTTATAAAGTGGTAAAAGTGAACGCCCATCCATTTGAAATAATTTTAGTTCAAAACATTTATGAGTTAAGTTACGCAATCCTTAATAATAGCTACATACTTTAGAGGTTGAGCAGCTAGTCATGATATCTGCTATTCGTGAAACTGTGTATCAGATGATTTAAAAATCTCTTAACGTACTTAACTTTCCGATATGTAATGCAGCCAAATTAAACCTTTCCAAAGTCAATAAACGCATTAAATGAGGTGTAACCAACATGCAAGGGATCAAAATGTCTGCCAAAATGCTCCAGGCGAACAGCTCGTTTTGAGAATGCATTATGTTTGTTTCGTTAAACCATTTAGTTCATTGTTTAAATCTTGTCGCAATCTTGAGACCATGGTTGTTATGGACACAAGAGTGGTAGTAGATTTACGTATTTATAAACATGCAGATTTTGAGCTGCTTTACACGCTTTCTAAATCCATTTTCCTCAACCAGTTGCGTAAACTTATAGCACGCAATATGGCGAAGGAAGGTCACATTCTCTTCACGCAAGGTCTTCAACATACAGAATTGAAAAAAAAGGTGTACGAATGTATCCTTTCGTGTCCATATCTCATTCTTCTGAGGGCCGCCGTGGCTCAGTGGGTTTGCCCACTGCTCTATCAGCCAATGAACTGTAAGCGATGCAGGCTCGATTCTGTCACAAGCCTAAAGGTGCAATTCCTGTAGCTCGTCCGACGCATGCGGCTGACGCAGTGCGTCTATTGCAGTACGGCTGGCGCATAGTTGGCGCTTCCGTAGCTGACGCCTTGTGGGAAACAGTTCCATAATCTTCACGACTAAATTATTGGGGTAAAAATATTACAGCACTTTTATTACTTAACGGATTTTCCAGTTTCAAAGCTCATTTTAAAGAACTATTTGTTATCTTTAATATGATTTATAGTGTGTAAAAATCGGTTGAGGAATGATGTAATTGAACCCCAGTGAACCTGTAACATCCCATTGTAGCACACACAGATAGAGGACTTCCCCAGCCATTTGCTTGGCAATGTGATATACCCAATTAGGGTGGCACGGAGGGGGTCTTCCTCCACAGAAGAAAAAGAAGCTCTGCGTCAAACGCGCTATAGGAATTGCACCTTAAGTCAATTTCTCTCTTCTGAGCCACTAAAGCTTTCTTTGCGCGTGCACGTCTATTTACTTGAAAAAAAAAATATTAGATTACGATCTTTTCAAATATTTCCACCCTCTCAGTGGTTTTCGACGAGGTATCGCGTCCATCAAGATCTGACCAATTTTGATGATAGCAAGATATCTCGTCATCAAGATACTGCCAATTTTCGCTGATAACGAGATCAAGATCTGGTCAATTTCCTTCTAACGACGAGATATCTGGTCCATCAAGGTCTGGTCAGTTTTGCTAATGACGAGATACCTCGTCGAGATAACCACCAGGATGGTTAATCTTTTGCAGCCGTTGTTTTGAAGTTTAGGATTTTTTAGGATTAGGATTTTACGTGGGTAGAGTACCGGGCTCTACTTTTTACTTGTAATGTGACAGAGCTTCTCAGACTGCTTTATCCAGACTTGCCAGCGGGCACACTAGGTGCCTTTCCTTTTGTGAAGGCAGGAAGGTCTTTCCTGACTACACCAGGTGTCTAACCCGTCAAGCCTCTGCTCAACATATCCTGGATTGTTTAGGCCTCTCTAGGGAGGACAATTACTCCAGTCACCTTCTGGTTCGCGACTTCCTTGGTGTCAACGGACTGTTGGATCTGATCTGACTCCGTCAGACTCTGGAGATAAGCAACAACAGCAGGATTTTCAACTTCATTAGTTATCCCGGGAAAGCCGTTTGGTACCAGTGAAAATGGGTTCGGAATGGTGCTTGGAATGTGACAGAGCTTCTCAGACTGCTTTATCCAGACTTGCCAGCGCGCACACTAGGTGCCTTTCCTTTTATGAAGGCAGGAAGGTCTTTCCTGACTACACCAGGTGTCTAACCCGTCAAGCCTCTGCTCAACATATCCTGGATTGTTTAGGCCTCTCTAGTGAGGACAATTACTCCAGTCACCTTCTGGTTCGCGACTTCCTTGGTGTCAACGGACTGTTGGATCTGATCTGACTCCGTCAGACTCTGGAGATAAGCAACAACAGCAGGATTTTCAACTTCATTAGTTATCCCGGGAAAGCCGTTTGGTACCAGTGAAAATGGGTTCGGAATGGTGCTTGGAATGTGACAGAGCTTCTCAGACTGCTTTATCCAGACTTGCCAGCGCGCACACTAGGTGCCTTTCCTTTTATGAAGGCAGGAAGGTCTTTCCTGACTACACCAGGTGTCTAACCCGTCAAGCCTCTGCTCAACATATCCTGGATTGTTTAGGCCTCTCTAGGGAGGACAATTACTCCAGTCACCTTCTGGTTCGCGACTTCCTTGGTGTCAACGGACTGTTGGATCTGATCTGACTCCGTCAGACTCTGGAGATAAGCAACAACAGCAGGATTTTCAACTTCATTAGTTATCCCGGGAAAGCCGTTTGGTACCAGTGAAAATGGGTTCGGAATGGTGCTTGGAATGTGACAGAGCTTCTCAGACTGCTTTATCCAGACTTGCCAGCGCGCACACTAGGTGCCTTTCCTTTTATGAAGGCAGGAAGGTCTTTCCTGACTACACCAGGTGTCTAACCCGTCAAGCCTCTGCTCAACATATCCTGGATTGTTTAGGCCTCTCTAGGGAGGACAATTACTCCAGTCACCTTCTGGTTCGCGACTTCCTTGGTGTCAACGGACTGTTGGATCTGATCTGACTCCGTCAGACTCTGGAGATAAGCAACAACAGCAGGATTTTCAACTTCATTAGTTATCCCGGGAAAGCCGTTTGGTACCAGTGAAAATGGGTTCGGAATGGTGCTTGGAATGTGACAGAGCTTCTCAGACTGCTTTATCCAGACTTGCCAGCGCGCACACTAGGTGCCTTTCCTTTTATGAAGGCAGGAAGGTCTTTCCTGACTACACCAGGTGTCTAACCCGTCAAGCCTCTGCTCAACATATCCTGGATTGTTTAGGCCTCTCTAGTGAGGACAATTACTCCAGTCACCTTCTGGTTCGCGACTTCCTTGGTGTCAACGGACTGTTGGATCTGATCTGACTCCGTCAGACTCTGGAGATAAGCAACAACAGCAGGATTTTCAACTTCATTAGTTATCCCGGGAAAGCCGTTTGGTACCAGTGAAAATGGGTTCGGAATGGTGCTTGGAATGTGACAGAGCTTCTCAGACTGCTTTATCCAGACTTGCCAGCGCGCACACTAGGTGCCTTTCCTTTTATGAAGGCAGGAAGGTCTTTCCTGACTACACCAGGTGTCTAACCCGTCAAGCCTCTGCTCAACATATCCTGGATTGTTTAGGCCTCTCTAGGGAGGACAATTACTCCAGTCACCTTCTGGTTCGCGACTTCCTTGGTGTCAACGGACTGTTGGATCTGATCTGACTCCGTCAGACTCTGGAGATAAGCAACAACAGCAGGATTTTCAACTTCATTAGTTATCCCGGGAAAGCCGTTTGGTACCAGTGAAAATGGGTTCGGAATGGTGCTTGGAATGTGACAGAGCTTCTCAGACTGCTTTATCCAGACTTGCCAGCGCGCACACTAGGTGCCTTTCCTTTTATGAAGGCAGGAAGGTCTTTCCTGACTACACCAGGTGTCTAACCCGTCAAGCCTCTGCTCAACATATCCTGGATTGTTTAGGCCTCTCTAGGGAGGACAATTACTCCAGTCACCTTCTGGTTCGCGACTTCCTTGGTGTCAACGGACTGTTGGATCTGATCTGACTCCGTCAGACTCTGGAGATAAGCAACAACAGCAGGATTTTCAACTTCATTAGTTATCCCGGGAAAGCTGTTTGGTAACAGTGAAAATGGGTTCGGAATGGTACTTGGAATGTGACAGAGCTTCTCAGACTGCTTTATCCAGACTTGCCAGCGGGCACACTAGGTGCCTTTCCTTTTGTGAAGGCAGGAAGGTCTTTCCTGACTACACCAGGTGTCTAACCCGTCAAGCCTCTGCTCAACATATCCTCGATTGTTTAGGCCTCTCTAGGGAGGACATTTACTCCAGTCACCTTCTGGTTCTCGAGTTCCTTGGTGTCAACGGACTGTTGGATCTGATCTGACTCCGTCAGACTCTGGAGATGAGCAACAACAACAGGATTTTCAACTTCATTAGTTATCCCGGGAAAGCCGTTTGGTACCAGTGAAAATGGGTTCGGAATGGTACTTGGAATGTGACAGAGCTTCTCAGACTGCTTTATCCAGACTTGCCAGCGGGCACACTAGGTGCCTTTCCTTTTGTGAAGGCAGGAAGGTCTTTCCTGACTACACCAGGTGTCTAACCCGTCAAGCCTCTGCTCAACATATCCTCGATTGTTTAGGCCTCTCTAGGGAGGACATTTACTCCAGTCACCTTCTGGTTCTCGAGTTCCTTGGTGTCAACGGACTGTTGGATCTGATCTGACTCCGTCAGACTCTGGAGATAAGCAACAACAACAGGATTTTCAACTTCATTAGTTATCCCGGGAAAGCCGTTTGGTACCAGTGAAAATGGGTTCGGAATGGTACATGGAATGCGACAGAGCTTCTCAGACTGCTTTATCCAGACTTGCCAGCGGGCACACTAGGTGCCTTTCCTTTTGTGAAGGCAGGAAGGTCTTTAATGACTACACCAGGTGTCTAACCCGTCAAGCCTCTGCTCAACATATCCTGGATTGTTTAGGCCTCTCTAGGGAGGACAATTACTCCAGTCACCTTCTGGTTCGCGACTTCCTTGGTGTCAACGGACTGTTGGATCTGATCTGACTCCGTCAGAATCTGGAGATAAGCAACAACAACAACAGGATTTTCAACTTCATTAGTTATCCCGGGGAAAGTCGTTTGGTACCAGTGAAAATGGGTTCGGAATGGTACTTGGAATGTGACAGAGCTTCTCAGACTGCTTTATCCAGACTTGCCAGCGGGCACACTAGGTGCCTTTCCTTTTGTGAAGGCAGGAAGGTCTTTCCTGACTACACCAGGTGTCTAACCCGTCAAGCCTCTGCTCAATATATCCTGGATTGTTTAGGCCTCTCTAGGGAGGACAATTACTCCAGTCACCTTCTGGTTCGCGACTTCCTTGGTGTCAACGGACTGTTGGATCTGATCTGACTCCGTCAGACTCTGGAGATAAGCAACAACAACAACAGGATTTTCAACTTCATTAGTTATCCCGTGAAAGTCGTTTGGTACCAGTGAAAATGGGTTCGGAAATTTATGATTTCCTCCTATGAATCCGGGAGCAGAAAGTTCTTAAAACTGCAACGTACGTCGCAGAACAATTTTTCCTTAATTTTACCAAAATGTTGGACGATTTTTTTTCAATCATAAGTTAGGATGTTTTGCAATCCTTGCAAAGCGCGCTCCTTGCCACACCTTTTTTTTCTTTTCTAGCTACGGAACAACCTCCCTACACTGCCCAAATTACCAAAAAACTCTTTATAAATAACACATCTTCTATGTCAATGACAAAATATTTAACTTCAAAAGTGATCGACAGAATTGCAAATTCTGAAAGTATGCCTTGGTTTTAAGTAAATAAAGTAAGTTAATTAATTCTGATGTTTTATTATAAATATGTAATACAAATTTAGCCGATAATTGTGTTTTATGTCAGGTTTTGATATTACTGCAGTTTTCAAAATTCGTACAAAATCCCTACAGAACAATTGCAATTTCTTGGAGTTGTGTTGCAGAACACTGATTATAATTATGCATTAGGGGTTAAGTGTACCAGATGAAAATCCCTGTTGTATGCATTGTGTTTATCCACCAAAGCATTCCTGATACAAAACAATCATAATCATTTTTGATCCTTCTTCTATCTTAAGGTTCACCAAAGAGCCACTGAATGCATTGCAGTGCTAGACATGTTGTGTGATCTGAATGCTGCGGTACCGATTGAAAATGTCATGGACACTTCTCGCTTACCACTAGATTCTTTCCAAGGTATCTTGGACATGGAAAGAGTTTCTATTGCTGGACACTCGTTTGGAGGTGGAACAGTCATAACCGCCATGGCCAAAGACAAAAGATTTAAGTAAGCCTTTTTAAATCGATATACATTCATAAAATCTCGCGTATTTCCTCCACAACTTGATGCGATTTCCAATATCTATCATCTCGTAACTCTTTTCTATGTTGTCTGGACTAGAAATATGCGGCTTTTAATATGCAACTGGTTACATAATTATCATATAACTAGTAAATATGCAACTAGTGGAGTTATTTTAGGAAATTTATAAAATTCTTACATTCTAAACTTACACTGGCGTGCAAAACTTGTAGGACAAAGTTTCAAGCAGAAACTTAGCCGTGAAGTAACCTGGATGTGGGTAGGTAGATAGTTAACTAACATAACACTGAAGCAACACAACGAGCTATTGGTAACGGTCCGCGATCAAACCCAAAGGGAAAGATCCGAGGACAACAGCGCCGAGCAACCGGTCTGGTGGTTAAGGTATTAGCCTTTGGATAGGAAAGTTCCTGGTTCGAATCCGGGTCAGTGCATGTAAGTTTATAAGCGTATGGTGTAGAGGCGGCTGTTGTACTTTAAATCTGTCGTGGACGAAAGTACTCACGTTGAGTTGGTGTGGAAGTTTGGAGAGTGGGGTGCCAGCTCAGATGTTGCCTCGTCATCTGACCGTGGTTCAAAATTACGTGGTGTTGTACCTTTTTGGGTACACACAGCACTTGTTTCAATTTTATTTCATAACTCCAAGAGAAAGTCATACACACGCACCTTGATCTTTACAAAAACTGAGTCATACATTGATCCCTTGCGAACTTCCAAGAAACGCAAGTGTTGCTTGCTTGAGGTTTTAGGCCTTGTGCACACATTCGGTTTTTCAACGTGCGGCGACTCTGCGGCAACGCAAGTTTGGTCTGAGATACATTGGATGCAATGGAGTAGTGCACACATTCCTCTGGAGCCGTTGCGGCGACGCACGTCTAACTTGCGTGCAATTTGTATCGCAGTTCCCCACAGCGCCGCACACGCTTCTCCATTCTGAAGTACCTTGTTTTCATAAACAAATGGAATATAAATAATAATTAAAAAACGGTCGCATCCAGTAACGTCTATTTTGTTTCAAAATATACTTATTTTACACCAAATAAGCGAAATAAACACGTTTTCTTCGATAGAATATCTATCGCAAATGGCGTGAAATGAGTACTTGCGTCATTTCACGATTATGTGTGCATATTTGGGCTTCGGTGCCGCACGTTGAAAAACCGGATGTCTGCACCGGGCCTTAAGGTTATTTTTCCTGATGCACTTGCACAGTCGCGGGAAAAAAAAGAACCCTTACCTCTTCATTAGAGCAATTTTAACAGTAGAGCAAATTTAAAGATAACGTTTGACAGGAACCTAAATTCTTCCAATTAAAATTCATAAAATTTGAATAAGGGGCCGTGTTCATATTAAATTGAGCACAAACTTCATAATTTTCAATGGGGACCTCCTATTTTGACACAATTTCATGTCATTATGACTTGCCGTTTCGAAGTTCTGAGGACAGAAAGATTGGAGCTTCTATTGTTAAATCAGTTTCTTAAGACTTTTATGGATATCTTTCTAAATAATATTTCTATAGCGCTGATATTTTGTACCATATTACTGTTAAACAACCCAAACACAATCCACTTAGTATTTCATTTAAAAAAGTTTCTAGTATGCAATAATAATTATTAAAATAATGTTTGAAAAAATTATGAATTGGAACCTTATATTTTTATGTAAATCGATTCAGAACTTCTGGTATGGCATGCAAAATTTCAACTTTTCGATTAGTTTTTGAGCTACATTAAATTTTCACAGTTATTGCGATGTTAGGGAGAACCCAAAAGCTTATAAAATGCTTGATAAACGATCCATAATCGGATAATAGTCCTCGGATTGTTTGCACTTGCATGGTAAGTAATATAATTTTCAAACGTTCACACTTGCATAGTAAATATAATTTTCGGATTGCTGATTAGTATGTTTGAAATATTGTTCAAATTTGGTCGATAACTAGTTTATCTCGATCTACGAATAGCGTCTTTGTGGAGATGATCACTGAAATTGAAACCAATTTTAGCATTGGATATCTCGGGATATATTGATAGTAGTCGTGAAATTTTACAGACTAATTTAACTATGTAGAAACTGATTATTATGGCATCAAAACAGTTTTTCTTCATTTTGTTTGTGCAAAATTTGATTCACTTCTTTGTAACGCTCCTTACTTCGAATAGAATCATTTACAACGATTCTATCGGTCCTTTCCTTGGAATGGAATATTTTGCAACGACTCTATGAGCCCATTCTGTAGAATATAATACTTTTGGGAAGTTTTTAATGCTCCTTTCCATAGAATAGAATCGCTTGGATACATTGTGCAGCTAATTTTCTCAGAATCGAATCCGTTGGAGAAATTACATTGGTTAAGGTCGAAATTGGTCAGTAATGCAGGAAAGACTGCAGGTTAAAAGGTGGAATTATGCGATATAACCCTTCAAAAGTATATTTCAAAAATACTTCTAATCCTGCAAATTTTTTCCAAGTAACGAAAATTTTGCAGAATAATTTGTCTAATTCCTAGAACCACATTTTTACACTAATAGAAACTCCAAATTAAGTCGCATCAATTTATAACAATATGGAAATGAACAGATCTATGTCTTGTTGAAATTTACAAACCAATAGTGCAACAACTACTTCACAATCATTGCTCCACTAATATAGTACTGTTCATTCTTCATAACTGCTAGATGGACAAGCCCACTTCTATTACTATTGCCCATTATTCTGTAAGTTAGTTTGTTTAAGTAATGAAAAAGTACCCAGACAAAAGCCTTTTCGTACGGTGATTCTGATCATCCAATTACATTCTTGCCTTGAAAAAAACTTGTTTTTGGAAAAGCAGTTTGAATCAATTAAGTCCTCTTCATATTAAACTTACAGCTGCAATTGAATTGAAGACTAATGTTTAGGATATGTTTGGCTCAGATGGGGTTTTACCACTGCGTAAGAAACATAAGAGTTATAGGCGGCACATGTTCCATTCCTCCTTGGGTGTATTTCTCTTTTCTGGGTCAGTAAAACTTTCCTTGCGTGTTTAGGACATTGAGCCATAAAATCCAATCCTTTTTAAATGCAAAGTACATCAATTAAACATTATTTTTGAAAGGTAAATGAGTTGAAAATTTTTTCTTGCTTTCTACTCGTTAGAAATATATTCTTCATTTGAAAATGCACTAATTTAATCAATTATGGTTCACACAAGACATACTTTTTCAGTGAAAAGGTTCTTACAAAGTATTTATTATAATAAGATGCAGCATTTCAATAATTTTTTTTAAAGCCAACATGAAATATTCTGTGTTACTTATAGGGCAGGCGTTGGATTGGATACTTGGATGCTGCCACTCACAGAGGAAACTTCAATTTTCCAAAAAGTCACTCAACCTATGCTTTTCATCAACATGGAGAAATTTCAGACAAAGGAGAACCTACGAGTTATGAAAATGATGGAAGCTTCGGATCCACAGAGGCTAGTTATCACAGTGAGGTAAACTAACACATTCACAATTAACCCTCATCAATAAATCTAAATATTCATAGCTATGAGATTCAATCACTTTCAATTTTATTCCATTATACTCTATATCTTCTTTTTGAGTCCAATATTTCTTTCGAAACCTTTAAAAATCCGGCAGGGGTGTGGTAACCCAGTTGGTACAGTAACAACCGGAGGGTTACAAGTTCAAACATGATCCAACCAGTCGTGCATGTAGGGGCTGATGCGCAGTAAATCTGTCACGGTCTCTTAATGTCCGCACATTGGTGTGGAAGTTTGGAGAATGGGATGCCATTTCAGGTGACCTTGTCATCTGACCGTGGTTCAAAATTACGAGGTGTTGTCCTCGAATCTCCAATGGACCGTTATATTGCTCTAGTGTGATGTTGATTTAACTACCACTCTATTAACAGCAATTTATATTATTCCCTTATAAAACAGAGAACTCACAATACCAGTTAAATTGTTGCGATATATCAAACAGTGTTGGATATACTAAAATGCCTCCAAAAGGTGATAAACAAAAAGTAGGTAGGTAGTTGAATTAACATTGCCCAGATCAAAATAATGGGCTATTTGGGAATGGGATGAGTCCTGAATGGAAAGATATAAGGATGCCACATTATTATATACCACGGTCAGATAACGAGGACATGAGTTGACACCCCACCTCCTCAAATTTCCACTCCATGCCAATTTGAGGCCACAAGAGATTTAATGTACACCTTCCCCCACATATAAGATGGTCTTTGGTTGGATTGAGTTTTGAGCTCACAACCCTCTGGTTGTTAATACAAGACTCTACATATTGGGCTATTATGATTCTCTTGTATTTGTAGTTGGTTTAAAAATGTGTTTCCATTTTGTGGGTCCAAGAACATCCTGAGCCTGTAAGAATTGCAAGATTTCCAATATTAACAGGATAATTTTAGTGATTTGTATAAATTTTCTAGAATATTTTTTACACTTTATCTTTCATGTTAAAAAAAATTTCAAGAAATGTTGACAATAGTAAATGATTCGAATACTAGTTATTTTTGGATTCTTACAGTGACAGTCACGAAAGTTATAAGTAAATTAAGTAAAATCAATATCTAAAGTAACTGATACACCTTGAGAAACAATAATTTTGCATTAGCTCAGTATTTTAAACTTTATTTTACAGAGGAACTGTTCATCTAAATCAGTGTGATGTGCCATTTTTATGTGATACAACAATGAGAAAACTATTTGGAGCACATTCAAAGTTGGACCGTTTCGTAGCAATGGACCTAACGACAAAACTGTCGCATGTTTTTCTCAGTAAGCATATAAGTAAGTATATGAATAAGAAATTGATAATGAATTTATCAATGAAATGATTTGTTCACATATGTTGAAATTAAATATATAGTAATGAAATTGACCCTTAAAATAAGAAATACTGGAAAACTCTGAAATTTGGAAAACCTTTTGGTTAAGGATTTTGTATTTAAAAAATCTCATTTTGTTGACAGGAGTAAATTTTTACTTTATACACAATATTCTTTTGCAATCTTAAATGCCTTTTTAATAGTAATATTTAGTTTAAATGAAGTTGCAATTTTAATTGACAATTTTACGAATCATTATATACAATAATTATTAATTATTGTAGCAAATACATTATAATATCACATTGATACTTGTAAGAAATGTAGTAAATTGCATCTATTTGTATTTTTCATTTGCATGAAACGTGTCTTAATTACATGAATTCTTTGATTTTAACTGAGATATTAATTTTTTTTGCAGATCTTCCTATTGAGTCCAAGCATAATGAATACATACAAAAACACCACGATGTTTTGATAGAAGGTATAAATAGTAGGTAGGTGAAATACACACAAGTAGACTGTTTCATAAGACATTAGGTTGATTTTAATAAACAATAGGTGGAATTTCATTCATTTGTGTCTACAGAAAAAGTGTTTAAACAAGGGTCCCTAAACGTATAGAGTGGGAAGCAGTAAGGGTCTGTAATGAAAGAGGAAAACATTATTCTGTTACAATAGATAAATTACCATTCTTTCTATTATATAACTAGTAAAATAGAAGAGATACATGTTCTTTTTCAATTCTATCAGTTATTTAATAGAAAAAGAAAAGTTTATTTTTGTATGTGAACAAATATATAATCAGATACACGCACACAACAAGTACAAAGCATGCACAATGTCATTTAGAGTTAGGGATTTCCAAACTTCCCAAATCAAAATGTCTAGTATTTATCTAAAACACTTAAGGGAGACTTGATTTCTTGAGTTTCAAAATATAAAAGTATCTCCTTTACTAAATGAAACAAGTTTCTATACATAAGATTTTTGTATTCTATTAGTGCTATTTCAGAGAGAAATCCTGTCATGGTCTTTCACAGAAATCGAAATTTACAATTAGAAAAATTCAATAATTCAGTAAACATGGTTCTTAAACAAATAAATAAATTAAGCATAGTAGGCCATTATAGTTTTTTCACAGCACATAAATACAAATATTGTCTGATTTCAGTATTTCCGGACAAACAAACTGCAAAAAATGACAGGATATCTTTTAAACTCTGGAATAGTACTCTTTTTATATCTTGTTTCTTCTGGCTTACATTTTATTACTATCTCCTCATTATCTGCTGAAATCATCTTTGTTTCTCAAGGTTGGAGCCACAGCTATTTTCTGGACAGGATTATCCCGAAAGTGGTCTCAGCAAACGATTCACTATTCCAACCAATTGCAATTACTCAATGTTTAATCTAATTTATAAAATTATTTTTCATGTGTTAAGTTTTGTTAATACATCCACAGGCCGCTTCAGGCTCGTAATTCATAATGTGGGAACTTTCGATTTAAAAAGTCATAATCATAAGAGTTAACAAATCGACACAACTCTCCTAAAAATAAACACAGTATTGTTCATGCTAAACTTTTCCAAAAGTACAATACAATACATTTGCAATAAAACATCCAATGCCACACCACCTGAATGCATAAAATATATTTATAATTTAAATAAATTTCAAAACTTCATAATTCACATGTGTTTACTTCATATCTCTAAAAGGAAAACAAAAAACGTATTGTGTTTTTAGACCTAGACCAGATCTCTAATGCAAAAATATTTGTATGTATGTTAGAAAATAGTGTCATTATGTTTTAGACATTTATATTTATTAGATGGAAGACATTAATCTGAAAAGAAGCAGCAGTTTTGTTATGTCCCATTTTGTATATATTGTATAAATCATTAAGAAACATCATTTGTACTTTTAAATACTTGAGAATGTGTACTTTTCAAATAAAATTAACAAATTATAAGGAGTATTATTTTTATTTTTATGTAATTTTCAACTTCTATACACACAATCAAATTCCAGAATGTACAGAGAATTCTACATACATAAAACTGTTAAGGAAGTAACCATTTTTCAAATTTAAAATAAACTTTAAAATGTAACAAATTTTAAGCCTGTACAAAATTAACACAAAATATGTTTATGATTCTATATCTTACAAAACTTGTTGGTATTTATTTTCTCATACTTTTGCTGAATGGGCACAGACTGATATTCAAACACTCTTGGCATTTTGGTTTAATGGGTTTGCAGATAGTTTGCCCAAATCCAACAAAATCTAGACTTGCACTTTTCCAAAGTTGCCTGAAATATTAAAACAATTACCTGTAACTCACATACATAAGTAATAGTATGCATAATCATAAAACAGGTGACTTTCAAAATCATGCTGAAATCACAAGATAAGTTACTTTTTAATACACATGGTCATACAACAGAGATAATCTATAACACTAGTTTTATTATTCCAGTACACACCTAGGGATAGTTTTTTAACTGTTTTAATGGGGGAAGGGGGGGGGTGTAAGGTATTGGATTTTGGGTCTTATGACACACAAGGTCCAGAAACAGTCAAGATGCACAAAACACAGGATTATAGAATTAAACAGTTGAAAGCAGCACAAAACTAAAAGGCTTAAAACAAGAAATGAGAAACTGAATGATATACAGAAAAATAAAATTTAAATGCTTAAAAACTTAGGAGAAAAAAAATTAGTTATTGAAATTCTTTTTAAAGGACAAATTACGAGTCATGTTGGAATTTGGCCATGTCAAGAAGGAATTTGGACTACGGACACAGTAGTTGTACCTTGAAAGTTATAAGAATCGCACCAAAAAGAATTTAGACTTGGAAGTTAGAAGAATCACACCCATTATATCTATAGCCATAGTCAAAAGGTTAAAATCCCAACTGTATGTAAGAATGCAAAAAGATTGTAATGAGGTTGCTCCCAAATAAAATCTTTTAAATTTAGAATTGCGCTTTTTGAAAAATTTGAGATGATTGATTAATAGACTTAAAATATGATGAAGAGTATCGAATTTGTCCAGTGAGAAGGTGGGACAAAAGGCATGTCGATAAATGCACATTTAATTTTATTGTCCCCACTAAGGCAGCATTTTTCATCAAGAGAAAACCTGCACCTATTCTCTATGGAAGATATATTTATTGGTCACTTCTGTGTTAATCCACCTCATTTTTTAAAAATTAAAAAAATAATAAACCATTGATTCTAACAGACAGTGCCACTTTATTTCCTTTTCACACAGAATTTTTGATTGTCTGAATTCTCTGCAAAAATACCTAGATACATAAAAGGGATGAAAATGGCTTTTGAATTGCTCCCAATGCATAAGGAAATCAATCTTATAGATATAGATGGATATTTATTCACTTATGAGTTATAAATCACAGTTCAAAGTTGTGCCCCAGACCTGTATCCATATTTCTTAAACAAAGAAATATATAATAAACTAAACTGAGAAATTTTATCAGTCTTCTTAGAAAAACGAAGAAAATGACCAAGACGAGGCGTGTAGCCTCAAGCAAGACAAAAACTCTGATGATCATCGAAATAAGACACATGCCTAGTAGAAATTTCAAAATAAAGCCTTGCAATCTTAAACCACACCAGTGCTAAAAAATATGGTAAGGTGAAAAGGTAGAGAAAAGCTTTGTCCATTCCTGCAAAAATATTAAGATCCTGTTTCAGAATGACCTGAAGGGCATCTAATAGGGCAAAGAAGCCAAGTTGCCACAGTCAACTGGCAAAGACTGTTTAGTTTTCACACACTGTGGAAAGCAAGTTCTGATTCGCCAACAAGTCCTCAGAGTGACTCGCACTGCAAGAACCACCTTGGGCCTTTTCCCGTTATCTAGACTTCCATTTAGTAGGGGCAAAAGGTCCGTTGAATGTCTGGACGTTTTATGGCCCAAGGACCATATTTAGTCAGGCTGTACCAAACATGAAGCATCAAGTACAAGGGGTGTTCAATAAGGAATGATCATAATTTTTTTTAAGGCGATTAAAAAATCAAGAAAAATAAAATTCACATTGAAGGTGTAGGGGGATAAGTAAAGAATAGATAGCGCAAGTTTCATGGTCATGAAGTCATTGCTGAGGCCTTGGCAGCTGGCCAAGAATGCCTAGTTTTACTTTTGCCTACGGCAAAAATGGATGTGACAAGCGAAGTGCAACACACTGCATTGAAATTTTGTTTTTGCCTTAAAAAATCGTCAGCTGAAGTCTATGTGATGCTATAGGAAGGGTATGGGGAGAGTCGTATGTTCCCCATCCTCCATAAAGTCCCGATTCCATACAATTTTTTTTCTTTTCCGAATTTGAAGAAACAACTACGGGCAAAGCGGTTTTCATCATCACAGGCAGTGGTAAAAGCTGTGTAGACGATTTTGAAGGACCTGTCAAAAAATGGCTTCCAGCATGTGTTTGAAGACTGAAAAAGAGATGGGATAAGTGCAATACATGTAATGGGGATTATTTTGAGAAAGACCATAGAAATTTGGAGGATTAGTACAGAAAATTATTTATAATTAATTTATGATCATTCTTTATTAAACAGCCCTTGTAAAAAATGCTGTGAAAGGAAAATACTTTATGGAGCAATAGCAATATTTATATAGCAATGGAAAATTGAGTGGTTGAAGTGAAGGGATTTTGACCCTAAGATTAAGATTCAAAACAAGATTTGAAGCATTAACAAGGTTATAAGCCCTTTCCACTTGATGAACACATACAAAATTACCTTTCGCACAGTTCATTTTATTAATATTTGTAAATAGTAATTTTCAAGAACTCGATAAAATTAAATGTCTGTCTACATCATCAACTGTGAGATAAATGAATTTTAAAATATCATGCAAGAACATACTTTTATGATAAAATGAGATATAAAATTAAGTGGGTCTTTAAAGGGTATTGTATAAAACATTAACCTGCAACATGAAAAGTTTGGGAAACATTGCTTTAACTCAATAATCAAAAACTGTACACTTGCCGAAATCAATTCTTTAGTTTCTTTTTGTTTTTTCCTGCTAAAGCACTTCTTCCGTAGGGGCAAATATTGGAGTTCAAACATGTTTCACAAGAAGGACCAATAGGTCTGCAAATGGTTTGTCCAAAACCAACTAATGTCAGATTAATGGGCCTCCATTCCTTTCTAACAGAGAAATTTAAATTAAAATGTTAAAAAGGGATCTAATTTACAGAAAATTTGATAGAAATTATATCAAATTCATAAAAATCCTATAGTTATAATAATCTCACAGAAATGAAATTTTAAAGAATTTTCTTCTTTAAACTTATTTGATGACATATTTCATCACAACAAACTCAGGTGGCATATATTTTGAATAAAAAAGTTCGTTTTGGTAGTTCTACCGAACAGAAAACTTCAATTTTCCAAGAATTAAAAGTTTAAATTTATATATATATATATATATATATATATATATATATATATATATATATATAATATATATATATATATATATATATATATATCTTATGTTATTATTTTAGTTATTTTAGCCATGTATATATATATATATATATATATATATATATATATATATATATATATATATATATATATATATATATATATATATATATATATATATATATATATATATGGCTAAAATAACTAAGGTCTAATGAATGTAAAGTTCATATGGCAAATTCATTCAAATGGACATAAGATAAGAATTAATTATGGATCTGAAAAATTGGAGGTGGTTTTAAGAAAGTTTCAACACATGAAAGAATAAAAGAGCAACTTCAGTTGAATCAGAATAGTAGCAATAAAATAAACTGTAACGGCAGATCCTTAGACTGAGATCTGTGGACTACAGTAGATTCTGAACTGCTACAAACATTTGTGCCCTGGCTAGGATTCTAATCCAAAACCTGTTGAACTGAGAACCAGAGAACTAATCATCAGCAATAAATTGTGTTTCAAGTTTGTTAGTTTATCTGTTACATGTAACATTCAACTATTCTGTTGTAACCTCACAATATGTAATGTTGTTCACAATATGTAATGTATATGTGCAAAATAGCTTATACATATTTCACACATTATACATTTAATTCAAAATTAACCTCATGTTAGAGAAATAGCAAATCATAAACATACTAAAGAGGCATTAACCAATAATGAACTCTTACAAGAGGGTTCTAATCGAATATTATTTCAGAAATGTCTCTTCTCTTCGTAAATTTGTATGTCTGAGTATGTCAAATTCAATTATGATCACTAGTTTTTGTCTTCAGTGTTCTCTTATGTGTGGAAAATTTAATGACAATGCATATAAACAGGGTTGGCAAAAACCAGAGTTTTTCTAGAAAAACCCAGCCCGGGTGGGTTTTTGTGGGGATTTCTGGGTTTTAGTGGGGTTTTCTGGGTATTTATAAATAATAGTAGAATATCATTCTAACTTGATCTTTTTATGCTTGATGTAGGAACCAGTGATGTGGTCAGGGGGGGGGGCAAGCTTGTAGCCAGGATTTTGTTAAGTGGGGGGTCCATAATATGAAATGTTAATCAAGTAAAATGTTTTAACATTAGAGTCTATGGGTCCAATTTAGCTGAAGGAGGAGTCCGGACCTCCCCTTGGCCACATCCTTGAGAGGAGGGGGGGGGGCAGACCCACTTTTTTATTCAATCTGAAGCATACCCCAATTTATAATTTCAAAGTAAACGTCCTTTTTTTTTAAATCATGTCCTATAAAATTATCTAAATACCTCTGTGTAAGTCACAGGAAAAACAGTTACCCTTCAAGTGGAAACTGGTTGATTGGGGGGGGGACTTCTTCAAAAACACTGTTTTGAAGCAATTTTATGCAAAAACATTTTGGAGTCATTCTAAGGATAAATATATAGCATTACATAGGAACTCTTGATTTTTCTAATGAATAAAAAAAAGTTAAATGCAAAATAAATAATTCTTTAATGTTACAGGTATTAACTGTACATATAAAAAACAAAATAAACACTATAATGCTAATCCCTTTAATGTTCTTAAACATCTTAATTAAACGCATTGTTAAGTGCAATTTGGTGCAGCTATTGCATCTTT
The DNA here is from genome assembly GCA_947359465.1 of Metellina segmentata. Taxonomy (NCBI): domain Eukaryota; kingdom Metazoa; phylum Arthropoda; class Arachnida; order Araneae; family Tetragnathidae; genus Metellina; species Metellina segmentata. The sequence continues at coordinate 101,468,288 of OX375877.1, forward strand.
GATGGAAGTGATTTTGTAACTGTCAAGTATTACATTTTGTTAGAATAAAAAGCTCAATCTAAAATGTTGTTATTCTGAAGGAATGTTATATTTCATGTTAATTATAGTCTTTTGTAATAGTATATTATATTTTCATGTAAATTTTGTTGGTTTTAACAACTGTTTTTGTTACAAGTTTAATGATATTATGATTTAATTTTTTTTTGTGTACAGTACACTCTCTGTAATACGAACATATAAATACCAGGCGGGTTTGGATATATATATTTCAGATTATTTACAAAAAACCACTTCATTACAAAAACCCAGAGGGTTTTTGTTGGTGGGCCCAACTTGCCAACCCTGCATATAAATATGCAAAATTACACTTGCCTGTCAGAGCATATTAATAACATACTGAAAAAATCTTCATAAACCTTTTCTATGAGATCATTAGAAAAAGTTCAAAAGTGAAACATTTATATAAATATTCTAAAATAATTGCTGAGCTAAAACTGTCACAACTAATTTTTTTATTTCCAATTCATTTAGCGTAAAGAGCATAACGAAATCAATGAGAAAATATTTTACAAGTATACACAGATAAAATTCTTAAAAATAATTTTTTGAATTCAATTCATTGATGCAATTTTAATCACATTCATTCTCCAAAATATAGAATAAACTACTGAACTTATAACAGTAATAAACAATTTCCTGATTCCAAATTTGTTTAGTGTTTAGTGCACAACAAAATCAACAAGAAACTATTTTACAAGACATGGATGAGACTTGTAGAAATATAAAAAAAAAATTCAATTGAGTGATGTAATTTAAAAGATATTCAAACATTCTCCAAACTATGGAATAAACTCACTTGGGTAGCCAACTTTCAAGGGCTTTTCGAGTTTGCTCAGGATCCTTTGTAGGTTTCGGGACCCATCCTAATCGATTTGATATCCTATGCACATGGGTATCAACAGCAATTCCAACTGTATCATTCCATGCAACACTCATCACTATATTCGCCATTTTAGGTCCCACTCCAGGGAGCTTGCATAACTCCTTGAAAGTTCGAGGAATATCTCCATTGTACTGGTCTTTTAAGATCTGACTTGTGTTCTTGATAAATTTCACCTTGGACTACAGGAGAGAAAATAAAGATAAATTATAAGCAAAGGAACATTGTTCCAGAGGTAAATGTAAATAAAAAATTGAGCAAATTGATGTAAAACGGCACGACAAATCCCGGGCACCAGGTCCCCTAAGGAATTTGGTCTGGCACCTAGATTTTCCGTTTCTGTAAAAAAAGTTACATTTTCATGAAACAAATTTGATTTGTTAGGCCATAAAAGGTCAAAAATGGAGCAAAATGTCTCATGTAGGTAATAAAAATGTTATTTTTTATGGCTCAGTTACACTATAAATAGCATATTATCTACTGTGCGTGTGTGTGTGTAATAAGTTCTGCGATATACTCACTCAGCATTCAAAAAATATTAGTACAGTAAAAAATCTGGAATCCTCTAGAACTCAGCCATTCAGGATTATTATCATTTTTTGTCAAAAAAAACCTCAATTTAATCACTACCTCTCACGAATTTTGCATTTGGAATAGTAAAATAGCAGATATATTTTAACAGGAATAATTTTTTTTTAAAAGGAAAAAAAAACCTTATTAATACAATGCAGCAAATTTTACTTACAAATCTTCTAATTTTTCTGTGTGACATTTACTCTGAACATGTCTGTTATTTTTGCGTTGTTTCATCAATTAGGTCCAGGTTTCTCCCTGTTCTTTGAAAATTGTTGGAAAAAATGGAAAAAGTGAGAAAAACAAAAAACGCCAGTTAGCAGAACATCCAGAATTTGGGACTTTGTACTGTATATGTATTGCAATGGTCCTGGCTCCTAAATTTTTTTATTTTTGTCATCCCCTGATGTAAAACTATAAAAATGAAACATAAATCATCGATTGCTTTGAAATAGAAAGATGAAATCGTAAGTTAACAAATAATTTTCAATAAAGTTCAAACCTTAAAAACACAAAAATAAAGGTAAAAAGGAAAAAATTTAAAAATAAAGATTCGTTTTCAATCAAAGAATATTGTTCTAGAGGTAACTCAAAAATTGAGCTAATTGATGTAAAACTATAAAAATAAAACGAAAACTATTTGGAGCATATCGATTGCTTTGAAATGAAAAAATGAAATTAGTATGTTAGCCTACAATTTTCAATAAAATTTCAAAAATTAATACAGGGTTCCGAATTTTCAAAAGAAAAGAAAAACCATGATCTTGTTAAGGCTGTTTCAATTTTAAAGTTGAATTTTAACAGATTCACATGGATAAACCTTTTCTTGATCAGAGGCTGGGTCTGTGAGACCCGTAAGTGTATGTTTTGTTTTTCTCCAGATGTGTGATACTAGCTAGCTGACTCAAGATTTATATTATTTTCTAGTACAGAGAGATAAAAATGTCACTATGCACTTAATAAAAGGCAGCTTTTCGTTTACTACTGTCTACATTAGGTGCTGACATTGACTCAAATATGCTTTCAGACAAGTATTGTCCTTGAACACTCTTTCTAGTAAACCAAAGTCCAAATTCTGCATGTATTTCACAATTCCAGCTTATTTCATTCACTATGTAGAGGTTTCAGGTCAAAGAATTCTGGTTGCTCTTTGGTTTTATGGCACAAGGACCATATTTGGCAAAGCTCCACCAAACACAAGACAACAAAGAGGGAGGAAAACCCACAAAAAGAATGATAGGCGAAGTTATAACAGAAGATAGGACAGATCACTTTTGTACCTCGGGGTTGTGATGCTTGTACACACCTAAAGATAAGCCCCCAAGTGCCAAAGAATTCCGGATATTGTTGTCTTCTACACATCATGCAAAGTGCCACTTAAACTTTAATGCCATATTAGATGTTGAATGATTTAGTTGTGGCCCAGATTAACATCCATTTTAATTGAGTACTGAAAAAATAATTTATGAACATTTACCCACAGTGATAGTCAATTTGAATTAATTCCATCATAACCTCGTGTCAATGTTGAATACAATACTGATTGGGTGCAATATAAAAACTCTCATAGTTAAGAAGGTCAAAATATATAAAGAAAAAAATTTTGATACACCACCTTCCAAAAACCTGCAGGATAAATGAGCTGACCAACTTTTTCATCTGATGTTTTCAATATGGAATCAATGCTTAAACCATGATCAATCAAGCGTTGAGTAGCTGCATATGTTACTTCATCTCGAGTCTGGCTGGACAACATGACAGAAATTAATGTTTGGTATCGAAAAATCTGAAATTACAAAATATCATTCAAAATTATAGAAGTCGGGAGCAATATTTAATTTTACGCAAAATATAAATTCAATTTTTTACGAAAATAAAATTTAACATAACCGATGGAAATATCAGCCTTTAGCACCTTTGATAAAATATTTAATAATTTAATACATTCTTTGTGCAAATGTAATTGCCTTCTAATCAGTATACAATTTTGTACAAAATTTCAAAGATGCTAAAGTGAGACAACATTTTTGTTTTCATAAGTTTCATTGATACAAAAAATTTAATTTCGGTGCAACACTACATACTACTATTTTTATAAAATATTTTTATTTTGCATAGTTTCGAATATTGATTTTTAAAATTTTCTATTTCAAGATGAATTTATAACAATACAAATATTATCAATTTAATATGCAGATGAGTTGGGTTTGATTTGTCTCTGTGTTCAGCTTTTTCTTACAAGAAGGATAGTAAGACCATGACCTATAGCATAGAGTAGATATTAAATCACTACAAATATCCTGCAAAGACCAGGATCCAAACTAAGAACTTGTTGAACTGAAGGTTAGAGCACCAACGACTTTAGCTACCAGGCCTGCATATGTCACATCAGCATATTTCAAAACTTATGAGTTTAAAAAGAAATGGAAAATGAGCAAAACAGAAAAAACACCCACTTTTAAAACTGATCCTGCAAAGCAAATTAATTTGTAATTATTTTTACTCTTTCAGTAAGTTTGCAGTAGCATGAGTAATTAAAATTTTTTTTTGTAGGAATGTCCCTTTCACAGCTAAACTATTGATTTAGATTGGGTGTTGCAGTGGTAATCATTTCATATTACATTATCATATCTGATCATTTACTTTACAAGAGGTTGTGTATAAAGTTAAACTTTTATATGTTCCCTCTAACAAGAAAACATTCATTAAAACTCAGTATAGATAATTATAACACTAAAACATTTAAAAACAGCCAGGGTGTTATTAACCAGAAAGAGAAAGTCAAAACTAACCATGCAAGCAGGCTGAAGCTGCAAACATAGCATGGTAAACAATATAATTTTAAAAAAAAAAAAATTAAATTAATTATTTCATATATCAATTTTAATTAATGTAAATTTCCTTTTCTTGAAATATACTGATACTAGAATACATATATACACACACTACCCTGCAATAATAGACCAGACACCAGCGGATTTGTATAAAATCTGACTAATTGCTTGGGGGTGTTTTTGGTGGTATGGCCTGGGAACTTTGCATGTCATTGTTGGTAAATTGAAAGCCGACACCTACATGAACATTTTGGACAATCAGGTTCTTCCTAAGCTCGGGCAATTTTATGGAATGGACAAATGTTACTTCCAGGACGACAATGCTACATGTCATGTTGCAGCCTCTGCTAAGCAGTGGTATCAAGATATATGGATGTAAAACGTCTTCCCTGGCATGCTCCCAGTCCCGACCTAAACACCAAAGAACATTCGTGTGACAAATTTCAGCGACGCTTACAGACCAGGGAACCACGTCCGAAATCTACAGCTGAGTTGGCGACATTCTTTCAGCAGGAATGGACACAAATACCCATAGCTGTGTATCAAAACCTTGTTGAAAGTATGCCCAGGAGGGTTGCTAGTGTAATTGCAGCTTGTGGGGGATCATCCCCAGTGCTGTAGTCGTGAATAAATCAGAGGGTATACCATGGGGGCCCCTGCACTAGTATAGGCAGGGGGCCCATGGTATATCCTCTGATGGTACACTCTTTGTATGGTACACTCTGATACCCGCATAATTTTTTGCATGGGGATGCGAAACATGTACTTACTACTTACAGTTTCCAGGGGGGGGGTACAGTTACATACATACATGTGTATATATATGTAGGAAATCCTTTCTAGACTAAACCCGCCCTCGCAAACGGCCGTGAAACATGGTAATATTTCAATTGTTCTTAAAAGAGGCTTTAATTTTTCTGGATCAACTTGAGCGTTTTCATTGGTCTTTCAAACCCTGAATAGTGCACATTTCATCTATACCAAGTCCTTTTTACCTCCTTTTCTCTACGGCGAATATCCCCTGTATTTATATTTTCTGGATCAAGCATGCAATATCCTTCCAAAGTTGACAATTTTCTTCATTAACAGCACAACAAAGTCTGAATTTCCTTCCATCGACACTACTTTGAATGAATTGCTTTTGATTAATGGGTACGATTTTGGAATTATGTACCAAGGTGATACATTGAAATAGAAACTTTTCTTTTGCTTCTACAGCTATCTGCGTTTCACGCGATGTTTACTAGGAAAAACAAAGCTGTGTTCGTAGTTTTTAATAAAAAGCAGAGGGTATACGGAATTTACTGGAAAAACCAGAGGGTATACGGCGTATACCACCGTATACCCTCCACTACAGCCCTGATCATCCCCCTATTAAAGCAAGTATTCTTTCCCTTATACCATCACATCTTGCTGTCCGGTCCATTATTGTAGGCTTGTTTATATACACACACAATTTAAATAAAGATATAAATACATTCAAAGTTTTATTTACCTCAGGTTTAATACCTTTCTCAGGACATTCCTCACACCCCAAGCTATCAACAGGTGCCACATGAAGTTTCCTCATTTCCAAAATATTATCAAGAACCTTTCTCCAATTCTCAGGCTGCCAAACAACGTCCTCAATGTCTAAGGTAGATGCTTGTTCCTTTTTAACTACCTTTTCTGTTTTCACACTGTCAATTTCAGTTTTTATCTTCCTCTTTCGTGGTGATACTTTCTGTTGCATTTTCGATGCTTTCTTTTGAGTTACTGTAACATTTGATGTCTCAGTTCTATCGTCATCACTATACACTTCAGCTTTTACAGTTACTGTTAAATCAGGCTCAGATTTGATCAAAGCTTCCTTTTTTATAGTAGCAGCCAGCTTTTTAGAGGCTGTAACTTTTTTTGTTCTTGGTTCATTGACTTTCAAAGACTTGTCTTTATCCAAGTTCTTTAGGTTAGTCTCGGGGCTTACTTCAGACTTGATTAGAGTTCTGGACCTCAGAGTCCTTACATTGGGTTTATCAAAGAAGGGAGAGGAAACTTTTTCCATAATTGGGACTTTGCAAAGAGAATTTAGTAATGAATACTTAAAATGTCTGTGAATACAGTTGAGAAGGTTTAGCATTCAATCATATCTGAAAAAGGAAAATTAAATGTAATTCATTATAATATGTAAATCTGTAAAGATGAAAAACAACTATTTTGAGCAATATAAATTTCTAAAAGGTCTTTAAACGTCTAAAGAAGAAACCTCCAATACACCTAAAAGAACACCTAAATTAAAAGTGTGAAGAGACAGCAAGATAAATTCATTTCCAAAGATACTACAATTCAAGTAAGCAAATAAAAAGGCTTGTAACACCACTGTATACTCTCAGGAGGCTTGACATATTCTTGAGAAAAATCTACAGTAAAGTTCTAAAAACTTCATACTTGTTAATTAAAAAATTATCCTCTTCATTTGAAAGAACCTCAACTTTAGTCTGTATGACTCATTTCTAACAAACTATACCATCAAATCTAAGACATCTTGTGATCACTATGTTTAAATGGTTTCTATGTATAAAGTTTTTTCTTGATACACTGTTATATATAACAATTAGCAATTTGAAATTAATGAAAACAAGAAACCTTATAATTGTGTTAGAGCAATACATTCAATACCTTCCTTCTAAGTAAATCTTCTAATCAAATGTGAGTGACATTTTTAATTTCTTCAAAATTATGATAAATAAAAGTGACTTTTTGTGCTGTCATAGTTTTATAAAGTTGACTAAAATTTAAATAATTAAAGATTGGACTGGTCAGAGGCTGACAACCTGCTGTTTGAAGTCAATTGTGTCACTTAATGTCATTGGTAAGGGAGCTTGAGTCTGTTCTCTTATTCCTCCACACCATCCTGACATTAATGTCAATGGGATATGTCATGATTCTGCAAGTTAGTTGACCCTCCAATAAACCTTAGTGGGTCAAGAGTGAGCACAAAATAAGGCAAAAGAAGAGCTAAGCATCTTAATTCATTGTGTCTGCTGTGTTTTATTAACCAATTGCCTGTTATGTTTGTTATCTGTCCCTAAATAAATGTAATTTTGATTTATAATTGGATTGATTGGCGTGATTGTTGAATGGCTTAACAGTAGTATTTTATAGATGATTGCTGATGTAAAATTATCTATAACCAAATCTGCCATATAAAATTAATTCCAACTGACCACTGGTAGCATTTAAGAGTTCAACAAGATGATTGGAAATTTTTAAAGAAAAAAATAACTTTGCTTTTATACAATGCAAACTTTATTTTTATAAATTTAAAGACAAAAGTTGAAAACATAAATGAGATTTTTCAAGATCCACCACTTAGAATGAAATTGTTATTAAAAGTAGGTACTGTTTTGAATGGTGTTGTATATTGTATCTTCTAAAACTTAACTGCTTGACAAGCAGTTCATAATATTAAATAGTACTAATTAATAGTAAAATCCATTTTTGTGCAAAAAAAAATACCACAATTATTTTTCCAATACTTTATTTGAGCTGAATAAAATACGAGGTAATGTGGATATTGAATTTAAATCTGTAGTAAAAAAAGAGCAGTTTTGTTGCAACAAGCATTTGATTTGAAGCAAGGTTGGGAGTTAGTAGTCATTAGTAATACTTTACAGCTTTCGATTTTGTTTCGATGACTCGAGTTTTATAAATATATTTGCTTGCATTGCACAAATACTGACCAAGAAATATTTATTCTTGATTTTAACAACCACTGTTTTAATTTACCATAAATGAGTTATTCCATTTATTGTTTTAACCAAACGATCGTTTTGTCAAGTAATTAGTGTTGATTTAATGTGGAATAATCCTAATGTAAATTAGTGACCAAAAGATAGGTCTAAAAGAGAAAAGACCCAAATGCAATAGTCAAAGTCCAAAGCCTAGCAATTAATAGCTATGTGTTTATAATACACACCCACCAAAATATATTTTGAAATTGTAC